>JBBBVT010000013.1:25872481-25883389 GCA_037177035.1 Craterocephalus eyresii
TGGGATGTGGTGGAACGGGAGATTCTCATCATGGATGCAGCAACTGTGTGATGCTGTCATGTTCATATGGAGCAAAATGTTTCCATCACCTTGTTGGATCTATGCCCTGAAGAATTACAGTAGTTCTGAAAGAAAAGGGGTTCCAGCCCTGATTTGCAAGGTTGACCTGATAAAGTGCTAACAAAAGAAATGCTGAAGTGCTGAAAACATTTGTAAGGTGCTGCACTTCTGTGACATCTCTCAGACTCTGTTGCCATTTAAAGTAAAGTGTGGTGGTGGTGGTTTGTGCATCTGATCATTCAGAAAAAAGTACAGAAAATTTTGCTTAGAAGAAGGGGAAACTTTGGCCCTCGCCTCCACAAGCGACACCGTTTTCATTAGCACCTTTGCCGGAAAGCCAACACACGGAGGCGTATGATCGCACACCTACATGTTCACACTTTCCCTGGAGTGACATCACTGCTGCTGGGGAGACTCAGACTGCTTTGTTTCCAACGCCTGCCAAAGAAAAACTCACTTCTCTGGTTTATTTGCTGTTGTTGGTGCGTACCTCTTACTTGGGTTGTGTTTACACTGTACACAGCTCTTATCAAAAGGACCAAATAAACACAGGAGCAAAGGAGGGGTTTCCCCAAGAAACCAAGCAGAGAAAGAGTGATATGATC
The DNA here is from genome assembly GCA_037177035.1 of Craterocephalus eyresii. Lineage (NCBI taxonomy): Eukaryota > Metazoa > Chordata > Actinopteri > Atheriniformes > Atherinidae > Craterocephalus > Craterocephalus eyresii. The sequence goes on from JBBBVT010000013.1 coordinate 25,873,147, forward strand.
TTAATTTCTCTCTCGTGTTTGATGAATCGTGCAAACAAACGTTTCTCACACATAACAACAACAATAAGCCACAACACTGACGACTACCACACAGGAGTAACTACTTCCTCTGAGAAGTGTTGACTTGAAAATGAATGTTCAGATACACAGGAAATGGCGGTGTGCGCCTCACCAGCTTGTTCTGCAAAGATATGTCTTTTCAAGAATAAAACATGAGCAGCAGCTCGTGACGCCTGCATGCACTGACTTCAACCAAACATCCTGTAGAGCACAGCAGCTCACTGAGCTTTCACCCGCTCAAGCTGACAGCACGGCGGATTTAAAAGGCTGATTTCAGTCTACATGCAAAAATCCAAAAGCCCAAATCTGCCAGGTCAATGTTTACATGAAATAATTTTAGAAACACATCAACAGAAACTACTAATTTACAACCTTCTTTTGAGAAAACAGCTATCACCTTACTTCCCTTTCATGTCTGACACCGTACAGCATTAAACTACTTCTCGTTATTGTTGATGTTGTAACTTTGTCACCATGTGAAGCTTATGGAGCAATTTGAGTCTGAACACCTGGCAAATAAAGGATTATGTCAAAGATTTGCTTGTTTTGATGTTCAGGAACATAATGGCAGACATTTTCCTTCAGACTGTGAAAGAAACGAATTTTATCCAACCAGAAATAATGCTATAGAAGTGGGAAATACACAGTAAACAGACATACAAACAATCCAAAAGAGAAGTTTGGAACATAAAGAAGAGACGGAAACACAATGCTTGCAGGTTTCAGTCTATTTCCCTGAAAGTAAAACAAATATACAACCTCTTTTGCTAAATTTTTTCATATCAGACACTAAAGCTCAAATCAGCTGGTTCATACCAGGTTTTTAAAGACAAATGCAACAACAGTGAATCACTTTTACTTTAACTGTTTTACAAAAACTCAACTGGACAATAAGTGAAAACATCAAGAATGCCAACAAATCAAAAACTTGCTCAGCGGCACTAACTTGAATGTATCCTTTTTGAATGATGTGTCAGTGTTGTGGAGGAATTTCATGATTAGCATGAACCAATCCAAGCTTTAGCTACTGAGCAGTTAACCCCACAATGACACACTAGCAATGTTCACATGGACAAGGCTTCTGATTATGTGCCTGCTCAGAAAAAAATCTGATTCGATTACATTCATTCGGATCAAAATTTCCTTCCAGTCGGGACAAGTACGTTAGATACATAGTTGTTCCTGCACATGAAAACTATGGGCACAACAACCTAAATCAAACATTAATATGTAAATATAAAAATAGCTTCATACAAAAAATCAATGTGCCAATAAAGTATTCAAAGTATTAAGAAATTGATTTTCTATTAAGAAATATATCAAATGTAACATTTAGTTAGATTTAAATTTTTAATTTAACCTTGAACTATATTATTTTCCTTTTACAGGTTCTCATCCACAAAACTAATTATTTTTGTACTTCATCCTCATCTGGAATTTTATTTATTTATTATTTTTGACAATTTTATTTTTAAATTCATAGTCATATTCACATCCTCATTATTTCCAAACTTGTATTTTCTTTCACTGTTTATTCCTCCAATTATTTTTATTTATGTTTCCTTGTTAGGCTACATGTCTACATGCATTTCTACCTTATTATGTTAATGATGGAAATGTCCTTAAAGACCTGTCATGGGGGCAGATCCTCGCCTCTAGGTCAAATAACACTGAGTGATCACAGGCAGCAGCATGCAGCCACGCCTGGCCCTGCTGCTTGTTGCCTTGAACGGAAGATTGGATGGTGATGCAACAGACTGGAAAAAATGAGGAGATGATGCTCCAAACTGGCCGGGCAAGAGCTGAAGGATGCTGCCAGGCCTGGGTCCCTGCATCCATCCATCCATCCATTTTCTGAACCGCTTAATCCAAGTGGGTCGCGGGTGTGCTGGAGCCTATCCCAGCTTTCAACGGGCGAGAGGCGGGGTACACCCTAGACAGGTCGCCAGTCTGTCGCAGCTGGGTCCCTGCATTGAGTAGGCAAATAAAATCACCACCAAATACAGGAATGTATTCATATTTCTTGCATATTTGTCCTTATAGGTGAAGAAAACTTGAATGAAGACAGAATTAAGGGAGACTGGCATATTCTCTGACATGCTTTACTTCAGCAGCAGCGACTGCGGTGGACGGGACAGAAGAGGAAGAGAAACCGTGTTTTGGGGAAGGTTCTCTTGTTGCGACCTGCAACTGAGGTTCACGGAATAACTTTCATCTCTACGATCCAGGAAACCCGGCGGTCCGCGACCAAGAATTTTCATAGTTGAATCCGTTTGGTCAGATCCTGCCTTTTGTTGTTGAATCTTCAAATCATACTTTTCCTTCATTGATTTATAAAATTATTTGCATCTTCTTCAAAATCCAGAGAAAAAAGCTACAATCTTCACCTGGACTAAAATAACAATGACAGACCCATCAATCTTTTTTTCTTATCTCTTTCACAGGCTGTTTGAAAAGTCTGCAACCAGAGACTGACCTTTAAAATGCAGAAAGGCCTTACCTTTGACTTTTATATTTCATTAGCACTACGGGCTGAAACCTGTGCTCTCTTTTTCTTTTTTCATTGCAAATGAAAAAGGAGACAAAACAGTCTAACATTAATTAATATAATAAGAAAATAATGCACTGAAGGGGGGTTGGATGTTTGCCTACTTAATGCTGCTTCATAAAATGAAATTATTAATGGTGGAGCAACTGAAACCAGTAAGACAGGAATGGATATGCACACAGTGGTTTCTCTTTTCACTGGAAATCAAAGTTTCTTCTTCTACTGCTGCGTCTGAAAAGTCTGACACTGAGCCTACAAAAATATATTTAGTCTGTTCTAACCTGGTGGGTGTAAACATCCCTCATAATCAGAATTACCTATTCAGGCTCATGTAAACAGTGCAGATGTGATGTGATTTTCGTGGCAACGTGACTGAAAACATTTTGAGGATATAAACACGGGTCCTGGTCTGCAGAACCATTCCAAATCATCTGCTCTACACATGCTTGTTCGACAGGTGGTAGAAGGTTTGAACCTTTTTAGAAAGAAGAGGCTTTTTCCTGAAACTCTTCCAGAACAGATCATACTTGTTTTGTCATGAACTTTAATATTTAACATCACTGAGTTCTAGAGAGCCTGAGATGTAGCTGCTGGCTTTTGAGCAAGCTTGGAAAGTCCATTTTTGAAAAGACTGGTAGCTGTGTGGAATTTTTCTGCTTGTGAAAAACCTTTCTTTGTGTTAAGTGATTGAAATGACCTTATAACCCTTCCCAATCTGATGGGTTATGCTGATGTCTTTCCTCCCTCCTTCCTCCTATAAAACTAAAAAATCTTCCACTTCTTTGAGGTGATCAGTCTTGGTAAGAATAAATGAATTAATTTAATCTGATAAAGATCTGACTAGCACTAACCCTCTTGGGTGGATAGAAGCAATAAATAAATAATAAAACTGAATAGTAAAGGCTAGATTTACCTCATTTTAAAAAATGGGAAAAAGAACAAAAACAAAAAAACTTAAACTGCAGTTTTTCCAGCTGTGTAAGCATGTCACGTCACATTTTTAAAAGCCTGTGTGGATTGTATTTTTCAGATTCACCATTTCAGACCAAAGGGTCCCATTTTTCCTTTATAAGGACATGTTCCAACTTAAACACTGAAATCATTTGTTGGTGCTCTCCTGGTTTAATCTTTGCTGCCTTGTCTGCCTAGGAACAATTTTCTGCATTTAAGAACACAGACTAAATGTTGGTGCATTTCTGTAAGTCAGACATTTCTGGTGCAGCATGAGTGTACATGTCATGTGACATGGTGTAAACACAGCCGACAGTAAGTAACACAAGCAGCAGATAAATGAAGCCTGTGCTATAAATGGAGATTTTCTCATGAGATAACAGGACATGAAGAGACGAATGGTGATGACGTACCTGGAGCTGCTGTTGTATGATTTTCATGTTGTGTCTTTGCAGGAAGTTCTGCTCCTGCGTGCGCACTTTCTCCAGCTGGGACAGCAGGTTGGTGAAAAGCACCGCAGCCATCGAATCATCATTTACAGCCGTGTCCCTGAAAAAACAAAACCCAGTACATCAAGTTCAGCAAATTCCAAACCTAAACTTTTAGTTCTTGAGAAGTCATTTTACTTAGCCAATTCTGAAACATTTTCATATTAAATCTCAGCAAATGCTTTTAAATGCATTTCTATAAGACAAACTGCCCAATTTTAGGTTTGAGAGAGAAACAGTCCAGTTCTAACTTGGCTTGAATCAAATACAAAAGACTGGACCACTTTGTATCAACAGGTAACTATAGACTTACTCAAACAAATATGCCATTTGAAGTTTCCCAAGGCTCTGTCTTGGGCCCCCTGCTGTTCCACATCTACATGCTAGAACTAGTTCAGATCATAGAAACAAGCATCATCAATAAGCTGATGACACTCAGCTCTATGTTACTGCCTTACCAGGGAACAGGATGTTACAGGATTTTCTTGGGCTAAATAAAGATAAATCTGAGCTTATTGTTGAAACCAGCGGGTTAGTCCAGAAATCTTGGTGGGATATCTAGCCCAGACTATGTTCTGGTAAACTGGGTCTTAAAACATTTTACCAGAACTATTTTGTTCCTTTTCAATCTGTTTCCTGAATATGTGCACTATTGATGTTGTTGATAAACCTGATAATGTTCATGTTTCCTTGTTTATCTGTTTGTTTTATATGTAACTCACTGTTTGGGTTCTCATGTCATGTTTTGTTTTTCTTCTAATTATTCTGCACATTGGGTTGCCTTATCAATAAAATATTCTGTGTAAATAAACTCATCGTGTTACAGGCACATCAACAAGCACATCGGCAAGCTAAAACATCTCGATGACAGCTCCAGCAGACAAAAAGTAACTCATGAAGTAATATTTTCTTATCTTTAGCTAAAGATGAGATGAAGTGTTCCAAATTTTCCATTTACTGAAATCAATTCAACATTCAGGAAGTGAGGCTGATTACAGTAAAGTTGTGGGCTGTAAAACCAAAACGATGAGCTGAAAGAACCAAAACACCATGGAAAGGGAACTTCAGAAAGGGCCAATAAGTTTCCCACCATATCAGCCACATTCTGCTGCACCAAGTCGTCAAATTCCATAAACTTCAAAGGCGATTGCAAAGTCCATGTTATTGTTTTCACACTCTAAGTTTGGGACTTACATTTTTTCTTTTAATAAAAAGCAAAAACTAAAATGACTCAGGTATTTCTGTGGTAGGCACTGGACCATTTTGAGTCACCAACACCTCCTACTCCAACAGACATCTTACTCATATAATAGCAAAATATTCACATATTTCAGTAGGACAATGTCTGCCGATGAAAAGGACATTGTTTTCCAAGCTATAATTTAAAAAATTTCAATCACAAGTTTAGCTGCCATTTTGTGTTTTAAAGACTTTTAAAGACTTTTTGTTACAGTTTCCTATTAAGTGTCAATTAGCCTAAACATAAAGGTGATACTCATGCTACAGAAAAAAAAAAGTCCCCATATTGTTTTGACAAACAAATTAACATTAAATCATCAATTCTTGTCAATAAGTTTAAGATGTTTACACAAAAAACTGTAATAATCAGTTTCTTGAAAGCTAGATAAATAAAACTGCATCACTGTAATCATTTAAGCAAACAGAAATCCAGTGACCCATTTTTTCCAAGTAGAGCTTGATGACTTTTCTGCTTCCTTTCTGCTTCCTGTTTGTTTCTGGTGACAGACTCTGTCTCTGGCATTGAAACTGTTGATGCTGTTAATCACCACATCTTCCTCCATCATTTAAAGCTCTGCACTGGCAAACTAGATGACATCTCTCTAGTAGCAGACCCTTTTCCATCACTTTGAATAATTTCATTTCATCAGTGTCTCAACTCCATTGAGGAGCATCACAAGGTTTATTCCACCACTCTCTTGTCTTCCTAAGAAGAGTATTTCTAATTTACAGCTACTCCAGAGCTCAGCGGCACGAGTTCTGACGAGGACCAGGGGGCAGAAACACTTTACATTGGTTTTAAATGGCTGCGCTGGCTCCCCATGCAGTACAACATTGATTTTAAGGACCTTTTATTGGTTTATAAATGTCTTAATGGTCTTGGGCTTTCTTACTTAATAGACCTGCTTTACAATATGAACCCTCGTGGACCCTGAGGTCCTCTTGCACTGGACTTATGGGTGTTCCTAAGTCAGAAGTAAAACATACGGAGAGAGCTGTCATAACCCCAACACTGCCCTCGCCAGAGAGCCTCAGGGCTGCAGAGAATGTAGATGTTTTTAAAAAGAGGCTGAAGACCTATCTTTATAGCATACTTTTTAAATGAGTTTTATTTGATTTAATTTTTTTATTATATTATTTTATTTAATCCTATTTTACTTGGGTTTATCACATTTTATTTTATTTATTTGTTCATTTTTAGCACTTAGTTTATGAAATCTTTTGTATGCATTTACATTATTGCTGCTCTTACTGTGGACATGGGTGGACTGGCCACCAGTGTGGAGGATCCACACTGGATATAATTTCCTCACTGCAATGTCAAGGCAGATGTTCTGCTTTTATTGTGTTGTTTGTTCAGGGGTGTGGGTGTGTGTGTGTGTGTGTGGTGTGTGTAAGAGAAAATGAGTGAACTGTTAATTATAAATCTTTTGTTGTGTAAAGGCCAGGTGGCATGAAAAAGCTCTTTATAAATAAAGTTTGATTTGATTTTGCTGTAGCATTGTGTGAAAACCATCCAAATCAAAACATCTGCTGTCACAGAGGCGCTCACTCAGATTCTGATCAGCTAAAAAAGTGAATAAACAGCTCCTGCTTTTCCACTTAGTCATATGAAAGTGGTAAGGTGTTCATAGTTGTTCCATCCAAACCTCTGCATTTTGCTCAGGAAATAATGTCATGGTGAGTTATTTGTTTCATTTTACCAGATTTTGATCGTAGAGCTTTTAAATAGGCTACATTATGAGGTGTGTCTGTGTACGTGTGTGTGCGTGTGTGTGCGTGTGTGTGTGTGCTCTTAAGTGACGAAATGAGATGTTTTTAAACTGCAACACCACATAAATGCACCATCAATTCAAAACTGCAGCGTTTTTATTCATTATGTGTTTGATTACATAAGATAAATCCCTACATCATATCTCGCAACTTATGGTGCTAATTTAGGTACTTTCTGGATATAAAAATAATTTTTCAAACCGGACAACACGGCATGACTCCATCCAAATCCCTTTTCCATTTATTTTACGTAAAATAATTTTGATAACAAATTAATGGTAGAAAAATAAATATATATCTTTTTTTATTTTTAACTTTACATGGACATAAAATCTTTTGCAACTCGAAGAATCTCGCAGAAACTCACCAATCCTGGGACTCGATCCAGCTGGCCAGTCCCTGTCGGATGTCCATGGGGAAATTATCATCATACAGATAGTCCACGTGCTCCAGGAGTCTCATCTCCAGCTGCTGAATCTGCTTCCACTGGCTCATGCTGCTGTGCGTCCAGGAAACGCAGACATCCGTTATTTATCGAGATGCGCGCAGGGCAGCGTGTCCTCTCATGCCATTAATCACACTAAACATTCATTTTCTCTCATAATATCGTTGAAAGTTAGAGGATGTTACATGTTTGTTACCTGAGATGTTTCTGCGCTGCTCCCTCGTCAGCTTCCTCCACCACATGCACTTGTTCCTGTCGGTAACTTTCGGTGTGACTGCGCCTCAGATCAGGAAGAAACCTCATGTACCGTCAGAGGCAGAGAGACAGCCTCAGGTAGTCAGGAAACCCAACCCCCTCCATTCAGCTGCTGTACAACCAAAACTAATTTCTGCCTGTAAAGTTGTCCTGCCGAGTTAAGCTTACAAACTGGAACTTGTGGACTATAAACATGTTTCTTTATTTGAGGGAAATAAAAAAAGGAACTCATTCAAACAGAATATTAACTCATAAGGAGTTTGCAACATATAACCCTATTTCCAACAATAATGCCACATAAAAAAGTAAGTAAAATTGGAAAGTAGCTATGTTCTACATATCAAAATTAAGAAATAATAGATGTTGAAACATTTATTGACATATCTTTGATATTTAACCCCGCTGTCTCTGCTTAGATGGATGTAAAAGTAAAAATCAGAACTTCACAAAAAGGATATGTTGATCATAATCTCAATCTGGAATTAAACATTTATTTCTAGTCATGAAGTTGTCAGCAAACAACCAAAGCAAAATGAAAAAGGTGAAGCACCTCATAACGATGAGGAATCATTCAGGAAAATGACTTTGTGTGAAAAAAGCAACCAAGAGTCTTTCAGATGTTAAGATGTGGAAAATGTTCATCAGTTACAACTCAGCTCAGCCTTTTTGAACAGAAATGCATACGGTCAACTGATGGCACCTTTATAAACAGTCCAACAATAATATGATTAAAATAAACCCATGTCGGCCTAATTTATAACTGTTAATATAAATCAAAGCAAAGCTAATTACCCAGTTTATACTACCTAGATAAGGCAGCCGCCAGATTGAAGCAGCTCTTCTCTTCGATACTGCATGAAGCAGTGGTAGAGGGAAACCTCCTTCCACTCCACATCCAGGACCAGGAAGTAAAACCTGCATCTGAAACAGAACCATCAGCCTGGACCAAATGGAGAAGACAGCAAAGAGGGGTCAACAAGTCCTGCAATGCTAAGCCAGGGATACTTGCTGATAAAGAAAAAGAGAAACACAAATTCTTATCAAGAATCAACAATGTTAGAGAGGAGCCAGGTGCATCATGGGATATCTCCAAGCTGCTTTGACCCATGGCAGAATAAACGGGTGTTTATGGTCACCAAGCCATCCCTAACTATAACATTTATCAGGACATGGGTTCCTCGCAACTGTTTCAGAAACTCTAAGAACCGAACCGCAAGTCTGTGAGTAAAGTGCTGTGTTGGGTTAATCTGCAACTATAAGTGGGCCTTTAAGAGAATACTGGGATGCAGAATAATCTCTAGACAAGGGACAAGGCTGTAAACTTTAAACATAAACACAATTTCAAGCTCTTTGATGGAAAGAAATAATAAATAGGCCTACTATCTGTTACAGTGCCTAGATTACTTTCTTCTGACTGATGAGCTGATTCTATGCAGTGGTGAAAATAAAACTCTTCCAACTTTTTTTTTTTTTTTTTTTTACCTTAAAAAGCTTTTATGTGGTTTCTAAACTATTTTCTTTCTTTTTTTACACGGCCAATTAAATAGAATTTGCAGATCATGTTTTTGTTTGCATCCTTATTTTATGGAGGCGAGTTGTCACAACTACAAATAACATTCATAATGGCTGAATGTTAGTTATAACTGGGAAGTTTTGGAGGCTTGTATCGTACGAGTCTGTGGTAGGGTGCAGTACTACTCCGGTCCAGCAGGGGGAGTCATGCTGATAATAAAGTGGTTAGAACTAAGAAGTGGGGCGAAACGGGGCGGGTCAGAGGTGAAAGTTGACTAGTCTGTTAAAAACATGGTTGAACACGCTGATATCCGCGTGGTTCATCGAGGTGGCAGTAAAATTAACTTCAGGCAGCCTGTCATAAGTAATGATTCCAGGTTAGTGTGTATTTTGGCTCTGATGAAGTGTAATGTTTGTTGGAAGAGATTCCTGCGGTTCTTTCTGTTTTTGTTAGCTGCGCGGCTAACACCGGTGCTAGCTGCTGGTAGTTGTTTCTCATTATGACTCCGTTAATGACCACCTGCCTGTGTTTTCTGCTGCAGGTTCCTGTTGTGCGCTTCGGGGGAGAGTGTTAAGGTGTTCAGCACCTCCACAGAGGAGTGTGTCCATGATCTGCGGGGGCACACCGGCCTGGTGACAGGTGTGCTGCTCAGACCCTCCAACCATCTGCAGGTGAGGTCTCATTTTGATCTCATTTGATACAACAAAGAGCTAATGGGATTTTTACCACCAGTTCTCAAAGCGGAACAGCTCCAGTTGTTTCAGGTTGGATGAGTTGTAAGGCAAGGCAAGTTTATTTATATAGCGCTTTTCAGGTCCAAGACAATTCAAAGAACTTTACATACAACCTAAGAATTACAATCAGATGAACACAAAATCAAACACAAAATCATTTAAAAATGGCGATTAAGTCTAGACTAAAATGCACATCATGATCTAATGTTCCACTTGTTTGCAGCATAATAATAGCTA
>JBBBVT010000013.1:25898971-25931794 GCA_037177035.1 Craterocephalus eyresii
CACGGGGTGTTGATTGTGGGTTTGCCTTTTTTTTTTTTTTTTTTTTTTTTTTTTTTTTGCTGATATTCATTTAGTCTTGATTTTAAAACATAAAATGATTTATATTTAGTATAATTTTTATTTTAATTAATATTCATATATATTACATTTGCTTAATTTCTTATTATTTTGTTTTATATTATCATTTTTTACCTATTTATTTCCTCTATTTTTTCATCATGAAAAAAAATTTATCATGATTATTGTAATTTTAGTCATTTTTTTATTTATTTTTAGTTTTTTATTTGTATTGGTATATTTTTTGCATGGGTGTATGGGTATGAAGGAATGTTTTAACAAAAAAAGGATCAGTTGTCAGTGAGAAGGCACCTCAGCCTACCATCAATGATGCTCTGTTTTTACCAAGATTTCCTCTGAGGCAATGAGGATCTGTGACCGGCTCTGCCCATCAGCATGTCTTATGCTTCAGTTTGATTCCTCTGTCTTCTCTGTTTTCAGTGTTTGTGTTTAAGCCCAGTGAACCTCGGCCGCTGTTTTCCCATAAAGCCGTGTGCTCGGGGGAGGTCACTCGCGCCATCTTTGCCCCGAGGGAGGTGATGCTGGAGAGCTGCGAGGAGAGCAGCCAGTGGCTCAATCGCTCTCAGCTGTACTTCATCACTCAGCACATGGTAGGTAAACGCCTGCACACACACGCAGACTGAGACCAAGCCCCGACTTTATACAAAAACATGTTTGTTACGAATCGAATCTTCAGCTTTTATTATTAGAAACTACCTCTGCGCTCATGTTCAGGCATTTTTAAAATAAAGATCATTGTATGGAAAGTTAACCACTTTTAAACGGCGTCTCTGCTCTAAAAGGGAGACGTATAGTAAAGGATTAAACTATTCATGAAACTTCCCCAGAGCTTCATGAAGCATCCCAGTATGGAGTCTCAGTCCGTGATGTGAGCTATGAAATCTAAGTTAATATACACAAGTTTTCCCCAGACTAGCCCCCCCAACCACACAGACGGTGAGTATGAATACGTTTATGCAGCACATAACTACAGAGATGCCCGTTGTTTTTACTTCACGTGTTAAGACGTGGAAATCAACAAAAGTCCACACAGATCAGGGAGAAAACTGCTCCGTGTGTAAAATCTGATGCAGTGTAGTGATTATGCACACTACAATTTTCCTTTACAACGCATCCAGTGGCCCTGCTCATTTGCTCAGGACAGGTGGAGCCGCCGTATGGATGATCTTTTCTACATGCCTATCAGAAAAAAATGCTAAATCATCTAAATTAAGCAGACTGAATTAAGTTTATTACAGAAAAATGTCTATCCAACACTTGATTTGCTCGTTTGTGAAGTGATCCTGTGGATTTCAGGACAGTTTTGTTCGTCTGTGACCAGCTTGCATTGCAGTACTGCAGATGGGACGTAATCACTGCACTTAAACATGGCTTAAAAACATGTTTTAGTTTAAAGGTGCAACTCATCTTTTTGATTTTCAGTTGGTGTGGCAACAGATTTTATTTATTTATCTATCTAGTAATAAGATGAAAACTTGTTTCTGTAAGATAACACTGTGCTTGATCTTTTAAAAAGGAAGATTGGAGGAAAAAAGACCAGAGGAAAGTTGTGAAACCTTAAGTTTTAATGTAAATGCAGGAACAGGGGTCCCATATCCCACCAGAGAATCACTGTGTAATAACTGATATAAAAACTTTCTCTTAGAGGAAGATTAGCTGGTTGTGGAGACTGTTGGGTTTCTAGCTGGATGTGAATTTAAAATCCAAACCAGGGGATTTTCTCCGTAATATTTGCAGGAAGAACATAAAATGTTGTTTCTTGCAGGAGCTGCTGACGTTTTCCACCAAAGCAGAGGAGGACCGGCTCAATGCTTCCAGCAAGCAGGTGACGATCCATTAACATCTAAAAGGTTATGGACATTTGGTAGATAAATACTTTTTTTAGTGAGAATATTTAGTGAGTTAAACCTGCAGCAGAGAATCCCACTGTCCCATTGTCCCACTGAGTCCATTATGTTCCTCTAAAGTCTCAAACTGCCAAGAGCTACTTAAACTGTCCAGTGATGAAGTCAACCATGGATTTATGCAGCTTTTGTTCTCAAGTCCTCTTCCCACCTAATTGGGAAGAAAGAACAGTATCCCAGTATTCCCAGTTCCTCTCAGCCTGACTGCAGCAGAATGAACTGGAGATTAACCTTTTCGCTCGTGTTTTAAACCTGTTTTCAGCCTTTGTAACGTGAGACTTCCCTGTCTTTTCCTCCCCCTCTAAGCTCGTTATTGATGACAGCGTTGCCATGACACCATTCCACCTGTTGCTGGGGAAACATCGGGATCGGCCACGGGAAAACCGGGAGCTAATGAGCAGCCAGTCTGCTGAGCGAGCGGCTCAGCCTCAGAGCTCCGCCGCCGTCAGAGAGGTGGGTGCTGCAGGTTGGCGGTGTGTTGGACAGGAACGCATATAAAGTGGTTTGACATGAGTTTCTGTCCTGCAGCTTCTGCAGACCCCGGCCCACGTCCTGCCCTCCACCTCCTTCCTCTGCTCCATGTTCCTACGCTCCCTGCTGGTCTCCGTGCCAGAGCCCAGGTCAGTGGGCACAAACCGGCTGCAGCATCATGTGATTCAGCAGCGTAAACTCTGCACGTGGGAACATCTGGGGTTTACTTTTCTCTGAGAATATGCCGAGTCATATTTCATGTTTTTTTTTGCTTTACATGCCCTTTTCTTGCAGCATCGGGGAGGAAAACAAGCAAGCGGAGGAGGAAATGGAGAGTGAGAAAGAGGAAGAGGACTCAGATGGGGAAATGGAAGCTAGAGTCCCGAGACCAGAGCAGGCGTCACCGGGGGACTCAGAGGCAGAGTTTGCCCCCGTCCTGACAAAAGCTGAGCTTCGGGAGCTGAGGAGGGTGAACAAACTCGACCACAGCTGGGTGGCAGGCCTCCTGGACTCCTGAAAACTGCTGCGCATAACAACAGACAATCATTCAGGAAGCTTCCTGCGGCCACTTCTGTTTTTATTGTTTTCTTGTTTGATGCCATCGAGTCGGCTCGGGTTTCTCCAGGACAGGAAAGCGGCGCGGCCCAGCAGGAAACCTTCACAGACACCCACAACAAATGCTGGAAAGCTTCTGCTGCTTTTGCAGGAGTGGATGAGTGTGTTACTGTTGGACAACAGAAATTCCTCCCCAGTTAAAGGGGCCTTCGCCGTCGAACAGCTGAGTCACAAATAAAACTCTGGACTGGAAGCAGAATATTCACATTGCTGTTTACCAGCCGTTCTTTGTCCTGTTTCATATTAAAATATTTTTTTCCACTGCTGTTCTCTTGCTTCTCGTCTTCCTCCAGATCATGTTTATGCAACATGAAAGTTTTCTGCCAACTTTCTCCGCTCGGCAGATTCTGCTGAGTTTGCAACAGCAAATACACTGATCACAACAAGCCACAGATGGTTGTGTTTTAGTTGGATTAATTAACCAGAAATACACAATAACCCTTATTTGTGAACTTCATTTCTCTTTTTTTCATGAATTTCAGTCCACAATGTTCAGGTTTTAAGTACTATTGTAAAACACGTTTCTTTCAACCAGGTGATTAACCACTAACAATATCCCAAAAGCTCACTGAGCCTTCAATTCATCACTGATCTGGTTCAGTCAGCTTGTATCTGCAAAGTTCTCTCTATCAGACCGAGGCGACGCCTAACACACAGCCAGTTTTTCATTTTTAATATTGTTGCGTGAGCATGAAGCTGGATATTCCTAGCTTTCTGTGATTGGTGGATGCTGCAGTTTAAGGAATGAAAAGTAATGGGGGTCTTGGGTGAGTTGTGTCAAGCTGCCTGCTCTTCTCTCTTCCTTTACATGCTTTCCACCAAACTCAGTGCTTTCAGGTGTATTTCCCAAAATATCATTTTGTTTACGTTTGTCCACGTTTTGTTTACTTACCCCAAAGCAACCCTGCATGACTTTCCATACAGGCAATGAACCTACAGGCCGGAAGTCATGGACTGCCAGAAAAAAGCAGCGTTCAGAGACCAGGAACTGGACCGGAGACACTGGAGAGAAGGCATGAGGCTGGTTTTCAGGTTTGCCCAGAACCTACAGGAGCTGCTGTGATCTGGTTAGACCTGGAGATGTGTCTCACACAGGCTGTTGATATGGAAGATTCACCAAGGCTGGAATCAGCCGGAAGGACGCTTTGATGAAATAACATACAGGTTTAGGCTGCAAAACATTGACTTCCTCATGCTGAGACTGTTCCCCAGCACAGCAGGACAGTCCTGCATCAGCAGAGGATCAGCAGGCCCTGGCATGCCCAGCTCCATCCCCACATCTGAACTCCTCTGCAGACTCGTGCACAGACATCAGGAGAAAGATGGAGGGTCACAAACGTCAAAGCTGAGCTCGTTCATTTTCAGCAGAGTCAAAGTTGCTCAACAGTGATGTGAAAAACTGCTGCAGTGCAACCCAAACCCCACGAAAGTTACCACCAAATAAATCTATTCATTTTATTCATGCATTTGCTTGAATTCACTTACAGTATATGTAATCATTCTAAATTATCTAGATTTATTAATTGCTGTTCATTTAACATTTAATTGTATTCCATTTTATTCCAGTCTTTTCTTTGTTTTTTCTCCATTTTTTCTCTCACTATTTTCCACTATTTTGCTCAAATCTTTCAAGAGACTCAAGAATACCAAATATGTAATGATTTAACTTATTTTAACCCTTTAAAAGCCAGTTTGCTAACAAGACGTCAGAGTTATTGTGAAAAACATGCACATTGCACATAGAATAACACATGTTGCCTGGGAGCTGTTTTGTCTTTTTAAGCTCAGTCTTCATACTAAAAATGACAACTTCTGATCTGATACATTACTGGTTTCTGCAGTGTCGGATTTCACATTTTTGGGACCTTAAAGGAAAAAGGAAGTCCTCTCCCCAAAACTCTAACATTACAGATTAGATCTTTAATCCGTTTCTTTAAATCTCCTGAACCCCTAACATGATGTACAGAAATAACTAATCTTATGTGTATTCTCTTAAATAAATAAAAACGGTGCTGACATCTGATCAGATTGGCATCAAAGGGGTTGAAATGTTCCTGGGTAATCACATATTTTTTGGTTTTAAGCAGGATTCAAGTTGAAAGAAAATACTGATCAGAAATAGTTTTTTAATAGTTTTTAGGAAAGGTCTTTATTTTTCATTAATGATCTGAAACGGTTTGAGATTTTTCCCTGGCGGGTGTCCAGTCCATGAAAGAAAAACTTAAGTATTAAGTTCTAAAAAGTTCTTGAAGAGAAACACTTTATTCTGAAAAATCCCCTCATATGGGGCGACACGTTAGACAGTGAAGATGTTTTCAATGAAAGGAAAGTTTTACATATGTTTATATTTTGATGTGAAGGCATTTACTGGGAAGTTCAACCTTCAGCTCACCAAACCAATGAAAGCTCCAACCTGTGCTTTCTGAATAATGAGCACAGGTCGGGGGAATAACTGCCTGCTGTGCTATTGTAATGCAGTTCATTAAAGGTCACAGTTATGTGACAGAAATCTGCTCTTCTGCTTTCATTTGTTGTCATAAGAAACATGTTATTGGCAGTTTTTTCTGAAACTTTTTTTCCCCCATGAAGCAGCACATTAGCTTCCTCACATGTAGATAATCACGTTTTGTTCCCAGGGTTGGATAGGACGTCAGCTTTTCATCTTAGCAAATTTCAGTTCCCGTCTGGATCAGGAGCCCCGCTCGGACCGCAGCCACCCACTCTCTTTTCTTATTTATCATCATCTCTGTGCTTTAAGCTTCTCGTTCCTCTCACAGATCAAACTAAGCCACCTGCAGGTCCGTATCGAGCTGTGTGCTGCACCCTCTCACTTTTATTGACCTGTTATGATGTGTGGATTGTAAAGAAGGCATAGTTTTGGTGTGTTACAATAAAGAAAATGCATAAATAACAGCGAAAAAACTGCTAAATTTCTCAGCGTAGAAGTTTGATTCTTTCCCAGATAGCAGACATGTTTGGGCTAAATTATATTTTATCAGTCCCCCCCCCCAACACAATCAAACAAAAGAAAAATAGAAGAAAAGAAAAACAAGAACAGAAGTTCACATCTAATGACAAACAATCTGCAACACAACAAAAATTCTTTTAAATAATTAAATCAGACCTTCTGAGGCCCACCCCCCCATCAAGCTTTTTATATTAAAAGGGTGAACTACTTTATATAAAACTAAACGTTTGACCACATTTGGGCCAAACTGTCTTTGCTACCTGGGTTGTTGCTCCTCTGACCTCACAGGGCACGACTTCAGCCCCAGAATAAACTCTACAGCAGCAACGCTAACCAGATTCAGTTCAGAAGGGGTGTTTCAACTTCTTTGAGCTTTCAGAAAGCCCAGCAGCAGTTCAGAGGAATAAACTTCATGTTGAGATTAACCTAAAAAACTGCTTAAAATAATGTAAATGTTGCATCCTCAGCTCACACCTTTCCCTCCCTGAGTTCCTGCACAGTTTATCTGATGACCGCTCGTTGGATTGAGCAATGCATGAACTCCTAACACCTGACTGTAAACCGATATGTTATCAGCGATGCTTCATTACTGATGTTACCCTCAAAAAACAGAAAAACTTTTTCTGGAAGCTTCATTAGTTTCATTTAAAACAAGTGAACGCCTCGCTCAGGACAGAGATTCTGACTGAACATTGTACATGGTATCTTCATTTTCCATGACTGCTTATTATTTTAGAAAAGTTGCACATAAAGAGGAAGATGTCTTTGCCCTGCACACTTATCTCGAGTCTCAGTTCCTGCCTGTAGACGTTGGACTTTTGCCACAGTCAGCATCACCGCCTGTTCTTAGACTGCACAGACAAGCTGGTTTTTCTTTTTCATTTAGTCATCCGTCCTGAACTGATTCAGTATTATTCTAAATGTTCTACAGTGAAGCACAGTAAGTGTGCTGCAGATTCAGCAGATGAACGTATCAGAGTGGAAAAACATGGTTTCAATTCTCATATTTTTTCATGCCTGTCTTCGCCTTTTTTTTCTCTAACTTCATGTGTCAAACAAAATTATTCCAATCCTTTCATTAAAGAAAAGGCAACATTTATAATTGTATTTAAAGTAATAATAAATCATAAATTTAGTGAAATAAGACATTGTTTTTTTTATTCAACTGAGTTGAAGAGATTAATAAAAAACAAACAATGAGGCCCTGGACCAGTTAGAGCGCTTTGCTGATGAGCAGTGGACCAGAATACCTGTGGACAGGTGCAGAAAACACCTGATTGCACTAATCGCATCAAAGGATTGTTCAACTAAACATTAGCTTGAGTGATGTAACCTATATTCTTTTCTCAAATTTTCTGCTTGGTTTTTAGAAATATATAATAAACCACAATCGAAAAACATTTTTATACATTATTACTTGTGTCAGTTTCAGCTCATTACAGTGACAGCTTTTTTTTCTTTCTTCAATGGAAGCGTAGGAATCATTTGGTTTACGACATACTTCGACATACTTCGTCCTTGTCAGGGCGACTATATTACAGAGTTTCTGTGTCCTAGAAACAAAATATCTGCTTAAAAAGGAGAAAACATGTCAAATGTTGATGCAAAACTCTGTAAACACACACTCTGCTGGTGCGTTCAGAAACTGTCTCAGTTACTGGTGGGACTTATGGATTGAGTGTTGAACTAAATCTAGAACTAAGTCAGATAAAAAAGTGCAAGTGATGTTGTATACCAACACGACCATGTTCTGTTCCTTAAAGACACCAGGAAGAAACTTTGTGTCCCACACCGGAAACATACCGGCCGTTCTGAACGTCCACCATGACTCAGCAAAAGGGGGGAGGAGTGGGGGTGGAGGGGAAAGAGAGAAAAGTGACAGAGCAAGAGATAGGACAGGAGTTAACTTCAGACTGACTTCTACTGGCTGGACAGAGCTCAGAGAAGAGACAGGGTGTAAGATGGACGCTGAAAAAAATAGAAATGGGCAGATGATTCTTCTTATGTTTAATCTGAAGTCTTTAGGCCTTCATAAGAATCTGGAACATAAAAATAAATCTCTATATATGTGTGTATACCGTTTGTTATCATGGGATATGTCAGAACAACGTAATTATTGTAGTACAATTGGTGTCCAGTAGGGGGCAAAAGGCGAGATTCCCATTGTAGCTGAAGGATTTGATTGTTTTTTCCAAAAAGGGATGCAGCAGCATCAAATATGACACGTTAGGTGTTCAAGTTTTAATTTTAATGTTAAAATTAGCTGTACAGTTCTGCATCAAATGCAGGACTCCACCACCAGATGTATTTATTACTATAAATCATTCTGTGATAGTCTGTGAAGACACACACTGCAGGATCATCGAATGTAAGTTATTTCTTCATTAAAGATATTAAAAGAAATATCTAAAAAAAAACAGGAACTAAAGGGACTATGAATACGTTCTTTGGTTCGTAACGGTGTGAATCCAGCCGACCCTGAACTCCAGGCTCAGCTTTGTGTTCGCCGCTTTAACACTGGCTGCCTAAGGAAAGGGATTCAGATGGGGGAGGGGGTCATTAGCTGTTAACGCTGCAGTGGTATGTGACCTTACACAGCAGCAGCCAAAAAACCCAACAGTACATAATGCACACATACCTCACAAAAGACTTTGCAGACAAACAGTGAATGTAAATGCTTTATTTAACACATTTCACACACATTATGAGCATAACCTCATTCTCATACCTAGCAGAGTGCGATTATTACAGAAAAAGTTGATTTCTTAATGATTCCCGGCTCTCAGACAGCCTATGAAACTACAATAATACTGTATGTATGTACATATATGCATACATATATATATAATATATACACATATATATGTAAATAAACTGATGTCAGATTACAGCAGGATATTACAGATATATTCAGTTGAGATGCACTTTTGCTTTATGCACAAATTTCCAACAAATCTTAAAGAAACCTCAAACTGACACAAGGAATATAAAAACACGTTTAAAAAAAAGAGGAAAAATAAATGTAGATAAAAAGCATAACATCACTAACCATTTTTCTTTATTTTCCAATTACATACTGAATTAAATCTGACTCACAGCTAATGTTATTTATACTAAAAATATAGTTTCTGGCCATCGGTGATGTTCCTGAATCAGCAGAGCAGCATTCAGAGAGCTGTTTTCTTTGTTTCCACGCCCAGACTGGCTTCATGGTTACATTAAACACAGGTTGGACATGAAAGTCTGCATTCGTGGTCCACCTGCAGACATCCGGACTCACAGCCGCCCTCTCAAACTGGCCCTCTGTTCTCCTACATCTGCTGTCTGCTTGGGCTTCCAGACCAAACATTTCCCTCCACTAGGAATGAAGCCTTGGCTGGACTGTGAACTGAACATGTGTGCGTTAAGCAGCTGACAAGGCAAATTTTTAATAAGGCTTCGGAAATTGTTGTAAGAAGGTGGATAAAGCTACGTTAGGTAAATATTAAAGATATAAAATGGAACGTGGAGGAAAATTGTCCTGGTGAGTCTTACTTTCTCTCATGCCACTTCTAATTATCCTTGTTTAACCTGCCAAGATTCAGTTAATCACCACGGCATGCAAACACCTCTACCACTACACTAGACTCATAAAGCTAAAGATTTAAGCATAACCGGCCAAATTCGACTAAAATCCAGCCTCTGTTGAAGCTCACAGCAACAGAAACCCTGACTGAGTTATAAAGTGGTGCAATCTTTACGAAGGGGTGCTGACTCACACGTCTCGCTGATTCTTTTAAGGAAATAAGGGTGTCCCAGGGAGGACTGGGAGGCAGTCTGTTTTTCTTTCTTCTCACGAAGCGGTGCTGAATATGTGCCTTTTATTTCTTTCTCTTAAACCCACAATCCTTTCACGGACGACACATGACCAAAGCGAGATTGTGCAGGCTGGGGAGGGACTGAGGGGGAGTCAGGACTTCAGTCTTGTGCAAAACATAACAAACTAATACCTGATCACGCATTCGATGTGAGTAATGACAGATGTCAATCACTTAAAGTGCCTGAGTAACCACAATCAAAACAGAAAAAAAAAAAATCACTCCAAGAACTCGAACATGAAAATCAAAACGGCTATGAAACAATTAAACCATTCACGTAAACTACGGATACGCCCAATTTAAGTACAATCTCCACGTGGGTTAAGATATTTTCAGATAAATGTACGTTTTTACGACTGCCAGCAGATGTAAATATATATTTGGAATGACTCAGAGAACTGGTTTCCCTCACTTCCTTTTGCACCACATGCATATGGACTTGGACTTTGGTAACTGAGAGCTGTTATTTTTACGGTGCATAGAAGTTCTCTTTTGTCTCATATGGTTCAAAAGCAAGAAACACAATACTGATGACAAAGTTATATAAAAACCACCGTCTCAATTAGCTGAATAAATACAGTTAAATGTGTAACCCTTATAACCAATATTAAAGAGACTAGATCCCATTTTGTGTTTGGTTAAGTATAAAAAACCTCCACAACCTCCTGATCATATATGCATAATACGCTATATATGTATGTCCAGCATGTCAGCTGGTGCTAGCAACAGAAGGCCATCAGAGAAGCCTGAAGAGGCGCAGCACCAATGAACTCGCTCATAAGCAAGTTTCTGTCGGTCTTCTTGGTTTTCAGACCGTCGACACCTGCAAAGACTTCTCCCTCATTTTGCCCGTTTGTTAGCTGAAGCACCAGAAGTCGCAGCGCCGCATCGCCTGGTTTTCTAACAGGACTGGAAGTGATGGATCCATGCGTGAATCCACAGATAAAAGGCAGAAGTTCTCCTCTGACTTCCCGACTGGAAGCTCGCCTCATCTATAGTTACACAGCTGGTTAGTTACCTGCGGCTGAAAGCTGTTTTCTCCTCTCTGCTAATGACGAATGCTTTGTTAATGACTCTAGTTAGCGTTAGCATTCTGCTAGCTACAAGCAACAATGTTAGGTGGGTAAATAAGATGCAGAGTTAGCGTTCAGTTTGGAAGGAAAGTACCCAGGATGGAGTTTCTTTAATGGGTTTAGACGGTGGCGGGAAGTGAGGGGCTGTCATCCGTCTCCACCTTCTGCTCCGGCGAGCAGCAGAGGAAGAGGCGGCTGCCCAGGCTCTTAAAGGCAAACTGAAAGTACATGATGTGACCCATGGCCACGAAGGAGACGGAGATGATGACCAGCAGGCCGAAGGCCTCTGGGTTCGGAGCCAGAATCACCATGATGAAGTGCAGCAGGTCTAAGAGGTAATTCATGGAGTTCTGGACGCCGTTGATCACACCTCGCTCCGACTCGATCACATTCTCCTGGATGAGCTGGGTCACCGTCAGGTCAAAGGACCACAGGCCTGCAGGACGAAGATCATCAGTCAGCGCTGAACTCGCTGCTTTTACAGCCACAGTAAAACAATTCAGACCTCAACAGTAGCAGGAGTGGGAATCAGGGAGTGTTATTGGCATCAAAGGTTGGAAATGTGGCTTTGACATCCGTGACAGATTCTAATTAAAAAGTCCAATCTGTGAACCTGAAACATGTAACACTGGTTTCCACCGAGCAGATGGAACTTCATCCAGCTGTTACTGATGTTTTATCTGTACTTTGGAAAGTAAAACGCTTTGTAGATCAGTGTAATAGAGATCAAGCAACATGATTAAAATGACCCTGAAGAAATGGAGATGTGGTGGTTGGATAAAACCTTACTTTGGGAGTTCAGTGGTGGTTAAAACCAGCCTGCGGAGAAACATTTCAGCCATAATTCACCATTTTCGGTGTAAAATACAGTTACCTACTAAAATGTTGGCTAATGATGAAAATTAATGATTTATAACTTATGTTGGATGTGTCATGTGACTGCTCTCTAGTTATGGTCCCTGCTTTTAAAACTAAGCGTAAAAAAGGCCCATTTATGCTCGACGCAGACAGAAGCACGGTTTAGCCTCCTGCATCGGTTACGCGTGTTATTTGATGCATTTTCAGGCTCCTTGCACATCCGACACTCGACGCAGAAAGACGCAAAAGATGAACACCACCGTAAACCACAGTGGCAGTGCTGAGCAGAAACAAACCAGAGAAGAAGAGAAGGAGGAAAGGGAAGACAATAACTGCAGAAGAAGAATGAAGATGAGGATAAAAACTGTGGGAATTGTAAAAGCTTCGGAAAAAGGCTCTGTTCGCCGCCAACAGTCTGAAACTGACGTCGCATCGCGGGCGTTAACTGACCCCAGCACTGCCCTCTAGTGGAGGGCTAACAGCAGCGTGGCAACAAAGAAGCATGGTATGAGACCAATTCAGGCGTCACTATTAACGTACGTAAGGAGCGAGAAGGCTTTTACAGAGAGGTTGGGGCTCTGAGGCGAACTCAGGCAAAATCCCACACACACATAAATCCTGCTACAAAGCAAGAACACGTTTTGAGTTCCTTCCTCACTTCCAGGTGACCCTGAAAGGATCCTGTGTGTGAAAGTAAAAACAAGATGTTGTGTCTTCCACAGCCTCACGTACTGAAAACAAAAGTTCTTCCAGCTCAAACTATCCAAGAAGTTAAACCTAACTAAGTTAACTAAAACTTTCTTGTTCTGAGGCAAAGATTTGGGCAGAAAGCCAACTTGTTCAGATTTCTTCGTGTACTTTAGATCCTTCGGTCAGATTTTATGATGGGACGGAAGGAAGCGGATGTTTCATGGCTCCCTGTCTAATTTCCTGCGGGCTATGACTCCCATATCTCCCAGCCTAGGATGAGTCAGTGATCATTTGCACATCGGAGCTTCTACTTGGCTCCGTTTCTTAAACAGTATTTTACTCACCAACTCTAGCAGCAATGACGCCGGCGAACAGCAGACTGACGGACATGTAGGACTGCAGGGGCGGCACCTCCTCGGCCGGCGCCGCCGTGGTGGCGTTGCGTCCGGTCAGGATGCTGCTGAGGCTGTGGTCCACCTCCGGCAGCGCCTTCTCGCCGATCAGGTGGGTGTACAGGTCCTGAAAGGGCGAGACGCTGAGGTCGAAGGGGCTTCCCGGGGCGAAGACGGAGACGACGCACAGCATGAGGCAGAAGAGCTGGGCCAGGCCCGAGATGAAGCCGGTGCGGATCAGGCCGCACTTCTTGCGAACCCAAGTGAAGGCCACAGTGCCGCAGATACCCGAGATGGCCGAAGCCCCCATCAGCAGGCTGAGCACCGAGCCGTTGAGGCCCTGCGTGTAGGCGTAGCCGGTGGTGATGCAGTCGAAGCCCAGCACCGTCATGTAGAGGAAGGCCAGGGACATGCCGGCGAAGAAGATGCTCTGGTTGTAGTACGCCACCCAGCCCGCCTTGAAGGTGCGCAGCGGCTCCGACACCTGGTAGCAACAACCCTGCTGCTTGGACGAGTCGGAGCCGGACACCGCCGGCGTTTCATTCATCAGAGGCTGAGACGACTCCTCAGGACTTTGCCCGTTCTCCGTGTCTAGAAGGGGGCACAATAATGGAGATGATTGCGGTTTTATTTCGCCTGCTGAGTCTGAAACTGTATAAACAAGCGGCTACTGCACCTTTGGGAGGACTGAGCTGTTTGAGTTCGTGCTGCTGCTCCTTCTGTCCGGCTTTCACGGCCAGCGCCGGCGTCTTCTGGTACACCTTCCACAGCAGCGCGTACTCCAAACACATGGAGCACAGGTTCCAACCGGAAATGAAGCCGCAGCCAATGAAGTGGGAGCCAAAAGCCATGATCTGACCCACCAACATGGGAGCCAGGATGTTGGTGAGCTGGTCGATAATCCGCACGGTGGCATTCATGTCTGTGTGAACATGAAAACGTTTTACAGGTAAATATTTGACAGGAACGAAGGGTCAGCAGGTTCACTGCCTCCGCACTCGGCACCATGTGAGCAAATCTTTTAAACAGCTTAGAACAACCAGGGAAAATTGCAGGGGTATAAAAAGCGAAAAACGAGAGTGAGTCACCAGCTGGGGTTCAAAGTCTTCCCCGCTGAGGAGCTCTGATAATGGGTCATATGATAAGACACACTGACCTGCCAGGTTGCTGCTGTCCTGACCCGCCACCACCACAACCCAGTCCCTCTGGATGGTGATGGACGTGGCCGTGCTCGCAAGGTTGGCGATGTTGGCGATGGTGATGACCAGGATGTAGCAGGTTGTCTGAAAAAACCCAAGATTTTACATCTCCAGGTTATTGTTCAGCACAATTGATCTTTTTTTTTTTACTTAAAGATGTTTTTTATCAATAAATTCCACGGAGAGGAGAAAAAAATAAAAGAACTGAGGCATGCTGTCACATGTCTGCACCATGAAAGCAAACTGAAACAGATTACATAAACACCTGCAGCCCAAAACACTCCCAAACCAAAACACTCCCAAATATAAATGTGTATTACTCCGCCGCTAAAAATTGTGCCCAAAAATATTCTTATATAAATAAGATACTGCAAGTTTTACAGACATTTAAAATAAATGCCTTTTTAAATTTCTAATCTTATTTTACAGTGGTGGAAAAAAGTTTATATGACACTTCATTCATCTGTGAAATATTGCACTAAGAATCATTCTTAGGTCTTCATGTGCCGTTTCTTTCCGTGCAGACACAGTCTCAAATACTAAACAATTTGTGGTGGCCATTATGGATAAATGGATTATACTAAAGCAGCCATTTTTTACTTAAAATCATAAGTCAAATGTAAAAACAGAGTCAGAGTCCTGAGCTCAGAGAGGAAACATGGAATCTGTTGTTTGAAAGTAAATGATAATTAATAACATCAATAAAACTGTATAGTTCTGTTAGACGGTATGTCAACCAAAGCAATCAATTGTTTGCTGCAGAAAGATCTATAATGTTTTGTAAGATATAACAAAGCTGTGTGACATAACTGAGTATTCAACACTTCAACAGTGAACACAGAGTCACGTCTCTGGCAGCTGCTGCGCTCATCATACCAAAACGACGTTTCTTTTTCCCCCTCTAGCTCTTTAGTCATGTGACAGGCCCTGAAGAACCTGCTGACTTAACAGCCTTCGATGAGCCACTATCTCCCGTTTCACCAACCTCTCTCCACCTCGCCAAACATCTCTTCTCTCCTCTTGCTGACAACCGCCCCCTCTTTTTCCTGAAGACCTGGAGGCGTCTCACTTACGCAGAGCATGCTTGGCTAACAGAAAGGCTTTTGTGGTTTGGTCCACCGCCTCGGCTCATTTCTTATGCCGAACAGAAACCTGACAAAGTTTATGCATCTCACACTCAGCTGCTTTGTATCTCACATATTCAAAAGAAGCTAATCTTATTGATGAGCGAGTTGCTATCAGCAGAGGTAAAGCTTCAGCCTCGGGTTCAGAGTTTTACAGTGCACCAAGAAAAGTGACACAACAGTTTTCAGTAAAAATCCCCATCAGAGCCCGTTAAACAGGGAGGATCTTACCAGAATCCAGCCATTGTAAAGCTCCACAAGCTGCTCTTTGAACTGAAAAACAACCATCAGAAGGACCCCGCATACGATAACACAACTGTTCTGGACGAGCAGTGAAGTCTGGGCCACTGTGGAAAAACCATGAGAGGCATCAGAATATGGAAAGACGCATTTCCGTCCTCTCGTTTAATCTGTTTAGCATAATTTCTTTGGATAAAAATTCCTCGTTTAGTCTATTTCACTGTGAGGCAGAAAACTGCATGTTTGTTTTCTTTAATCATCTTTGATTTTCTGCTTCCTCACCTTTGAGTCTGGGATTCCTGTCCACCCAGTCTCCGATGATGGCACCCAGCAGGAGCACAGACCCAGCCACCACCAGTCCATAGACGGCCGTGAGCAGCAGGCTGTTCCCATACAGCTCCACCAGGAACACGGCCACAGCGAAGTTCCACATGCGGTCACCCTGGACATTCACATTCAGATTAATAACAGACCCATGGATCAGTCAACACATCCAGGTTGTGGCTGAAGTGTGGTTGAGATTGTGGTTGTGTGGTCTGGACAGTCATTGTGACAGACTTACATTTTGCGATCAGTTACACATGATTTTGGAGTACATTTTTACTTTTTCTCACTTATTATGTAGCAATAACACAAAAATGCTGCATTACAACAGGTTTAAATCTGAAGGGCCATTTAAATACAGCACAAATTGAGAAAAAATGACGGTGCTCCATTAAACATACATTGATGTGGCTGTTACTGTTTCACAGCCTAACTTTCCTTACCCATGTTGACAGCGCATGTCCCATGTAAATAAGGAATTTAGCTGAAGTGAAGAAATCTTGGATGGATTCTGTAAAGAAAACAGACTGTTGAAAGAAAGCCCTAACATGTTACTGCTGGTGGTCTATTTCTATCTCCCCCACCCCCCGATTACCATTGGGAATCCTCTCGGTTAAACATTATTTGCTTACAGAAGAAATAACTCACCGCAGCATGTCTTCTTAGGTCCAGAGTTATCCATGTTAAGGCTGTCCAAACGGCAGAAATGGCGAAATAACCAGGTGCTTTTTCCTTCTATAATAGCTCCTCTTTTGTAATGTAAAGGAGGTCAACCCGGTTGCACGAGCGTCTACCCGTCGACAACGAGAGAAAAATAAAAGAAAATACGGCGAGTCTCCCCTTTTCTCCTTTCCAAACTTAGCTATCACTGTAGCTGAAGTCGGAAAGAAATAATCTTATGGTCTGAAGGACCGGGGGTCGCCCAAAACACAAAGACTGGGGATGGTGGGGAGCGCTTTCAGTCCTGCACCGATGGACGCTGAACTCCTCTCTGCAGGTCTCTGTTTACGTCCCGCCTCGAATATACCCAGCGTGTCACGTGACCTTCACATTATTTACACGGCGTCAAAAACATATGCGGTCCTCCTACCGCACGCGCTCAACTGGGGGGGAAAAGGAAAGAAAAACGGTGTCATTCCAACAAAAAGCACAGATAAACCCTTTCAGTTCCCACCACACAAGGACTGGTGACTTCTTATGTTTACTGGCTCTTTTTTTTGTCAACCTGTTTATTTCTTAGCAACGGACAGGCGCGCACCTGTCACCACCTATGCCAATTTCTTTCTCCCTGAAATACATTACAAAAAACGACTCAACCGGTATGACTGTATAATAGCACATGTATCTGTATTTGTCCTGGTTTAAAGGCTATTTTATGTATCGTTTCCGTCGTCTTCTCAGAACATTCAACTCCGAGTGTGTCACTGTTTTTGTTTTGCCATTGTCAATTCTGTTATTATCAAGGAAGGGATCACACTGTGTATAACATTCATTTCCATTTATTGCTTACAATTACGAAATCATCTCATTTGGAGGATGGTTAAAAACAGTTATGGCAACTATTTTAATTGTAAACACGCGATTGTAAACATACTGCAGCATCCGATGCGATTGAAAAAAACGAGAGATCTTTCATTGCAATCACAAACGGTTACTGATGGCCGTAACCACGTGACGCCGATCAACCAAGGGAAAAAGAATTAACGGCTAATGCGCGCACACAACGGTTACCCTCTTCAGCCCACACTGTATGCATCTTAACTTATAACATTACATTAACTTTAAGAACATTTGTGAAGGATAATACTTAAAAAGTAATAATTGAGATCGTTTTGTTAGTCTATTATTATAAAATCATTCAATCATGAAGACAATCGAATGAACTTTATTGATAATGAAAAATAATGATCTAACTATCCATTAATTTATTAAATTTTAATTTTCTCATGTAGAAATGGACATATTTCTGCTCATTTCCCCCTTTCTTTTGTATATTTTCTATTTTCAGTGCTTGCCTTTCTTTATTTTACAGTTTGTGCTTTTTTCTGATTTTACACACAGCTGACTGGGAACAATCAACATGTTTTGACATATTTCTTATTGAGTTACTTTCACTTCTCACTTACAGTCTTGTTATGTGTCAAATTACCTGCCAAGCTAGCATGCATCTACAATACTACATACTTTGACTGCAGGTGATTAGTCTGCAGATTATGTGGTGATGTCATCATTTCAGTCTGTAGGCTACTACTTTGATATTTTTTTCTCCATTTTGAATTTATATTCCATAATGTTTATCAGGGGTTGTATCATTTGATAATCATAATCATTGTGAAAAGAGCAGCTGGATGATCTGTGTACCCGGCAGAATGTTCTGATCAATTTTATAATCCCAGACTAATATTACCACCTTAATCTGAGTATTTTTGCAGCTCCACCTTTTCAAACTCTTTTAACATCTTTACAAATGTTTCATAATAAATTATCTGAAATTAATCTGAGAAATACTGAAATGCAAATTGATTTATGAAAAGATGAAAGAAACTGTACGTTTTCAGTGGATCCGATGCAACAAACAAACCCAACACTGCCCTGGCGAAGCTGTTTAGCAAGAAACCTGATACAGTTTAGCTTGTAAGTAAACACAAGAGGATGACTTGCATTTACCTGCCCATGTGACCTCAACAGGATTAAAGCTATAATAACAGGATGAATGAGAGCTTTTAGTGATACATGTTACTTTTAATTGCACAATCAGTTTATCTGGACAATAGACTTTAAAAGTCAGCTGACCCCCCATGTCATATGTCATCACTGAAACCTCATGTCTCTGCCCAAGCAACAAGTTTTGGGATCTATGGGACTGTGCAAAAAAATCCTTATGTAGCTGGAAACAAGTGTTTGGCTGTAGGACTTATGCATAAGGCACTGTTGTTTTATAACTATGGTCAATCTCGAAAACACTTATGTAATCATTCCGGTTTTCACAGATCCTCCCTGCTGTGTTATGAAAGCACAAGGATGAAAACAAAAATGCACTCCATCAAGTTTCAATCTTCTTTGAGCAAAAAATCATGAACAAACTGAAGCAATCAATCTGACATGTTCACAAATTTCACTTTATTGTCCCATGAGGGATATTTGTTTTGCGGGCAAGTAAAAACAAACATAAAAACATATAAAAACACATAAAATTACATTTACAACGGACAAAACCTTCCGTTTTCAAGCACTTCTTTGTAGTTCTATTAGCATCACGTTTTTTCATTAAATACATCCCAACATACTATTTCACGCAAGAGTCTGCATGAGTTCACGTGTAATTTATTTTTGGTTTGCTTATGTAAATATAAAAATGTGCTGTGAATGAAAAACTTTATTCAGCTTGCTAACTTATCAGATTGCATTTGAAATGTCAACAGTGGTGTTAGGCTTCGTAGCTGCCACCAGCTTAATGTATCAACTGCTGTGTAGATCATCGGTGGCTCAAATGATTCAGCTTTGCATTCATATAAAACTACAAATTTACAGAGACTTTAGGGAAAAGACTGTTTCTACTGTCATGTCTACAGTACGAGGATAAAGACAAGCGTCTAAGAGAGACCTAGCTCTTGTTGCAAAAACAAAATGAACATCTTTAAAGGTATAGAGTGTAAGAATTACTGACATCTTATGGAAAAGTTGGCCATAAAAATTACTTCAAATTCCAAACAGTAATGAATCAATCACAGAAAGAGCTCCAGTTTTAGAGCTCAAAGGGTTTTCTCTCCACACGCAGGGCAAGTGGATATAAATTTCTCATTCTGAGACAATAAAACCAGAAGTTGTTTTTGTAAAGTGAGTGGATACCAATAGTAACAGTTTTTAATGACACTAGTGGGTTAAGATGATATGTCAAAACTGTTCTTTAAAGTTAAGAAAAGATTTAGCCTAAAGGCTTTTTCGCAGTGCACCCATCCTTTGTCACAGCATCTGTATTGATTTCCGGGGCAGCGCATCAACACAAAGCATTTGTTATAACGTTCTTTAAAAGTCACAGACTTTTTAAATACGAAATATACTGTATGCTGTGCTTCTTGCTTGGATAAACAGGTTGTTTTTATAAGACAGACTTTTATCAGAAGAAGTGAGCCTTACTAAAACAACACTGACATGTGGGAAATTATTTGGATGCATTTAATAAAAGAAGAGGATGAGTTATGGACAGGTGTCACTTGGAAACATAAGAGTCTGTTAAAGCTGCACAACAGGTTGCAGTCACTTTGCTAAATGTCTGATACTGAACACCTACACCCCGATAAATAACATAAATTCATTTTTTTAAACATTAAAACACTTTAAGTGCTTTTGACTGAATTTCACTGCAAGTCTGGAAACTAGAATAGGTTATGCACACAGGTATGATAACGGCAATGTATCATGTTTCAGCAATGGCTTTGCTTTATGGCAAAAGTTTGACAACATTGTGCAACTGACTGAATGAAGCAAAAATAGGCAAAAGGTCTAATGAATAATGAAATTATAGCTTTCACTACTTCTCAACCAGGGTAGCCATTCTAGATTTTGACATCGGGGCTGGTAAAAGTCCTGCTACTTCACCCAGGAAACCCAGGAAAGCTACTGACATTGTTCCACCTGTACTGGAAACCAAACTACTCCGCATATGTGTTTGAGGTGGTTGGCAACAGCATTGGAGCAAATCTAGCCTTTCTTCTTCGCTAAAATAATTCTGATAACTTTTGTATTTTTTTTCCATTGTATCATTGATATAATATGTACAGATCATAATTCAACCACTAAATATCCATTATTTGTAGAAATGAGACACACAAGTCACATAAAACAGACTAAGTAGAATACTGATGCATTATTTGAGTCAATAATTCATTATCCTTGTGTATTTACTACAGTTCAGCATGTATCGATTTATTTAGGCATTGTTTATTAAATTATATGAAAATTGTATACATATAAGTAAAGTAAAGACTGCAATGTTTACTTTTGACGCAGCAGCAGGGGGTAGGTCACTCTATGCTGTCTCATGGCATGAGGGAGCAAAACTAACAGCGCTAAGTAACATCAGCACATATTTTGAGCCAAGTGATAACAATAGGTACATCTATCCCTTTGTCATCTATTCAGGGATCACAGAGAGCCTTTAGCCGTTAGAAAATCTGCACACATTGAGCTGCTACAAACAGATTACCCATCACACTATTAGTGGGCTCGTGTGTCAGGTAGCTGTCATCAGCGGTGGGACGGCTGCTCTGTTATTTTGTGGTCATGTGACCTGCAGGTATGTCTACCTCTTTACAGCCTGGCTGTGGAACAACAAGCTGTGTTTACACCTGCTAAATTTATACTTCCAGGATAAAAATATGACAGTGACTTGCCTCCTGTGGCCTCACACTCACAAGTCACAGCTAAAGAAAGAAGTAGTGGAGGGTGTGAAATCTCACCTGAAGTGTGTAGGTCGGATTATTCATCTATTATTTAGACAATACATGCTGAGCCTCGTTCCAAAAGAGGTAAAATTTACGCAGGAATAATCCTCTTCTGCATTTCAACAGAGAGTTGGAGCATTTCTTCCTGAGGTCTCCACAAATCTTGTGGGATGACCAATCATCTTAGTGACCAGAGCGAACCAGAAACAATGATTATAACCAACTTTGCTCATTTCTGTTGTGGTTTTTATTTTTTTTTTGTGGATGTCCACCACTGCCTGGGGCCTAAAAACTCCACCAGAGAACAATAAACATCAAAGGTCAGCATCTGCTGTGATGATGCAGCTACCTTTTCTGAAATGGCAGCAAACATCAGACAGCTGTTTCAGATCGATTCAAAACCTCAACCGAGTGGGCAATGGATCAACGTGACACTTCACACAGGTGTGTTTGTCTGGCGAGTGTATGACCGACTGCTGGAGCAAAAATCAACAATTGCATCATCAGTGCCAGTTGTTGACCACTGCCAGGCCAGTAAATCTCAGCAGCTGATAAATAACTGTGATAATGTTGCACCACCTGCAACTTCACTCAGTGAAAATAGAAAGTGAGATGATTTAGGAGAAGAGCATTAATGAGAGGTTAGCGCTCTGCGAGAGATGATGGCCCACATTTTTTATTCTAACTGAAGTACCATGCAAATGTCAGTGAGTAAACATATCAGACAAGTGACTACAGGGCTTTGACAGGATTGGGAAAACCTGCTGTGACAGCTGGTATTATTTTCATCATGTCATCTGTGTGTATCGGGGTGGGTGTGATACTGCTGGAGGTATAGCTTTGATTAATTTAGCAGGCATTTAAATATCTGTAGGGCTGTAGTGGATAGGTTTAGTCAGCATATTAGTGTTTTTGCAGTGTAAGGCAGTCCTGAATATCTGTGTCTGTGTGTACTGGAGATTAAAATGAGATTATTTTAAAGGTTGCTGTATGAAGCAGTAGCACTTACAGTAGCATAAGAAAGGGTGAAATAGTGTAACACAACACTTTTCTCTCTTTTTCGTTTTTAGGGTATCTATTATTCTTTATAAGAACTACTTTTATCTGGTATATTTTAAAAATATTGGTGTAGTTCAAGATTTTCTGGTCAGCAGAATAATTATTACAAAGAATGTTTATTTTTTTCCCATTCATTTCCACTTTGCCTCAGAGCATTTAAAAAAAGCTCTGGTCAAGAGAAGACGGCAGGGTTACTGGACTGTGTTCACATCTGGCTTCTTCTTTGAATGATAGAGCTTTAACCTGCATTTGTGGATTTCAGGATGAACTGTGTTCAGTGATACTGGGAAGTTTTCCCGAGTCCATGCCAGATTTCCAGGAGAGGATCATGTCTGGTTTTAATGCCTGAGGAGCACCTCCAGTTATTTTTTATTTGTACCTATTACTTTTCCAAACTTTTGATATGTTGCTGCCATTTAATTTAAAATGAGTAAATATTTGCCATAAAATGGTAAAATAACAAAACATCTTTCAATATCTGATATGTTCTATAGGGTTTAAAATACGTATTGATGAGATTGGTTTGAGATAATTGTGATTTGTTTTTATTTACTTTTACTACACAGAGGGGTAGTAAAGTAATGTAGTATATGCACCACCCACCTCTAGGAGGCAGTATGCTAAAAGCTAGCCAACCCTTGGTTCACCCGGATAAACTTTTTACTGACCGGCCATGTGTTTACACCTAAGTTTACTGGATGAAACTTAATTAAAACTGTAGCCTGTTCCATTTTAAATTTCATTTGGTCAAAATGTC
The DNA here is from genome assembly GCA_037177035.1 of Craterocephalus eyresii. Classification (NCBI taxonomy): domain Eukaryota; kingdom Metazoa; phylum Chordata; class Actinopteri; order Atheriniformes; family Atherinidae; genus Craterocephalus; species Craterocephalus eyresii. Next base: position 25,922,025 of record JBBBVT010000013.1, read on the forward strand.
TTCAAACAACAACGATAACTGTGAAGAACATCCTTCGCTAAAAGAGGAACTGAACAAAAAGGTAGCGTTAGACAAAACATGCCCTGGCTAATGTTAGCTAGTGTTACTAATGTAAGCTAACAGCTTCAGCTAACATGTAGCGAACAACCAGGATACAAGGATGATAGTAGACAACTCTTAAAACATGTTAATTCCCTTAACATGTTTTAAGAAAATATTCAGAATGTTTATTAGCAGCTGAAAACTGTTTTCCTTTGTTTACTAACGGAGTAAAAGCTGAAGCACAGATACGTGATGCTGTTTTTCAGATCAGGGAACAGAAGATTGTTGTAGACGAGCTCTCTAATCTGAGGAAAAACAGGGTGAGTGGTGTGTTTGTGGACACAGTCCAAGTCTGGATGAATAGAAGATTAATGGTTAAGTGACATATCTATAAGAAATTATGTATTGTTTCACATTATGAAAAGTTTTTCCTCTTAAATTTGCATTAGAAAGTCTACATCCAACAGAGGAACAGTAATATTTTCTTCCTGGCCGACAGGAGTCAAACCCTGGGTACATGCAAAAGTAAGTCAAATTTGAAGATAAACTGTTTAAAAGGTGTGCTAATTAATCATTACCATAACAGATGACATATTTTCGTTTGCAGAGGATCTGGACAATATGAAAAAGGAACTACAGGATTTGTAAGACCACCAAAATGTGTGGAATATTTTGTGTGTTGAGTCTCTCGTTGACTCATTTTGACCGGGACAAAACAGTGTATGGATACTTAAAAAGAAGAGGACCAGACTCGAGCCGGGACGTCACCATTACAGGCACAGATTCCAGTTACTGTTGCTTATTTTCCGCCCATGTTCTGCACATGCGGGGTCTCCTTACCCCCCAGCCGGTCCAAGATGATGCTGGGAACATCCTCCTGTGGAACGGGGAGATTTTTGGTGGGCTGCCAGTGACACCAGAGGAGAACGACACCACTGTTGTTTCCCAGAGGCTGTCAACCTGCCGCAGCCCCTCACAGGTTCTTTCTGTCCTGTCTGCCATACAGGGGCCATGGGGGTTTGTCTACTACCAGAAAGCTGGAGGATACCTCTGGTTTGGCAGAGACTTCTTTGGAAGAAGGAGCTTGCTTTGGAAGTATGATGCAGAGATCAGAGTCTTGATGATGACTTCTGTGGCAGCCCAGGTCTCTGCATCTGATGGGTCCAGTTGGAAGGAAATCCCAGCAGTCGGTGTGTACCGTGTTGATCTGAAAGCAGCAGCAGAGGCTGGTTCTGTGTCATTTGAGGTCTTTCCCTGGGTGAATCCAGGGAATGACGTCACCTCCTGTTGCAAAATGATACTGGAGTCTGTCCCTGGAGGCTGCAGCGCTGTGATGAACCAGTCAGGCCTTACACTCACCCCACCTGTGTGCCCTCTGAATATCTCTGTCCCATCATCAATAAAAACAGAAATTCATCCAGACTCACATGTGTCTGTCAGCAATCTGGAGGAGCTGCTGGTCAGCAAAAATAAAGCTGAGGAGGTGAAGCAGCTCATCCACGTCCTCAGTGAAGCAGTGAAACGAAGAGTTCAGTCTCTGCCTTTCAGGGCGCCGGACAGTTCTCCTTATGACCATGCCAGCATTGCTATACTTTTTTCAGGAGGAATTGATTCAATGATCTTGGCCGCCTTAGCAGACCGTCATGTACCCGTTCATCAGCCTATTGACCTTCTCAATGTGGCGTTTAAACTGCAGGAACCAAAAAGGCAGAAAGAGTCTGCAAAAAAACTCAGAAAGAAACCCACAGATTCCAAAACGGACCACGCAGGTCCCAAGACATTCAGTCCCTTCGATGTTCCCGACAGACTCACTGGAAAAGCCGGTCTCAAGGAACTACAAGACCTGAACCCAGAGAGGCCGTGGAATTTTGTTGAAATCAACGTGACACAGCAGGAGCTGCAGAAAATGCGTCAGGAGCGTATTTGTCATTTAGTGCATCCACTGGATACCGTGCTGGATGACAGCATCGGATGTGCGGTGTGGTTTGCTGCGAGGGGTGTGGGAGTCGTCGTGGAGGATGACGAGCAGAGGCCCTTCACCTCATCTGCAAAGGTGAACTACAAACATCAGACTTGTTGACACTGTTTAACCAGTATAGGACGGTGATTTTACTGGTCTCTGGGTTGTTCCACTATTTATTTTACTGAAGAATAACCATCTGGATAATAGGTGTGATACATCTTTTTTATTTAGAAAATCCAGCAGCCGTCCTAAGGTTCTGTTTTGTGTTTTTTTGCCCAATGACTGCAGGTCGTTTTGACGGGAATTGGTGCAGACGAGCAGCTGGCAGGTTACTCCAGGCACAGAGTTTGCTTTAAGATGTCGGGGCATGAAGGACTGATCCAGGAACTAGCCATGGAGCTGGGCAGGATATCCTCCAGGAATTTAGGCCGAGATGACAGAGTGATGGGAGACCATGGGAAGGAAGCAAGGTAAGTCTGGACTGGGACCAGTTCTAGATATCTGAGCTCCAAGTTCTGTTTCTGCAGCTTTTAGAAAACTTTCAAAGGATTGAAATTTATTCAGTTCTTAGTGCTTTTTTGTCTCGTGTTTTGCTGCCACCTGCTGTTTTAAAGTGAAATTGCAGGATGCTGGTGTTGTAAACGGACTGCAGTGTATGCGTTGTGGGTTAGCAGGAAGGCATCATAGAAGTATGCAGACAAAACTCACCCAAGCTGGACGCCAGTTCCATAAAAGAAGAGCCCTCTGCTAATGGAGACTCCAGGAACCACTTTAGCCCTGCGTTCTGGGAGCGCAGTAAGAGGCTCTGATCTCGGTGCCTGGCCACTCAAGGCTTGATAGGCTAGGAACAGTTTTAAATCTATTCTAAACTTTACAAGGAGTCAGTGCAGAGAACCAGATGTGTGATCTCTGTTCCTGGTTTTCAGATTCTTGTAATACACGCAGCTGCAGCGTCTGTGGTACTGAACCTGTATGACTCAGGAAAAGCTCCAAAATAAAATTGAGACAGTGGTGGTGGCTACATACCTGTACTAGGAGGCTCCTAGTACTGGTACATAACCAGTAACTTAGCAGCTGCTGGTGGTAAATGACATGCTCCCGGTATGTGTATGTTCCTGCCAACAGGTGCTAAATAATCTTATTTTTGTCTCTTTTGCTGCAACACACACTTATTTTTAAAAAAAAGGGGCAATGCACATTATTATCTACATGTAAATTGTGCAGGATTTAGCCAGAGATAATCCTCATCCCCTGTCCCTTTGTGGTAGTTATAACACATCACAGTACAAAGGAAGAATTATATAAAAAAAACTCTAAAGACACTTCTGATGCTTGTAGATCAGGGCTCACCCACTCCAGACCTCTCGAGCAATGTCCTGCATGTTCTAGATGTTTCCCAGTGGCCCAAAAGGTCTGGTGCCGATGATCTTTAACCAAGAGTTTCTCTGCAGCATGAAAAAAGTGCCATGAGATGAATTTTGAGTCTTAATAAATAAAACAGAAATTGAAGTGTCAGGCTCAGGGGAAGAATGAGCAGACCCACTGAGTGAACACGGTCGAGTTATCGGTTATTTTTGTGGTATGTGTGCTCAGTAAATGCAGCACATTTTGGTCAGTGTCTGGCAAACATGTTATTATCTCCAGGTTTCCGTATTTGGACGAGGATGTGGTGAGCTACCTGAATTCCCTGCCTGTGTGGGAAAAGGCTGATCTGTCACTTCCGCGAGGCGTCGGGGAGAAACTCCTCCTGAGGCTGACCGCCAAGCAGCTGGGCCTCGGCCGATCCGCCGTCCTACCCAAGAGAGCCATGCAGTTTGGCTCCCGCATCGCCAAGATGGAGGATAACCATGAGAAGGCTTCTGACAAATGCTCCAGACTCCTCACCGGGTAGATTATAATCAGTTTATTAAAAAACAATTGTTATAAAATCACAGGCAGATTGCACCTAAAGGCTGAATTTCAGTCACAGTTCTTGATTGTTCAGGAGTTTATTAAATTTTTCCGGCATTTTATTTTATTTTTTAACATAATAAACTTTTTCCTGTTTCCTCTAGACCATATAAGACCTTGCATCTTTAAGCTTTTCTTTGAAATAAAGGTCACATTCAATATAAGAAGCCAAGTTTCCAACATCGAAACGTCCAGATATCTGATGAAAGTAGACAGGTTTCCTGAAAGGAGAGGTCAGAGTGGATAATTACATGATCAATAACAGATTTGATCAGTGATTCAGACTAGTTGCCCGCATTAAGTAATCATCTTTATTAGTTTCCTGAGTAAAAACTCTGATTCTGCAGCAGAAATTACCTTGAAATGATCCAAGACATAAAGTTTCCTGGAGCATCTTTCTCTTCAATTGGAGCGTTCTGTGAAAATAGTAAATCTATGCAGTCATGAGATTTTAAAAAAAGGGACTCTGTCTGGTTTCATCCCACAGTTTAATTATATTTACCTTCTTTTCATCAAGGAAGACATCCAGCAGAGGAAGGCTTTTCTTTGAAAACACGTAGAAACAGGGACACTGAAATGGAAAGGATAAGAGTGATGCTGGACTAAGACCCAACCCAAGTTATCCATACATGTGAAGATATGTGTACAGAAATGGAGTGACGGGGTACTGAACACATGCGAAAAGGCAGCAGCTGAAATCAGGAGCTGGAAAATGATCCTGCCACTTGTCCTGAGATGTTTTTTAACATAAACCAGGATGAGGGAGATGAGTCGACGGTGGACACTTCAGCAACACATTGGTCTTCATTCACCAACGTTTCTCATTCACAAATATGTTCTTATGTCCCACTTACTAAGTTTGTACAAAGATTGTTGAACTCATGAAAATCTTCCCCTCTTAGATTTTTTCTTGAAAACCAACGCTTGAAACACCCTGGAGTTATGTCATGTTTGAACAAAGTTCAGCGTGTTTTCTGTTCAGTTAAAGATAAAACATAATTCCCCTCAGAGGAGAAATGAAGCTTTTATTCATTCATAGTCAGTTCTTTTCTCCATCTCACCAGACAGAATCAGCGAACAGAACAGCATCTATAGTACATCTTATCTGCTTATAATCAGCTCAGTCTGAACATCAACCTGAAGAAGACCCAAACCTCCATCAGCCCGCACCCAGCAGTTGTCCGTGTCCTATTCCCAGACATCTCAGTCAGCTACACCAGAGTGGAAAATGTGGACCACTTCCCATATCGAGGCCACCTCACTTCTGCCAATGGGGCAGACTCTCAAGGCTAAGGAGATGGACAAAAGGACACCATCATGACACCAGCTCTGATGCACTGGCCATGTTACTCCTGTCTCCCAGCAAGTCCTTTATGGGGCGTTCCAGTTGTCTCGGAATTTCGAGCGGAAGTCGGTTGGTGATGTCATTCCGAGGTAAACTGCGTTCCAGTTGCACAAACTCGGAAAAATGGATCCCTACAGCAAAGCTGTGTGTGTTGTTGCTCTTTCAGAGTGCAAAGAGCTACTTTTAAAAATAATGTTTTCAGTCACATTTCCCATCCTGTGGAAGATAGTGAATGTGTGTTTGTACGATTATACCGCACTTAAAGCCAAAAATCATAAAATAAATGTAAAATCATTCATATTAACCTGTTTGCCAGCAACACTTGATAGACTACGATATTTATGCAACACTTCACATTTTCAAAAATGTTATAATCAGCAGCTAGTGCTACTACTGCTATATGGTGCTATTTCCATTTAAAAAGTAAAAGAAACAGAAAATGTAAAGCGAGAAAACAAACAAGGGACACAAACTTGGCGCAGACATCTTGAAATTTGGGATCTCAGGGTCCTCTGGAATTTACGAGCTCGGAAAAATGAGTTCCCAACGTAACTTCCGGCAATGTTATCTTGGAAAAAACGAGTTCTGAGGACAACTGGAACGCACCATTACTCCCAGGTGGTTCAAGGAAAAAGCCCCCATGGAGGCCAGAAGAGTTACAAGGTACATACAAGCAAAACGATGATGATGATGATGATGATGATGGCTGTGTTTGGACAAAGCTGGAGGTAATTCACCAGCTGTCGAGGGTTCAATATGTGAAGATAAAACAACATTTACTCTGCGGTTGGTGCACTGCTTTCCTCTTTAGCCACGAGGATGTTCATTCCGATGTGTTCATGGGACCAGACTGCAGGCGGCTTTTCTAGCTCAGGAGTTATGTGATGAAATAAAAACAACTTTCACAATCAGAGTTCATAGAAAACGCATCCAGAGCCAGACTATGTGGAACCAACTCACCCCTGAGTCTTATGTGAGACTAATTTCTCTTTACATGACATGTTTCCAAGCTGTGGTTACCTTCTGAGGGTTTAATGCACAACTTCAGATACATTTCATAAAGTGTGATCAATACATTTTCCCTGTTACATTCCGTTTCTTTACACATAGATTTTTTTAACTCATTTGTTTTGGTTTCTTTGTATTTATGAATTATTTGCGTTGTTAACATCTGTTAAAAAGCCTCATTAAAAATGTATTTACGAAGAAAAATGTTCAACAAGTATTCTAGCTTCTGTGTTTTGCTCTGGAAAGAAAACTAAAAAAAAACTTGTCTCCTGATACGAAATTATTCCATAATAAATATACAGTGGATTATCTGATGCACATAAACTAGTTCTACTTAAGTGGCAGAAGATTTGGTTTTCAACCCATTATTCTTAGTACTGGACAACACTGGCAGGTTTTGTGATGAACTCACTGCTCTCCTGGACTTTGTTTCTGAGGGAAGAGGTTTCTCCTTCATACAGAGGGCGCGGCGATCCTCATCCACCTCCAGTATCCCATATTTCTGAGTTTCTGTAGAGACGTGAAAAAAATTAATCTGCAGCTTGTGACTGTTAGGCAAAGTAAAGGTGATGATTTAAGGACACTGTCTTCAGTTAGGAAACAACTCACCGTCATCTCTGCACTCATATGACAGCACCAGACAGCTGTCCTCACTCTTCTGCTGCACATCTGAGAATTTCTCTTTAACTTGGCTGAGGCTGAAATCCTCTTTGAAGAGGGTGTCACTGTTGAGGACAGAATAATTTACACTCAAACCTACACTTGATCCTGCAAGTTTAAAACCAGAATCTCACCCTCCAATTACAACAACATGGTCTTCAATATTGAAGCGTTTTACTGCAAGCTGCAGGCAGGCCACAGCTCCCAGTCGCTCCTGGTGGAGGGAAAAGACAAAAATGCAGGAAACGCACTATTTCCTCTGTTACGGAAACGGTTTTTATCATGAATGTACAAGTTGGTCTGATTAAAAAAATGTTTAAAGTGAATAAATATTTATTTACATCATTGGTTGTTGTCTGGTCACTGAGAATCCTGACGTTTGTGAAATGTACAGCCCAGTCTTGAAAAGCAGCATGGTAAACAGCATTAGTCTGTGGAGAAATAAACATGGACAGGAGAATTTAGACATGCACATTACTGATGATTCCCTAAACAAAAACACACTTTCCCCCCAAACTCTAGGGCAGATAACGTTACATTTATAGCAGTTGCGGTTTAAAGCAGTGCTTACTACGACATAAATGCAGTCCACACAGCCGGAGGCGGTCAGAGCCTGAACCCAGTGAGATATCAGGGCGCAGTGTCCCACCGGGAGGAGCGGCTTGGCCACGCCGGCCAGATGCGCGAACTTCCCGCTGTGGTCAGCAGCAACATCCCTCTGAAGTCTGGTTCCGTACCCGGCGGCGAGAATTACGGCTTTCATTTAAATCAGAGATATTAAGAAACTTTGTTCAGTTGTTAGTAATGATACAAGGCGACGGTATGTGGCGACAAGTTGTAAATAAAGTAGGTGAAAAGCCAAAAGTTGATAATTATAGATCTAGTTGTCTCATCTCGCGATATTAGTGAATTGAGATCACGGACCTTCACGTAGCTTCCGGTTATCAAAGAGTCGCGCATGACCGCTTTGATTAGATGGATAATAAAATAAGAAAATTAATTAAAAATAGATTAACAAAAAATACACAAACAAATTGAACGTTTATTATTTAATTAGTGAAACACAAATGAATTGTTCATTGTCAAAGAAATCAGATCTTTTATATAATTTTTTAAAGTTTCAGATTCAGGCCATAGCCGAGGGATGAAACAGTCCACTGATGCCAAGTTCCATCGATCTTAAAGATTTAGCAGTTCCAGACTTTTCCATCAGAGCTTCGCTCAGACTGCAGGTCCGCTTGTGGTTCATAGAGGTAATTTAGTAGGATGGGAGGCAGACGCCTAAGTGGAACCAGCTGCCGGTTTGGTTTCAGGAAGAAGGCGCCCTCTCTGCCCTTAACTTCCACCCCTTTTGTTATGCTGCTGAATCCCATGCCCCGCCTCCTGTCCTGTCCTCTCCACCACCAACTGCTCCAGGGAAATGTCTCCTTCCTGGTAAAAGCAGGTTTTCTTGGGGGATTGAACCCAAGCAGCAGCCTATTTGTTTCTTTTGTAAAGAAAAGGTTTTTTCTATGAATACGTTTATATGAACAGTTGTAAAACGGACAAATGTGGATCATATTGATTTGTTTCACAATATTATAAATGTATTACAGAAAATGTTTTGGCCTTGATAGAACTACTGGCCTTGTACAAATAAAACTGAACTGAATGGATGGTAACACACTGTGTTTTATTAGCCAACTCATCAGGACATGAAGAAATATGGAAACTTTGTACGGTCTGTCTAAAAAATACGAATACAACAAAAAACCTTTTGAAAATCTGTGTGTTATCTGGAGAAATGTTCATTTATTTTACATCTTCACTCCCACTTCCCGCCTCGGCTCCTGAGACGTTCGCCTCAGCTTCTGCACCCGGCTTCTGGTGGTCTGAGAGTTCAGGCTGAGACTCCTCCATCGGTTCCTCGACTGGGTCGGGATCAGCCGTCGGTGTCTCGGGGCCTTTTTCCAAATCCACCTGAAGATTCAGTTATAATCATGTTTTAGTCATCATAATCATGTTTAAATGAAATCACGTATTCTAAGAAGCTTCGTGTTACCTGTGAGACACCGTCAGAAGTGTCTTCCTGTATCACTGGATCAGCCCCCTCTTGTTCCATCGGCTCCTCTTGGTCCTGAACAGGGGTGGGCTCTTCATGGACGGGCGTTTTAGCCTCCTTCTGTTCCATGATGAGGATGTCCTCCACAACCAAGGCAGCTGGAGCGGGCTCCATCTGCTGGATCAGAGAGGAAATGTTATGAAAACATTAGCTGAACCTCTTCATAAAGCCCATTTTTACTTCCTCCTGTCTAGAAAGACAAACCCTCAATAAATTAAGCGTATCTTCACAACTTCATACAAAAGTCATGTAATCCTGGTCTCAAAAGAAGGCGAGGCATGTGAGGTTACTACAGAGGTGTCAGTAAATTCACCTGCAACACTAGCAATGTAAATAATTATCTGATCCAGAGAGCAAACCACATTACAGATGACAGCAGCTCCTTCAGCTAGGAATGAGGAAAGTCAAAGCAAACTGATCAGTGGTTACCTCTTTGTCCATGGCTGGCTCCACAGGCTTCGGCTCTGGCTTCTTGTTTGCTTCCAGGACCATCATGATGGAGGCAGGAATGTGAGCTTGCTGTTACAGAGAAAGAGGCGGTTCATGAGGAGAATCCCAGAGAAATATAACGCAGGAGCAGAAGAGAGGGTCAGGGGATGGAGCCGAACCTGATGGGGTGTGAAGGAGTGGACGTGCTGCAGGAGAGGCGCTCTCATCTCCGGACAGCGCTCAAACACGCTTGTTAGCTGCGCGGGCGGCAG
>JBBBVT010000013.1:25988742-26004374 GCA_037177035.1 Craterocephalus eyresii
ATTCTGATACTCAGATTGAACTTCAGCAAGTCATCTTTATCATGTATACATAACTAGATGATGCTGTGTGATTGGTCTGGAGCCTCCTGAAGGGTCAAATGAAAGAGTCAAATCAGCTGCAAACTTATTTTACGAGTCTCTCCATGAGTTGCTGAAAATTCTTTTGATTACCTGGAACGGTGAGTCTTTGATCCGGAGTCCTCAGTGCCCATAATGACCTGCTCTGAAAGTATGATGTTTTAGTGTCACATCAGCATGAAACCGTTCAGGTAAGAAAGGAAAAAAATCAACAGATGATTCATTTCTGATGTTTTCATGAGAAAAGTTTGGTATGTAGATAATCTTTGACAATTTCAAATAATTTGGATAAAATGTACAAGAATTTAAAAAAATCTGAGTAAAAACTTTGAAATCAGTTCCTGTCATGTTTCATCAGTTTATTTCTTATTTATTTCTTATTTACTTATTCTTATATTTTATTATTACCGAATAATTTAGGCTACTGCCCAGGCCTCACGTTCAATGAGATTTTTGTATTATTTGTCTGGAAAATGCTTGCGATACAAGGAGCATTACAAAAGAAACCTTTCACATATGTTTAGAAATATAGGAAGTTTATTCCAGTATTGATTGCATTACTACATTGATTAGTACAAATAAAAAGAAAAAAGAAATCTACACAAAAATAACCAAGTCTAATTAAAAATAGCCAAATATTTAATCACTCATTCCTGCAAATATTATGCTTTTCATTAAATCTCTAGAATTAATTTTCATTAACTTCCAACAACTTTAGCTACAACGTCTTCCACATTACAACCCAAGAACGAACCGTGCTGTGTGACACAGAGACACAGCAGTCAGTGCGTGCGAGAGAGGGAGCGATATCAGCGTTTGGTATTGATACCAGTCGTTCCTTCCCTGGCTGTGGCACCGGTGTTCAAACTTCCTCCACCTCCTCCTCCGATTCTGCTGGCTCGAAAATATAAAACTGTATCACCGAATAGCCCATGGCGAATGATATTAGCATTGCAAGCAGTGAAGGCAATGGTAGCCAGCCAATCACCGAGTGTAGTTCATAGTGATGACGGATGACGTCAACGTTTTACGTTAATTTCTTCATGAGGTTGCCAGATAGCTCAGAAACACGCCAAAAAAGGGCAAAACAATGTGTTATTCACCACAGGGCAATTTGGACAGCCTTTTAAGAAGCATCTGAACCACTATAGACCCAACCAAATTTTTTTGGGCAACATATCACATCACAGAACAAGGATTAATATCCCGTTCAACCAATCTCCATATTAAATTAAATCTCTGAGGAATGTTTCCATCACCTTGTTGATCAGTGCTATGAAGAATTCAGGCAGTTCTGAAGGAAAAAGGTTGGTGGACCCGATGAAGTGGATAGATTTTAGATATTTTCTTGCTTACTAATTTGAAGCAGTGATTCAGGTGAATCTGCTCTCTGCTGCTGTGCAACAAGGAACTGAGAGTTTCTGTCAAACTCTCTCCAATTACAGCGATGACAGACAAATAATTGTTCCAATATCCTGCTTTAATTGCTCTCTAATTAGTAAATACTTTTGTTTTGCTGCTGGTAAGGATCCGTGGGCTCGGGATGTGAGTGTGTTGCTAAAAGTGTGTGTCAAAGATATCCCTGATGAGACTTTTGGCTTGGACTACAGTTTCAGGGAAGGAGTCAGTGAGCCAAGCATGGCATAAAAACAACAATGTTAAGGATTTATCAGCAAAATATGAGGGCGTGAATCCACACGAACGGAACCGACACGCCTCACATCTTTAGCTGCATGCAAACTATTCTGTAGGGTCTTGCTGATCTGTGCTGAGTCAAGGCAATTTTCCAGATGAACGCCAACACAGTGATCAATCACAGAATCACAGTGTCAGGTAGAACCAAAAGAAGAAAGTTATCTTGAAGAGAGATTCATGCTCGATAAGCTACCCTGGTCAGAGAATGACACAAACAGTCGGACCAGCCTTGTTGGCCATCATTTACAACCTGCATCATTTCTCTAAACAGCTCCAGAACAAACTGCAATCATGCATCATTTCTCCGTATTTTACTGGGACTGGTTCACTGGAGTGTTTGATATTGATAATACCTTCATTTGGGAAGTTGTTATCATTTGTAAAAATGTCAGGATAAAGAATGGGAAATCTTATTAAAATGGGGTTAAAGAAGGACAATGAAGTTTTTAAAAGCTGTTAAATTTCCTCCATTAGAGGATGATACAGGAGGAAGCCACAGTGGTGGGGGTGAACTAATAGGCCTACTATTGTTGAATTGATCAAACAAACAAAGAACTCCTAAAGAACACGTATTTCTATGTTCATACACACTGACTTTACCAGTTTCCCCCGTTCATCACCTAATGTCAGAGGTCAGAGCAGAATGGGCAGACTGGTCGGAGATGATAAGGTAACAGGAAGTCAAACAAGCGCTTGTTCCAACCAGTTCCACAATCATAAGGTGGGCTCAGAATTTGGTAAAAAAAAACAACTACATTTTGAAAGCACATACAATGCTCAGCTGCATCATATGTTCTATCATATGATGCTGGAGAACTGGACAAGGATGTCTTATTTTCCAAGTCTGGAGTTGTCAGCTCCCACACTGATTTTTGACAACTGATTGATAAAATCTGCTAAATCGAACAGATTTTCTTTGCTGGATGTTGATAATCTTTTTATGATTGTATTTTTGTAATAAATTGTGAAGAAGTTTGAAATGGATTTCCTCTTTTAATAGAATCTGTGTTTCTGCTCCAACACTCATGATTTCTGTGACTGCATTGAACAAGAACACAAAAGCACATTTAAAATCCTTCTGTTCTTTACAACTTTAATAAAATATTTGGTAATCACTAAATTGCATGGGGAGCCTTAAACATAGTCTTGCTGATCAATAAGTGTTTGGATTTTAAAAAAAAACCATGTGGAGAAAATATTTAAGGACATTTCGTCACACAAAGATAATCAGGTTATCATAGACAATCATCCTTAAATTTTCTTCTATTTTTTATTGTAGACCATCTGATGTGCTCATATTCTGAGTTCAGCCTGCACTGGTCTCATTCATTTTCTCTGCTTTACTATTTCTGTTCAGTTTTCCTTTCCTGGTGCATTTGTATTCCACCGTTGTTCTTCTTCCCATTTTATCTCCTTCTTCTCTTCATGACTCATTTTCATTCAAATTTTCACTCAATTTTTACACACTTTGTCTGACTTTCCACTTCAAATCTTTTCCCTTTCTCTTACCAGGGAGCATACTTCACATTGTTTTCACCTTGTGAAGCTGTGTGTGTCTTCTCAGTTTAGCTAACTATTCAGACCTCTATCTTTATCAAAGCAACCTTGGTTGTGTAAGTGGTTGAAATCAGGACCTAAACCAGTAAGGTGTGAAGTGAATGTTCGTGTGGTTAAAGTATGACTGTGTTTAGTTTGCCTTTCCACACTGAATTTGAAAGAATTTTTAAGAGTGGCACAAACACTATGTATACCGTTGTCTTCATAATTATTCATACTTTCCCATTAAAGAAGAAAAACAGCTGTCACTGAAATAAGCTGAAATCGACTAAAGTAATGATATTTTTCGTTTTTTAGGAAAATCATGACATGGTTTTTTGATTGTGGTTAAATATAAGAATAAAAATATTTTTTGCATTTTTCTTTTGTTCTTCTGCAAATATACATTTATGTTTCAGCAGTTTTACTGGATGCTGACACTCAGATGTAAAACTAGAAGACTCCTGAACAGCTTCTTCACCAGAGCTGTCAAAGATTTCAGTCCAAACTTGAACCTCATCTTTGTCCAAAACTGTAGAGAAAGTGATGGAGCTGAACCTGTTCACCAGGAGTGTTTGATGGGAGAGTTTGTTTTGCATCCTTTCTCTGCAGGTTTGCACCTACTCTGTGCTCTCTGCTGCAGCTGCCTCCTCCTCCTCCTCTTCCGATGAGGAAGCCAATTGAAGTGAAATTCTGTCTGGATTCATTTTTACCTCTCAAAACTAGGACATGAGGACATTTGGTCATGTTAGTGTATAAGTAAAGGTCGCACTGAGTGAGGTTTTCACCCTCCTTTAGTAGGAATTCTTAAACTGTGTGTGTACAACTGTGCCAGTATGGCTGATTTCTCAGAGAAACCCGAGAGGAAATTATTGGAGGAACAGAAAGAGAGAAAGTGAAAGAGCAAGAGATAAACATCAGACTGATTTTTACTAGCTGATAAGATCTCAGAGAAGATAGAGGATGCAAGACGGATGCTGCATTTACTGTTGTGAGGGAGCACCAAAGTGTGAAATCGGAAATTTAAGTTGTGTTGCTTCAGTGTCAAAACATGCAGGAATCAAATGATTTTTTTTCCAAAGTAAGAGCAACCACACAGTTCTTCAGTAAAGATAATCATGTTGAACGTGTCACGTGCTTAATGTGTTTTTCCATTTGGGCTGTTCTTCACCTCATTGTGTTTGCACTGTGTAAAAGCTGTTGGATGAAAAACAACCTGGGAGGGTGTGCTCTGAGACTGTGCTAGGTAACAGCATGCTCCGGGTTGATCCTTCCTGACAGCAATTAGGCTGAAGTCACATCGCCAGGCTACACGAAAGCTTCCTGAGCAACAGCAACACTGTTTCTAGAAATTATTTCTAGTGCCTTAAGAACTCTGACAGTCTCATGACTGGAGTTTCAATACGGACAAATTGCATTTCATCACCATCCATCAAGCTGCTGTAAAGAAATTCTCCGCTGGTATTCAACTTTTTTTTTCAGCCGGCAAATCTCACAGGCATTTAAAATAACTTTGATGTTTAAGCCAGAACTGATACTTCTTCTGGACAATATAATCAATGTTCACACTTTACCAGCATGCTTTGCTTCTTTTTGTGACAAAAAAGGGCAACTAAACAGGATAAAACCCTCATGAAGTGGCCCAGGTTCATGGAAATAAGTATACTTACAAAGAAGCATCAACATTTGTTTTGATTCCTCTGTAATTTCTTAACAAGGTAGACATGCAGCAGACATGGAAGCTTTGCTCAGCACAACACAACCAAATTGGCAGTAGAAACAGCTATTGCTTTAATCCTGATAGTGGCACCTTTATCTTATCTTTTTGCATTGTATGTTCTCATCACTAAACACAAGTATGTTTTTTCTAAAAGTAAACAGATATAAAGAGCCACTGTTGACTTCTGGGATAGATAATTCTCTCAGCATCTCCTGGAGACAGAGTTATAAATAAATGTGTTTGTATCTGTGTTTCTCAGCTGGAAGGGTGTGTGTGAAGGCAGATAATTTGTGCATGCTGATAGGCTGTTTGGTCTCAATGTAACTGCCATTAGCAACACCGCGGGGAAACTAATAAGCACCAGATTAAAGAATAAGGATGTGCAAGTCTTTACAAAGACTTACATGACTTGGACATGCTGGCTGCTCCAGCATCACTCAGCATCATGTATGTACTAAAGCACAATGCCTTCAAACACACTGCTTTCCATTCGTTTGATAATAGATCAACATGTAAGTGTCGTGTCTGAAAAAAAGAGGTCAGAATCTGAAATGCTGCTAGCTGGTGGACAGCAGAAGTACAGCCACCATCTGGAAATGTCCAGCCTGTCTCTGTCTCGTAGTGGAAAGAATCAGTTGTTTGGAAATCATTTGTGTGCCATCTTATGGTGACACCTGATTGTTTTTTCAATAGATGTTCAAAATGTCAGACAAATTGCCTGAATTTTAATGTCTGTAGTTGTATTTAACTTAAAAATTACATTTTTATTGTTTCTGGTTTTTTTTGCATAAGTTTATGTCCCAGTTTATGGTAATAATACTGTTTGTAAATAAGTGTAAGATCACACGTGCAAGGTTGTGCTGAAAAGAATTGTAGCAAACAAGGAAGGTAAACTGTTTTAAAGGCAAAGTAAAAAGGTCAAATCAAAAGTAGCACATTGACATGTTATGCCAAAGGTTTAATCAGAGCAGTTGTGTCATTAAGCCAACAGGAAATCACATCGACTTGTGAAAAAGAACATATTTTTAATTTAAAAGTCAAACTGTTTCTTTGTGTCTTTTCTGTGCTTTAATCTGATGCGTTTCTGACCTTTCTCAGGTCTCATTGTGGGATCCTTGATGGTGTGCTGGCTTCCCAACCAGATTCGTCGTCTTATGATGGCTGCTGTGCCCAAGTCCGACTGGACCCCTTCCTACTTCTTGAGCTACGTCATCCTCCACCCTGTGGCCGATACCTTCTTCTACCTCAGCTCCGTCCTCAACCCTTTCCTTTACAACCTCTCCTCCAAACAGTTCAGGAAGGTGTTTGTCCAGGTGATGCGGTGCCATCTCACCATCGAACACGTCAACAAGCGTACTCTGCAGAACTCCCACGCTGCCTCTGAGCGCTCCCTCCGCCCCTTACTGCTGAAGTCTCTGCGCCGCAACAGAAAAAGCCACTCCACCTTCATACAGGAGAAAACTCCCCCCTCCTTTACAACGTTTCAGCCGCAAAGTGACTCAGGAATAGCTTCTAATACCCAGCTGCCCATCAGCCTTACAGAAGAGGACCATTCAGTTATCAAAATACACACAAATGTACCATCAGAGACTGAAATATAGTGTGCTGTTTATTTTAGTGCAATAGTTATTGGTGAAAACAAATATGGTTGAAACTGCTTTATAAATGGTCTTCTGTGTTGTGTCATCACATAAATGTTCCTTTTACACAGTGAACACATTACAAGTTTGCTCTCAGATCAGACACAACACAAAGTTTGATGGTAAAGTGTTTAATTACCTTTGAGTCACAAAATAATGGCCCCGAAGGTTAAATGTTGCATTACAAATAAACACCACTGCTTTAGTTCAGGTTAAAGGGATATCATGTAAGAATCACTGCCATTCAACACAGCAATTGTGTATTACATTCTAACTTATAATCAATTCTTTCTGGCGCTTTCTCTAATATGTATTGCAACAGTAGCCGCAATGTGTCAAAAAGTCTTGACAACACTGAGAAACTCATGTCATCTGATCGTTCATGGACTGTTCAAATAGTAACTGAAACCACATGTGACCTGATTTTTCCCAGTTCAGGCCCATGCTCTCTTAGTACCCACAGAGCCCACATATAACAACCAACTTAAACCCCATATGGGCAAATAGTCTGTGGACTTGAGTAACTTATCTGCAGCCCTAATAGTATCCTTGTGGGCCCCGTTAGTTATGTTGGCTGGTTGTGGGTCAGAGTTATGATCTGGTTTGGTTCAGTTAGGTAAGATCAAGTAAAACATAATGTCAGATTCTGTTTGACCTTGACTTTCTCATCATTCTTTTTCCTGCATCTTTGGATGGAAATGTATTTTAAACAGTGGAAGTGTTAAAGGTACAGAGATTAAGGTGGTTCAACACAGCAATGTTTGGCCCTTTTCTGGCTAGGTAGTCTATACTGTATATGTTTGCCAGATAATTACACAGTGGCAATAGCAGGTACTTTATACATTATTTCACATCAGTCTATTTAACGACCACATCTGAATAATGCTAGAGAAGTGGTCATTTCCACCACAATTGCTACTGTTGATACACTGGAAATGAGCAGAAAATGAGCACGTTTGCTCTTTATGCCATATTTGCATCACTGCTGACTGAGATGAGCCTGCAACCACGCTCTGAGCTTTTTTCTAAGCTTTTTGCTTTCTTGAGGGTGCTCCTGAAGCAGATTTGTGTACTTGATAAGTATACCACTTTTTTTCTTTGTTTATCTCACCAGCTACCCACACAGTTCTTCTCAAGATGAAGAGAAACATCATCCTGAGTACAAACACTACTGCATGTCAGTGAACTGAGGCAGCACAATGTTCGTTTTATTCATTTATTTATTTTAAATGGAAAACTTTCTCAGAATGAGAGAATTGGAGACAGGAAAGTACAACATGAAGCTGTGAAGTGCATATTTACCAGAACTCTGATGAACTAGTGGTTTTAGGGAGGAGGCTGTTGTGCCACTTGAGAATTGATTGGGCAGAATCGCTATGTACTCACGTGTTTGGACTCATGTTGAGCCAGGATGAATGTATTGATGGGCGCCCTATGTGTCTCTTTTTTCTTAAGAAGCTGCTTTGATTTTTAAAGTGGGAACTACTACAAACTGGTTTCATTTTAGCCACGACAGGACGCTGTGCCCAACAGCCAATGCTGGTGTAACAAGCTCCTGCAGATCTATGAACATTTGCAGAAACAGTGTGATAGCAGGCACAACTAATTGAAGAAAATGAAAGATTTTTTCCTCCCATAAAATAACTAAACATGCCACGTTCATACATTGTCTTTTTTAAAATGTGGAAATGGAAATGAAATAAAAAAATAAACACTAATTCCAGATTAATACGGCAAAAACTGTGTGTTTTGAAGATCTTTCCTTGGAAGAATCTATCGGTACTTATTTTTCCTTTGTGATTTAGCAGATTAAAGAGATAAGACTTGTAAGTCCTGTTATATCTCCTATTTTGAGCTATTATCTAACACCCAGCTACTTCTAAGGCAGTGCCATTACCAGATAAATGATTATACTCTTTTCCTGTGCGGAGTAGTTTTTTCCTGTGTGAACTCCAGAGGCAAGGTGCAACAGAAAGCCAAAAACTCAAAGCTCGTTCACATATTTACATTTGAAAGCATCTTTGTCTTAGCTTACACAGTTCCAGTTCAGTGTCCAGCGTCAGTCCTCACTCATAAAGGTCTGTCAGCACAGACTGCCGGACAGCAGGAGGAGCGTGTGCAGAGACAACACAGGGAGCTGCAGAGCGTTCAGGCCGATAGCCGAGGATGGCTGGGGCCGTCGCTTCTGCCGCGGCCCATTGCACAGCGGCGTGTTGCAGCAGCTGATGCACACTGAGTTGAGCTTGCCGGTGCAGAACTGTTGGTAGCCAGAGGAAGCGATAAGACAGGCTCCTGATGAGGCGCAGGACTTGCGGTAGAGTATCCCTGAAGACAGAAATGAAGGCATTAGGATTGTAATGAGATGAGAACAGGTTGAAGGTTGTGTGTTTGATCATGTGTGTGTTTATGGGGGAGAGGCACTGAGGACAAAAAGAAATGGGTGCATGTAATCAGAGATAAAAAGGCTCTTTTATTTTATCTTTGGAATCTGAACTTGAAGGAAAACACGATTTCATCTTTTTAAAACTGCTTTAATTCACTCAGCGCAGCAAGGTTGGTGCAATTATCTGTCCTCCGTGTGTAAGAAAAACACAACTTGTCCATGACTGAAGTCTAACTGCACTAATGTCCTTTTTCATCGGTGGCTGCTCTCTGTCAGCATGGTCTGTATTTTCAGATGGAGGTAATACAGAGCCATAAGCACATTTTCACTGTGATGTCTTACATCACAGTGAAAATGTACATTTGTAGTTTCTCATTAAAGCCAGAAAATACTTTGAAACAATGAAACAGCAGCTTGAGAATGGAGTCAAAGCTGGATAATGCAGGTTGTTTTCAGAAAGAAAGGCATTAGCTTCCTGTGAGTATCAGTGGACATTTAAACAACCCAGGACCAGAAGCATGTGTGTGCAAAGAACACATATTGGTTTGCCATTAATTAATGTTATTTATAATCTTTTATCATATATAGGGATGCCTTTTCTTTTACCCGATACTGATTCTGATTCGTGGAATTTAGGCATTTGCCAACACTGACTATCAATACCTGTGTTATTTTACTAAGAGGTCTATTAAATTTAAAATTGAAATAGATGACTCTATATTTACTATGGGGACTATCATTCAAACGTCTACCATAGTTTACACTGGAAAACATTAATTATCAGATAAAAACAAAGCTATAGCCACCGACCCATATTTAATTATCAGATTAAAGAATTTCTGTGGAATAAACCTTGAATCGGATGTACAGTTTATGTTTTCCAGAACAATAAACTCTAAAACTCTCTGTCATTGCAGTGGCTTTATGTTTTTTGAAAAAACATTCCTTATGTTTTCTAAAAGTATTTTAGTTGTTTCTGCTGTGTTTTTCCTGCCTCAACCATGGCAGCGAGCATTCAGGACCGAAGGACCAAGTAGTGCTGTGATCTTCATCATTTTGGTCTGATCCAGCATCAGCACCTGATCCAGATGAATGAAAAACCCCTTACTGACTGGATCTTGCATCTAGTCTGAATAATTCCAAGGTCCTGGTGATGGCTGTTGCTCTGTCTGATCATTCCTTTGGTTTATTTGAGAGTGCTTTTATCGACAACAAGAATCCCCAAACAGAGTTTGTATAAATGCTCAGGTGGCGGAAAACAAAGTTGCCGGTTCACTATGAGATCCATAAAGAAAGACTGAGGATTTATAATCTGGACAGTTGTTATTTTATATTATCATTGCTAAAATCTGAAATAATCTGCAAGCCCTCTTTGTTACTGTTGACAGGTTAACTCACTGGTTCACAAACTTTTGGAGCATCAAACTACAAGATGACATGTATTGGTCTTCATGATCCTTCCTCCCGTGATGACGGAGTCTTGAGAGAGGCAAAAATGTTTTGGTGTACACTTTTTGCCATTTCAACATTGTGTCTAATATGCGTTTTCATGCTAAGCCCATAAATTGATCATTTGAGGATCTGGATTAGAAAGGCAGATGAGACTCAGCCATCCATCAAATCAGCAATAATAAACTGACTCACGCAAAACAGAAATAAAAGATGTTAACAGCCATTAACATACTATACCAGGTTAAAACTATACCATTGTTATCATTATTATTGTTGTTGATAATAATAATAATAATAATAATAATAATAATGATAATAATCCATTGTTTAAAAGAAGCCCTGTCTTCTTTCTGCTTTTGTGGTTACAGTCAGTTTAAGTGTTATTTACAACAATGATTCCATCTAATCAGCCTGAAAGATGTTGATGGCCTGGTGTGGTACTGGAAGATGAATTCATTTACAAGTGAGAAGGTGCTAAAATGCAATTTCCTACTTAGTCACATCATCTCAGTGACCTGAAGTTATCCTTCAAATTACCTTTATTTGCCTTATTCATCAGTGCACAGTGGTCCATTGGTTATGAGTTTGTTCCCTTTTTGCAAGTTAATTTATTGCACACCCACCCTTCTGTAGCACTGAATAGCTCCATTTCTCCATTCGGTTCTGAAAATCTGCAACCTTGACAAGATCAATCACTCACTCAATAATAGAGGTTCTATTTGTAAATCCAGTTTCAGTAAGCGCATGTGCTTTTCACAGCTCTTCCGAAAAGCTTTGCCTGAGAGTTGATCCATTTCCAACAACAACAACCCTTACAAATGAAAAGCACGTATGAAGTTGGCGGAATTATGGAGGATCATTTATCCACATATTTTACACTAATTGGTATACACTGGAGCTGCTTGGAACTTGTCTCAGGTTGTTTGTAAGAGTCTTTAACATTAGGATGACATTTAATTTGAAATTTCAACACAGGCACACAACCTTCCAATTACCCCTGTAATATTTTACTTTTTTCCCAAATGAAGTCAAAACAGACAGAACTGCATCCTCTCTTTTCAACATACTGCAAGTGCTGAGGTCCCAGAAGAAGGTTAATAATTCAGTGGAAATATTTTGAAATGTGCCAAAGGAAAAATGTCCTGGCTTCTCTCGAAGTCAGCATCAAAACCTGACACACATTAAGTTCACATCTGAAGGTCTAGCAGCCAGGCACTTCTGACGATTCTTGCCATTTTCTTTTCCTATTTTGACATTCAGGATATCAAAAAGTCGAAAAAGAATCCTACAGAGCAACTACAGATAAGTAAAAAAAAAACATCACATGGAAAATGTTGACTTTTCCAACATGTTTGGACAGTGAAACATAAGGTCATCTGGATAAGGGTGCTACACTGAAATACACACGTTTAAAAACAAGCAAAAACAAAAATCTTTTACACATTCAACAAAGAATATGTATATTGGAAGAAGTGGGTATATGCTTGACCTTCAAACCTGATATAAACCTCCTCTAGTAGAAATAACTAGAACTATATCCAAAAAAGCTGTGTGAAATAGAAATGAAACAGGATGCAATGATTTAATATCATCAACCCACATGTAGAACATAAACAGATGCTGAAACAGACATTTGACTGTTTCATGGAAACATGAGTTCATTTTGAATTTGATGGGCAGGGAAAACTGGGTCTAAAAAATTGAGGAACAAATTCAGAAAAATGTTCCTCAATGTCAGATTGTGAGGACTGTGAAGATCCCACCATCTACAGTGATGCAGATCAAAACTGGATGCTGTCGATCTGGTAGCACTGTGTTAAAACTCTGTCCTCAGCAGTACTGGGCCTTTTAACTGGTTCCTCGGCTGAGACAGTACCAGAGTACCAGTTTGGTCATAGGGTTTCTGGTAATGTCAAGGGGAGTGTTTAACTCTTAAAGGTACAGTGTGTAACTCATTTGGGTTTTATTAGTAAAAATAAAGTAATGCTTTCATAAATACGTTTTTTATTAAAGTCTATTCACAATCGCATCAAAATAAAAAAATTTCAATGCTTGGAATTACTTATTTATAAATACATATGTGGCGGTGCACCTCAGACAAGGCTGCCATTTAGAAATGCGGTAGCCAAAAGGGAACCACTGTCATCAGAAATACAGTTGATACCCTAAAGGTTATAAAATTTGGACCAAAAATGGATCATGGGACACACGTATTTCAGCTTAACTTTAGTCTTTTGTGATTACTCCAATATAAATTTGAGTTAAGTGCTTTTCTTCCTGTTTTCTTTACATTTAGACAATGGTGAAAATTGCTGTGATGGACTGGCAACCTGTCCAGCCTTTCGCCTGATTTTGCTGGGATAGCCTCTAGCCCACCTCCAACACTGCATTCAGACTCTGCGGCCAACTTGCTGCCAGAAATAGTTTGCTGGCCAACTGAACCAGAGCATGAAAATGTCAGAGGAATTAGCTAGCTTATGTTATAGGCATTTTGAAATTGAAGCTTTGTGAAGAAACTGAGTCACTTTGACACAACTACCCACTGTTGACACACACTGACCAATTTATCTCCATCTGCTGGCTGCTGGGGTGTTGTGCATTTAAGGTGAAGCATTGACAAGGCTGCATGGCCTCGTTACTGGCATGAAGGTCTGTATCTCATCTTTGAATCGCACTGGAAACACTTTCTGGACACAGTATGCCAACTGCACCTGTCTCAACATTCACATTTTTAGTAAATAACAACTGTTTAGTATCCTTCTGCTTACCACAATCACACTGCTGTTATGCAGCAACAGCAGTTTCTACTTTGTCTTTATTGTTCTCAGCCAATGAATGAAGAATGTTTCTTCAAGAGCCCATGCTGTGTGGTGGCCTTGTGATAACCAGCGCAACACAGAAACTAACCACATACATCTACATGACTAAATGTCGAGTTGTTGGCATGCATTTGGTTGATCAGATACTCTTGTTAACAAACAGTAGAATGATAAATTGTTTATATGTGGTATACACAGTAGTTTGATGTGACTCTTTTTGCATTTAAAAGTAGAGTTCTTAGATGCTAGACAACTGGGTAATAAGAAAAACTTGTGTCCATAGTGCCTTTTTAAATAACTGAATAATCTTACCTCAAAACTCCAAATAACCCTGTCATGGCACACCAAGCGTTGGTAAAATAGTCCAGCAGAGCTCTACAACTTGCTACCACATGAGACAGACACTCATGGCACTCTATTGAGCTTTACCTAGTCACTGGTACCTGTGGTGGCAAAACACATGGCTACCTCTGGAGCTAGTCTACAGTATAAACCAAGAAAAAAGTGCTGTTGATGACACAGCTGGCTTCCAAGACAAAAATCCGGGACTGAGCTTGAGCATTCAGGTTTTTTTTTATGCACACTGGTTTCCTCCTGCAGTCCAAAGATATTGTTATTTTGCTAGAGTGTAAGAGAATGACAATGTCCCTGCACTTTCATTGAGATAGAAAGTAATGTTCAGACTTCATCCTATCCATAACAGGATGAACGGGATATACTCTGTATTCCTGCACCATGCAGAGTTAAGTTAAATTTTCCCAGACGCAGTCCCTGTAGATAAATGGGCTTAGACAGTTCAACGCTTCAAACATCTGTGTCCTGCTGTTCATACTGGTGATGGAGAGTTTTTCCAGATATTCTAATTAACTAAAAGGGTGAGGGAAAATTTCATTTACAGACCTGCAGGAATATTCACCCTAAAATCAGTCATTTCATGGACTTGTTCCGAGTCGGGCACAAATATCATGCATGTGTACTAATATGGATCATCAGCAAGAAAAAGTATTGTGATCAATTTGCTAAATAAATACCTTCATAATGAATTTCACACAGACTAGCAGGGAAGCACTTTATTACCTCAAGTGCTTGGAGGACATCTTATTTAATTTGTCTTTGGGAACTACAACATTCAGCATTTCAGTCTGAATTATGCTGTTGAATTCATTTACGGGGAAAAAGGGGGTGAAATTTCTTATCTACAATGGGTGCTGAAAGAACTGGTAGGCTTAACAAGAATCGGCATGGATGGCTGCGCAGGAGAGTAATATGTCCAAGTGTCTAGAGAACCTTCGACTTCTCCTCTAAATGAGTGTTTAACCAAATAAATCAAGCAATCATGAGATGGCTTGTTCCTGCAGAGCAGAGCAGTTATTACTCGAGCACTTATGTAAGCCGGGAAATACATTTTTTTTTTTAATGCTTTATAGAAAACTCTCATTGCAGTAGCCAACCTAACGACATTAGACGTGTATGACACATGCTAGTCGAGTTTATTATCAATCTAAATCAATTTCAGTTGGCTGTGATATTGCATGAAAGTTATTAGATGAGCTGGTATAAAAAATGATTCACATAAATGTTACAGAGGACACAATCAGCGTAGAAAGCATTGAAAATGGGAAAGCTGAAAGATTTAAGAGACTTCGCAGCTGAACAGTGATTGCTAAATGGCAGGATCATAGCATCTCCATAACTTCAGTGCTTGTATATTCTGGTTTAGAATCGACCATTGCAAAGGTCCTGACCGGACAAACTATAAGTAGTCCAAGGGAAGAAAACGGTAACCCTCCTTGAGGCTGTGAGGTGACTCCAAGTAGAGCTGGTCTGTACAATTAAAATTATATTTCACTGTATTTTTAATGGTGTTTCCAAGCACAACTGGGTGTTAAGCACGTCTCTTACTGAATGGGGAAATGACTGCAGTTGACTGGCTAAGAACAGACTCTCACTGTGAATAAAAAATTCCCCAGCGTCTTGCTCTTGGCCCTGAATCTGTCTTTCTCAACAGAACTTTGTTTTAAAATGGCAGATAGGCCGAAAGCATCAGGGAGAGCCAAGGCCAACACAACAAACAGAAACCCCCTAAATAGAAAGTAATAAGGAACTTACCTAATCTCATAGAAACAATATAATACAAACATACATCTTAACTACCTGACTTCAACATAAACAGGAGAAAACAACCCCAAAACAAAATGGCAGCTCTCCCTAGTGATGTTACGCTCGAGTCTGTGGCCGTGTCTCAATCAGCGCACTTGCACCCTATAGTGCACTTCTTTTGAGTGTAAGTGCGGTTGCAACTTAAATCC
>JBBBVT010000013.1:26046013-26057241 GCA_037177035.1 Craterocephalus eyresii
CAGTGAAGCGCCTTGAGATGACTTTGTTATGAATTGGCGCTATACAAATAAAGTTGAATTGAATTGAATTGAATAATGTCTGATATCTAGAGGACACTAACTTGGTACTTCTGATGTAAGAATTTGTGATGAAAAAATAAAATGTATAGATTTACATAATCATTGGTCAGGGTTAGAAACAATTCATTACCAAGAAACAATTACAAATTTAAAATGAGCAAAGGGGGGACCTGTAAATCAAGAGGAAATTAAGTAATGGAACTGTTTCATATAAAGATCAAGCAATGTCTGTACATGCAACAGTTTTAAACAAGTTACAAGATATTATTCTTAAGAGGCATAGAGAATGAAAAGCAAATGTATAAATGAGCATAGCTGTATGTATCTGTGCACATACGTTTATGTATGTTTGGATTTCTGCTAGTATGCTTGTGTAAGTATCCAGATACAGATATAGCTAAAGAATATGAAACTATAAGCAAAATGATTGTGTTCAAATGAGTTGTACTTCCTCCTGCTTATTTTTGGACATGTTAAATCTATGTAAGTCATTATGACAAATACACATTATCCTCTCTTCCTTTCTTTCTTTCTTTTGAAACAGACTCAAATCTTCTGTTTTAACTGTACAAAACAAAAAAACGAGACATGAAATTCCTCATCACCAGATCCCTTTACGAATTGCATACAGTAACATGATGAAATGATCGGAAAAAAACGTATCATATTTGCATGCAACAAAAACAAACGCATGGCGCATGTCACAGGGTTAAATGGTAAATGTCCACTTCTGAGCATCTGCTTATTTAATGACTTCAAGCAGACCAGACAAACAAGCAGATATCAGTGTTGACAGTGTGTCATCACATCGGTAAGCTTACTACAAAAGAGTAGCAAATAAATGATAACATCTTGATTCTGACACCGTTGTAGTAATCTAACATGTCTCAGCTTTCTTTCCAGACCATGATACATACAGCCGTTGTAGCTGTGAAGGTAAACTCCGTTTATTTTGGGAATGTCATTTCAGAGAAGAGGCATAAAAAGGTTTACAATAAAGAGGTTAGTATATCATAAAGAACTTTTAAACTTTACTGTAACTTTACCCATTTTGGAGCTCAGAGGTTTGGTTATAGATACTTTCAATTTTTTAACATAAAGTTTTTGCAGAGATGTCCAATGTTTTGCATGCTACTATATGCACCTACCATACCCTATTCAAATAATGCCAAACTGAATACTGTATCATCTGAATTGCTGTCTCCTGTATCATCAACAGTCTTTGTCCTCTTGTGTGCATCTTAGTGAAAATCCTAATGTAAAGAATGTAGGACTGAAATTTCGGGCCCCAGCAGGCCCATTTTATGTTAGTATTATGTAATCACAAACTCTGCAGGGTAGAAATCGTCATGGGTTGCAGCACTTGACAAATAAATTTAAAACAAATTCACTATGGATCCACAAAACAAGGCAAGGCAAAAGCTTGGGGCCCCCTATGAGTAGATCGGTTTAATCTCATTGGATAGGCTTTACATGCAAATTCTCAGGGCATGGATGTGTGAAGATGAGGGGTCAAGCCCAAGTAACCCCACTGAAGCAACATCTGCATGATATAAGCTTCTGGTGAAATGGTTCCTTTTTAGCCCAATGCAAACTGCCATGTAACACAATAATTAGATGCAGAGGCTGGGCAAACAAAATAAACATAAATATGATGGAGAATATGCACACACTGACGATGCTCAGCATTTTGCATGTTTTTTGACTGCATGTAACACATTTGTTACGTTTGTGACTTACACATCTGTGTCATATTTGGTCTTCACTTCTTTCTGCAAACTGTAAATGGTAAACACAGATAAAATCTTAATGCTGCCATGCTTCGAAGGACACAGCAAAAATTGCTGCGGTGCCAACTAATTCATGTTCCTTTGTTAACGTACCGGGATCTTCAAGAGTGATCAAGTTCTTTTTATAGGTGAATGAAAGGCAGCAGAAAAAGAAAGAAATCTGACCTATCACAGCATCCTGGGTGGGGCTCTTCACTGTTGTTCCATTTTCACCATCAGCTCTTCGGTTCACCATCTGCATCTTTGCATTTTTGTAAAAAGGACATAAAATAAGTCAGCATAATCTTCTTTCATATCCGAATTGTACTGGTTCATTTGTCTGGTTATTTTTTTATCCATGGTGCTTGAAAAACTAACCAAGACTACTTCTTGAATGATGAACATCCAATCATTTCTATAAACATTTTTTTATAGAAAAGTCTTATAAGGAAATTTATAGGAGTTTTATCGAAGATTTTTGTCTTATCTCGCAAATTACTTCTCTTAATAAATAATCTTTGATATTTGAAATACCAGCCTGATGGTATCAGTGGGAAGGTACCAACTGTTAAATACCCAAGTATTCAACTTGCAGGGTTCAAAAAATCTATCGCTAACATACTGGTAACAGACTCGAAAGGTAAAATAAAAAGAACCAACTCAGTAATGATGAGGGGATATAATGTTATCAGTACAAATGTTATTCCACTTAATATTCAAAGGGATCTTTTTTCTTTTATTGGAGTCACACACACTTTGAATGGCTGTTCCGAGATAGATGCTGGAATAATTTGTTTCCAAAGATAACTTTCTTAGTATCTTTGAAATTTCTGTTCATTAGTTCTCCCCTTTCATAATACGAACTTGTGCAATTGTGGAATGAGCAACAAAGCTAAATATGTGAGTAATGCTGCCTAGAAATGTGCTAAAATCCCCTTTCATATTCTCCTGTTGTATTTACGCTTGTTTTGAACTTCAAGTACTACCAGGTGTGTATTACTGGACTTGACTTTTGGTGGACACTTGTTCATGGGTCTACTGACCCATGAACACTTTGGTCAGTACTTTGGTCAGTATTATGCAGATTTATGCATAGTTCATGGGACATCTTTGAATGATGGTGTGTGATTGTGTGGGGAGTGAGGCGTGAGTGTGGGGTGATTCAGGAACCAGTGGCGATCCCATGTCCTTTATCCTTTATCCTTCAGAATGACAAGACTCTTCTCCACAGAGGCCGAATTATTCATCACAGAAAACTTCCAGAATTTGGAAGTGGAAAGGTTGAAATAACCTACAATGAATCCAGACCTAAACCCTAATGAACACTCGTACTGTAGGATCAGATTGTTTCTGCCAGAGTGATCAATGAAACCATGCTGGCTGGCACTCAACAACTCCTGATTGAGCAATGAAAAGCCATCCCACAACTAAATGTGACCACACTGGTGGCCAGCATGATGAGAAGTTACTAAGCTGTTCTAGTTGCATACTGTATGATACTGAAGTCTGAAGTTTTGTTGTAGATTACTCAATACTTTGAATATAAGCCATAGTGACACCTGAAGCAACATATTGCCAACACTGACTTTTATTTAATTTTTATGTCAAATTTTGGATTAAAAAAGGTACCAAGTACCATACAGTGTGATTTCTTTATTTAAACTAAATTAAGTTTAAAACGTTTTAACCTACCAACTATATGAAAAAAACAACACAAAATCACCCAAAACAAAATGTCCTGATATCACTGAAATCCTTTACCTTTGGGTCCCCTATAACGTTACTTTGTCCTTGTATGTCAGTAAGGGACATTCCTGGGCAGGGCATTGAGATGCATGCCCGCACTGCATCATGAGACTCTCTTCTCCCAACAGAGCTGAAAGAAAAGAGTTTGTCAACAAACAACACTAAATTCCAGTGATAATGACTCAAGAAGATTAGCAACTCAGCTCATATATTACTCTCCCATCTATTGAAACGTGGGTATTATCATCTGTATGAAATGTGCCTGCGCATGCTTCGGGGCTTAAGAGACTGATAAATCTTTCTAAGATAAGTTGGTAAACAAAACCCTATGTTACTTGCATATATATAAATCCATTGTATGGAGCAGTAGTTACTGCTTTGAGTGCACAGTAAAGTAAAAAGTAAAAGAATGCTGTATTTCTTACCAGTCTTTTCCATCGCTTTTTCTTCTGTCTCTCTTTTTGTCAGACTTTGTATTCTTTCCCCCCAGAAGTGATGTTATCTTTTGTTCCCGTTTATCTTCCTTGGCTTTTGGAGGATCTGTCTTTTTGCTGCATGGAGCAGGAAGCTTACTCTTACGAAATCCAAACCAATTGGCCAGGCTCGAACCTGACTTTTGCTTCACTTCAGTGGTTCTCTCCTGTTCCTGAGACTTTTGCAAGTTCTCCTCAATTCCAAGCATGACTTTCTCTTCAATTGTGGTTATAGTGCTTTGTCTTTCTGGTTCCTCAGAAACTGGTTCTCCAAAAGCACTGGAAAATTGTTGCTCAATCTGGAGCCGCCTCGCCTGCTCTCGTTGTAGTTTAAGACTTTGAAGCCTTTCGCTGGAGGAACCCAAATGTGAGGGAACAGCCAGTCCCTCTTCAACCAAGAAGTTGTTTAAAAGGGATCGATTCATTGGACAATGATAACTACTGGAGCAACTCATACTACCCGGAAGAACATCACCAAGAGAATTCAAAGAACTCCCTGAGTGTGTTTTGATCTGGGTGCGGACTTTTCCAGATCTGTTGAAACTTGGTCTGTCCATATAGCGTGCACCAAAGCTTTGGCTACGAGCTTTGGCTCCATTCATGCCCAATACTGGTTTCAGGAGAGGTCTGGTCGACACGGACACAGACCGCTTAAATAGCCAGCCTTCCTCATCAAATCCCCAATCCAACAACACACCACTGTCTGATGCAACAGGCTGGACCGGCTCAGAGTCCAGGGAGTTACAGCGGGTCTCAATCTTTCTGCGGGCGTTGACCTGTGCACCACATTCATGTGTCATCTGAAGATCACATGTAAAAGTCTGAAAGGTCTGGGCACTTTTTACATCATCTTTGTTTTGTCTTCCAAAAATGAGGAAGGTGCTTGTGTCCTGTTCAGTAATTGCTTCATGAGATTTAGCACTGACAGGAAATGTCCTTTTTATAGCTCTTGAGGTGGGAGCCTGGGGATTATTGGCAATGCCACGGTAGTAAACATTAGAATATGCCATTGGCAAGACTTCTGAAAGCTTTGGCTCACTGACACTCTGTTGGGATCTTTGCAGGATGTTCTGACCTGACAGCACAGAAAGAGCTGCGTTTTCATCAAGGCGTGTCGCAGTTCTGTCCAAAGATATCTTGACTGTTTCAGAGCATTCATTAATAGGATCAGGTGGTATCTTCGATGAGTGGGCATGGTAGATTTTGGCAGTGATATCTTTACCTTCTGCAGCTATTTGGGGGGCTATCTGTTGATGCTCTTTTAAGATGTTTGACTGATTAGTTTGTAGGACAGAAAACAATTCATTTGATTGGGTCTTGGTTGAAGCTGATGTTGGTTTCCCAGAGATGGAGCCATGAGCCTGATTAGCTGATTTTTGTTCTTTGAGGAAACTATCAGATTGGGGTCTCAGGAGGAGAGAAGTAGTTCGACCTGGAGGTAGTGGTGGAGATGGGGACCTTCGTTCGGATTGGGGGTTATCACAGTGCTGATCTTGGCGTCGCTGTTTTCTTGGTGAGCAGGGTAAGTTGTCATAGATGCTCTCCTCCACGGAGTCACTGCTTGAAAGTCGAGAGATTTGTAAGGAGGACTTTTTTGGGCTCTTTGAGGACTCTTTCATACCTGGAGACTTGAGTATCTTTGAGTGTTTCACAGGGGATGCAAGAGGAGACAGCTGTTGAACATTCTCAAGAGACTTGGAACCTACTGAAAATGCAACATCCTCATCTTTCTCTGCTTTAGAAGTCATGCCCTTGCTTGAACCATATGTTTTATTTAGGTTTTCATTTGTCCTTTTGCTAGGAATACTGTGCTCTGGGGGGTTTGGGTTTGGCAGTCCTTTGGGCCTTTGGCCTTTAATGAGCTTTTGGTGAAGAGGTGAGTGTGTTTGCTTCGGTTGTTCTTGTCCTCCATCTGCACTCTTGCTGCGCAGTATAAAAGCTTTTCTTGCTGAGTCACATAGTTGAGGTTTTGGTTTCCTCTGTGGAGATTCTGACATGGCATGATCTTTACTATCACTGCCAGCCTGATTTGCGTGGTTTCTGCTGTGAGGAACTTCCATTGAAGAGCTGCGTTGTCTGGCATCATTCATACAACTCAGAGCTCTTGTCGCAGTATGCTGAAGAGATGAGCTCATATTATTTGACCCTTGCTCAATTTGTCTGATAGCAATTCTACCCTGCTGTCTTTTGTTGTAATCAAGTCTGGATTTCCGGTCTGTAGACCGTTCCTGATTATTGTTTCTGTCACTGAACTTTAAGCTTGACATTTTGTGCTTTTCCTGTGTGTCTTTGTTTATTTCTTCTAGATGTGTTAGGCTATCAGTTGGACTCACTCCAGGTTTAACAGTAGGGCCTTCCAAAAATAAGAAGTTGTCTGAGTCAGGAGAAGGGAAAAGACCAGAATTTCCTGAAAGGTTTGAAGAGTTCTTGTCAGCAGTTTTCTCATCATCCTCAGTAACATCCAGATTTTCCAAACAAAGACGCTCCTTTTCTGGTTGGTCACTAGATTCCCTATGACCTAATTTAGGTGATTCATCATCTGGATCATCAGAGTCTGGGGTGGCAACCACCTCTTCAGCCTTGAATGGTTTATTTGTAGTGGCCGCCTGCTTGCCTGCAGTTTGTTTTACACCAAAAGAATATATGCCCTCATTTGAGGTCATACAGTCATTGCAGTGCGATACAGATGCAGGTCTGGATGCCTCCTTGGAGTTGTGCATTTGAAGACGCTTCAAGCCTTTCAAAATGTGGCCCTCCTTCCATCCCAGGTCTGTTTGCTCAATGGGAACAGAATGATTGCTGGAAACAGAGCCTGTGCTCATCCTTTTGTCTCGGCTTGTGGCACACTGTTTATCATAACAAGAGATATTTACAATTATTTAAATACAGTTGCATGTCTACAGTAGGATCAAGGATCAAGGATCAAGGATCAAGGAACGTTATTGTCATACCCGCTCACATTTACATGTTTATGATACGAAATTCAAACTGAGGTCCCGGTTTGGTCAAAAGAAAGACAAGGCAATAGTAAGATTAAATTAAATTAAAATAGTACATAAGCTAAATAAAATAGAGATATACTATAAGTAAAATATAAATATAAGCAAAATACACATGGAATATCTACACAAATAACAGTAAACAGGCCAGGTTAGCATGTGCAAAACGTGTGCATGAGGTAGTCAGATATTCACTCTCTCTGATGAGCAAAAGTTCGGTTGTGTTGTACTTCACACGCAGGTTTGTGCACAGAAATAGCGCTAGAAACGGCCTCTAGTTTGTTAAAAACAGGCTTAGTCCCGGGAGCTCGAGAAGCCGCTGCTCTACTGTGCGCCGCAAAGTATGTACATAATATATGGTCAAACTAAATGAAGCTGAATAAAAGACATATGAAACCCACCTGCTTGGAGAAACCACGTCCCTCTGCCCAAGTATGGGAGCCACTAGAAAATTCACTGCAAGCACTGGATAGGGACAGCTCACTGCCACTGCCACTTCCGCTGCTGCGTGGGCACGTTAGGCTCACTAGGCTGGGCCACCTTCCTGCAGGAATACCTGCTTTTCCATTTCTTTGGACCTCCTGAAAAAGATTTAGTTGCAGAATCAATTTATGGAATTCACCTCTGATTATACAATAATACAAACAAGAGTTCAAAAATAATTGACTGACACTACATTGACTATGAAAAAACATGTTTAAATATCATACAATTTACCAGTGATGACAGATTAGTGTTGTCATGGGTTGTATTCACTCCAGCAAACTTGATGTTTGTTCATCATCATCTTAACATTATAATCAATGGTTTTCCTTGGAGTACTGCAGCATATACACAGCCTATGAGAACACCTCATGGCTCTCCATTGCTCACTGTCAAAGATCTTAAAGAATCAATACTGTGTGTACAAAGGGGTCTCTGTCCATTCAAAAGTTCCTCAAGAAATGGAATGATAATTTTTACTCCTTGTTAGATGCCTCCTATCTCAAAAGTGTATCTTTAACTACAAATGAAGAGTGTTTGTGTTGCAGCTGTAAGCCAGATTTGAAATATAACTGAGTTCAATGCATCTTTTCTCTTCTGAGAAAAACGTTTTTAGTGCATGATCTCCAATAAAAAAAAATTCTGCCACCAGTTATGTGGTTAACACACAATTTCAGTTATGAATGACCGGACTTTGAGGCGAAGAGATGATGTGATATCATGCAATATAATACACTTCATTGTCCCCATAGGGACATTTGATTTGCAGTGAAATGCTATTACATTAACTGCTTTGACAACATCAAAGCACCACTTATCAGATGAAAACCAGAGAAGAAGAATTTCTTCCACCAGCGTTATTTACTCATTCACACATAACATCTGCAGTGTAAACAAAAGTTTGGTCCCTGTCAGAAAGGCAACAAACTTTATCATAGATAAAGATGTCATGTTTTTCTCAAATCAGATGATTCTCCTTATTCATTAACGCTTACATTATACATAATGACTCCGAGTTCAGTTCCAGCCTCCGGTCAGCCTGAGCTGATGGTTTGGTAAAAAGTTGCAATCGTTGTTGTTTCATGGCTTCCAAGAAATTATCTCTGTTGAAGTGCTCCACTAGTCCAAACAAGGATAATTTACGCAGGTCACAGTGATGTTTTTAAGCAGATGCAACCAAATAATCTCAGAAATTAAAGTAATGGTAAGTTGTAAAACAGTTACAGAAGAACCACTTTTTAACATTTAAAGAAGTCAGTTTTACAAGAATACAAACACTCTCCCTGCCATAAGGCTGATTTTCCCCTTGTTGTTCCTTCTCACCATTTAAATATAATAACACCAACAAATACTGTGGGTTTCTGGATGAATTGGTAAAAAAGGCCAGTTCTGTGCCGAGCAGGAAGCAAGACCTTCTTAGAACTATGGTGGGAAGCAGAAATAGACATGTAGGACAACAATGAACATCCAATCTCCAACATCGTGACAGGACATACAAGCAGCTGCAGTGAGAGGCTGATCTCTGCAGACTGGGGGCTCAGGAGACCCTCTATCCTCATAGCCTTTTTAACAGTGACTGCTAAGGTTTTCCTCGTTCCCACACAGTACGCATTATTTAACACATCTGTTCAACTAAAACCCATTAAATCTAAATGTGTTCTTGAAGTAAAATACTTCCTTAGCAGGACTGTCGTTCAATGCAAAGACCCACTTACCTTTCAAATCATTGTGTACAGTGGAAAGATGAGCTTTTTATTCATATCTACTGCCATTATTCACAATGCCAAATGTGCTATTTGCATTAGTGTCTTTCCTGACAGGGGTATCCAAAGGTGTCAAGTGTTGTGACCCCATTAAAAAAAACATTGACCATTTGCAAATCTGTCATAGCCAGCCCTCGCTCAAAGTCATTACAGTCATCTGTTAGCCATAATTAATGTGAAAAGGAAATAATTGCATTGGGGAGTTGGGGACTACGCTGATTTGGTCCTTTCATTGATATTCACCTATTATTTGATTATTCGGGCCAGCCTTTATTTCACAAGCATGCTGCAGCAGATTAATCTGAGAACTAATTACAGTCAGCATTTTGAGGGGTATCTGAGATTTGAATAAAGCGATGCAGTTTAACAAAACCCCAAATAAGAGCGCCACAAATGCGCTTAAAGTCAAGGACAAACCTTCAGTTTCGCGATACTTTTTACTTCTTGGTGTATTCAAATGTTTTTTTAGCATTTTTGGAAGTACAACAGTTTTTTTTGTTATTTTGAGTGATGACTTGGTTGTAACTATTTAACTTTAGTTAAATAATTTAAAAACTGCTTATCTATGGAGAAATGGAGGGGAAGAAGAAGCTGTCTGAAGCAGCTGTTAGTTCTCTGGTAAAATGCAGCACATACTTGAAACAGTGAATCCATGTGCAGAAGCCTGATTTCAACTGCCCTTATCAGATTAGCAATTAAAAACATTGCTTGCCCCACAACTTAGGTAAAAATTGCTCACCATGGGTTGAAAGAACATATCACTCTGGAGGCCATTATAAAATCTTTGCTGTTTTATACATCCAACGCTGTGTTACTGTCTAAATGAGAGGCCAGAATGAAACCAAATTTTTGTGTTTTATTTTCTCAGCCTTGTGGTGTAAAGAAGGCCTGAATAAGGCAAAGAAGAAATGATAAATAAATAAAATAACTAAATAAATAAATAAAAGTAAAGCAAAGAAAAGGTGTAAGTTTATTGAATTATCGAAGTAAGTATTTTTCAGTGGTGAAGAAAAGAAAACTGGTTTATCTAGTGGTTTCTGGGTGTGCACTTTAAAGCTGATCCCAGAACCTTGGAAGCCCAAAGCAATGCACAAGCAGACTATCATCAGTAATTTCTATCAAAACTAAATATCTTCTTTAAGTCAATAAGGCAATGTCTACAAATAATGCCAGACATATATATGACTGCCATGCATGGCTGTAGTTACTCATGGCACCCATGGCTAGATGAGACTATAAAAATAAGAGTAGGAAACATAATGAAGAGGGATCAAGTTCAGTTTAACTCTGTTTTATGTTAAGTTCTAGAGGTTTTTTTTTCCCACAACTATAATGAGCTTGAACTCCAATGACAATGTGTGAATGATGTGTGAAACACACATATTTCCCCCTGAAGGACCAGTCTGTGTTCACACATTGTTCATTTCTCTGTCCCATGTAACTTTCCAGTTACGGATCTGTGAGGAGTGTTCATCTGAAGGTCAACATTACATGGAGAATCTAAAAAGCCTTTAATAGAGATGAAAAATCAAACATGAAGACTTTTAGCCTGTCTGTATCCTGCAGTCAGATGAACAAGCAACTGGAGAGACTAAACCAGAACGAAGCTGAAACTCCAGGCAGTGTAGCCTCAGGGTTCTGAAAACCTGCTCAGAACTATGTTGGATTCTTCAGAAGTCCTGTCAGAGTTCCTGTGCTGCTCCGTACCTCTCTGAGCTGCTTTACAATATTCCTCAGCCTGATCAGCTACTTCTGAAAGTATCGCTAGACGGAAGCTCGAAGGGGATAGACACTTTGCAGTACCATACACTGTAAGAAATCACTGTGAAATACACAGTAATTTACTGTTTCTGTAAAGTTAGTTACTGTGAATGTTTTTAAAGTAAAATACTGTAACAGTAGCAGTAATTTGCAAAATACTGTATAAATCACGGT
>JBBBVT010000013.1:26098998-26109129 GCA_037177035.1 Craterocephalus eyresii
CACACACACACACACACACACACACACACACACACACACACACACACACACACACACACACACACACACA
The DNA here is from genome assembly GCA_037177035.1 of Craterocephalus eyresii. Classification (NCBI taxonomy): domain Eukaryota; kingdom Metazoa; phylum Chordata; class Actinopteri; order Atheriniformes; family Atherinidae; genus Craterocephalus; species Craterocephalus eyresii. The sequence continues at coordinate 26,099,069 of JBBBVT010000013.1, forward strand.
CACCATAAAAAAAGAAAAAAAAGAAGGTTTAGTTCAGGCTTGAGTGGCAAAGTGTCTCCTAAATGGATGCTGATTCAGTGATGTGCAGCAGGAAGTGCACTTAATCAAGGAAATAATGGAAAATCCTGAGACTCACAAAAGCAGTGAGGCTGTGTGGTTGGGAGGCGGGAGGGTGTTGTCTCTTTCAGTTTTTGCTTTTTTAATGAGGTAAAGTGTTGGCCAAACTGAGGAACCATTAGGCGAGTCAAATTTGATTTTATATGTCAGACATGCAACTTTGCTTAAGAAACTAAAAATGTGCACACATACGTGCGTGTGTGCGTGGAGAGCAGTATAGCTCTGGGCTAATGCTGTGACCTACATTAGGCCTTGATGCACCCAAGCCTGGCAGGCTGAGGGTATGGGTGTGTGTGTGTGCCAGCTATAGAGTGAAACGTGTGTGCATGTGCGTCAGGATGCAGAAGCGAGAAGGCGGAGGAAGAGTTGTGTACAATGTACCCATGAAATGAAGCTAAACGGGTGCATTGCTAAGAGCCACAGCTGGATGGCATACAAAGAGGCGAATGTTCACGCAGAACAGGAGCTTATCCAAAGAGGTGCACACACAAACACACCAATGAATTTTGCATAGTTTCTACCTCAAAGGGCCGCCTAACGTAACATCAAATGCACAACAGACTGAGAGGAAGGCGAGCTGAGCCGCTGATGTCAGGGCACCAATCACAGGAACATTTTCAGATGCTACACAAGTGTGTGTGTGTGTGTGTGTGAGAAGCTTAACAGATTAGCGTCCACGATGTAGGTAGATTAGCATGTCACAGACTCGAAAGTTTCTCTTCCATAAAGGTATAATATTAGCATCATCTTAAAATGCTGTATTTGCTGCTAAATCTATCTATCTATCTATCTATCTATTATTCAAGTCCATACGTCAGACTTTCTACTATGTAGGGCTGTTTAATGCATTATAATGGCCTTTTTGAAGAAATGAGTGGAATTATGTTGCCCCAGTTAATTCTTGACCTGGGCTCTGGTCGAATTCAACACCCTGTCATTAAATGGTTAATCCTGTGTATCATAAACTTACGGCACCCTGCGTAGAAAGTTAATCTGACTGGAGCAAGTTCAAGTAAATGCTTCCAAAGTGCTGAGTGACTCTGTGAGGTACAGCACGTGAAGTTGGGATAAAAATAGCTGCTCCTCACACAGATGGTGACTCTCCCACGGAGTCGTGCAAGCTAAGGCTGATAGTGGAAAACGATGGGAAAAATCTCATCAGCAGAGGCTCATCAGTAAACACAAGTGTCCCATTTGCTCCAAAACAGGAAATGACACACATAACGGCCATAGGAAAAGGCGGCGTAGCTGCTTTTAGGATGATATATTGGAAATGTTACATCAGAAAGTCACTGAGCAGAAATATCTTTAAAAACAGAAATGAAAATACAGAGTTGTCCTGAAATTTACAATCAAACCAGGAGAACATTTTATTGTTATATCATTTATTTAACATGTTATAGTACAAATGGTTATAACTTTAGAAAATCACATTGTATTAAGTCACCAAATGAATGTAAAACAATGACATTAATGAACTGATGTCAGGAGATATTAAATCTAGGAGAGTTGATCAATAAACATCAATGTTTAACAATATTTACTTGTTTACTTAATACTCAAAAGGACACATTAACAAACTGCTATCAACATATTTTTTCCTAAGTCCTACTTTTGAGCTTTTACAAAGATTGTGGTGGTCAGCACTGCTGCCACACAACAAGGTCGGCTGTGGACGGTTCAAACGTCTGTGTGGAGTCTGCATGTTCACCCTGTGTATGCCGGGGTTCTCACCGGCTTACAGCCACAGTCCAAAGACATGCATGATAAAGTTAACTGGTCACTCTAAATTTTCCCTAGAGGCGAGTGTAAGTGGCTGTTAGTCTCTCTGTGTTGGCCCTGCATTACACTGGTAACCTATCCAGGGCAAATCTCGCCTGCTTCCTGCCTGGCTCTATCTGCTCCCCCTGCCCGGGTCTTGGTTTCTTTTTGGCTTGGTTCACAACAACACATTTCTACTTTTTTATCTTGACATTACTGATTTTACTAACCATCCACAATCCACAATTTAACTGCTGTCTTATTATTTTTTAATTAATTAATTTATTTTCACTGGCTTTTGGTGTCCATTCCCGTTTTCGTCTGATAACTGATGAGCCAGTTTGTGACACCCCGCATAAGCAGTATACGAAGTGGATGTTTTTTAATAACTGGAACATGATAAATCAGACTAATTAAGGGTACTTCATCGTGAACTGGTGCAACTATACAAATGAAGCTGAACTGACAGACACAAAATGAAAAGCTTGTTCCTTTCATTAGTACCTCAGAGCATTCACTGTCTGCCCACAAGTCCCCTTTCCGCTTTCTTTACATCTGTTTCCAGTTACTGTAGTTCAGAGTTGGTCTTTTTCTCTGTTGCTCTCACACTTTGTCTCTCTATCAGTTCTCTTTTCTTTTATTCAAACCACTTTTGGAGCATATTAAAAATAGCCAAGCTATTAGATGCCTAATGCAGCATCAATAAGTTGGTGACAGTTTCCATCCTCTAGCAAAAGAAAAGCGGGCAACACTAAGTGGGCCATAACCGCTGTGTGATGGTGACTAAGGATGCAACAATACACAAAATTTATGGATCAGTTCAGTATGATACTTTAATGTCATGGCTCAATATTGTTTCGATAGAAAAAAGAAATTTGAAACCTTTTTTTAACTTCTAATTGTATTGTAATTAATTACAAACATTTCTTTAAACTCATAAGTAGAGTTTAATTAAATGCTGCTGAAACAGCAAAATAGTAATAAGTTAATAAAATAAATATGTCTGAAGGAGAAATCACCAATCTTCTATGGAAAACAGTGCTATATTTATAAATAACATCTAAATGAATGAGTTAGAATTTTTCCATCCACACACAGTTGTCACAGAGGTAAACCTGACCTTTTAGAGCTAAAATGTTTATTTGAACCAGGTTGCAAACATGTTTAATTCTGCTGCAAAGTTGGCCTTTTTAACATGGAAGTCTATGGGGATTTGCTCTGTTTGCAGCAGCACCTAGTGGAGGAGGGGGGAACTGCAATGTTTGGCACTTCAGCATAGACTTCGTGTTTCTAAGTCGGAAGTTGCCGCTAGCCTGCAGCTCTGGTTGTAACAGACAAGAAGAGATGAATTCCCGCTTTTACTGAATGGACTTCTCATGCCTATTTTGATGTTCTGAAGGCTGAATTCATCACTTGAGCCAAAGTTTTAAAAATAGCACCCTTTCACTTCTGAAATTGTCAGAAGTTGGTATTCGTCTCTGAAGGAGGAGTTTCCTGATCCTGTAAGCGCTCACTTCAGCGGGATGTGGCCAAGGCTGAGCAGCTTTCACGACAAGTTCCTATAAAATCTTGTAATTTTGCATTCAGTGCTCTTGTTTCAGTACTCATCTGTACTGAAAAGTTCAAAACAGATTCGGGTATCGTTGCACCCCTACTGATAACCTATACTAACTGTACAGCTTCTAAGTAAAAATGAGCTAGCTGTACATTTACTAAAAATGCCCTAAGAGACCTGTTCAGTATAAATTTCCAGTATAACTTCTCTGCTTTTTGTGGCAGAATATAATAAACATTTATTTTATAAGATCATTAAATCAAAGATCTTGATTTTCTATTTATCTTTGCAGGATTCATGCTCACATACGGATTCTGTGCTGCTCTTTCCAGAATTCACTGATCCCTTGAGACAGTGCAAACTCTGCTAAGCCCCTGCACTCGTGGGGGGTAAACCCCACCAGAGCGGTGCCCTTAATGCCCACCCCCTGTGTCCCTGCCAGCTCTGCCACCCTGGCTGTGATGAGGGAAGCTGGAGCATGGCAGTATGGCTGTCCATCAATGCTGAAACATGGCCAAGGCTCACCTGCCAGGTTAGCGGGTGGGCTCCCCTTCATGCTCTCCACATTGCATGCAATTTCAACGGCCCCCTCATGTGGCAACGCCAACACCTGAACTCCAGGAAGGCCCCCGGGGCTGGACTCTCTGATTGCTTTGGCGATCTTGCGTCCTAAGGTGAAGTCCTGGGTGTCAATGGTGACGTTGCAGTTCATGACGTATGGGCTGGCGCCGACACCTGTAAATGAGTCGTGTCCCTTTATGAAAAGCAGCGGGTATTTAGTCCGAGATAAAACAGAAAAATTATCTGATCCTTTTATGGAATTATCCAGAATTCCAGTACTAATATGTGACTATTTATATCAGGTACAGATACTCCAGCATATATATGTAGTCGTGTCTAGGTGTCCCTGCTGGCTCACCTGTTAGGCCGTATTGTCTCTGTGGCTGCGGGCCCATGTCGGGCCTGATAGCCTGCAGGTCTGGAGTCTTCTGAAACCAACCCATCTCCTTCCTCCTGTGAGCAAGGCCACGCTCCAAAGGAGAGTCTGCCCAGCCAAAGAGGAAAGCACTGGTGCCCCGGACCCTCTCTGTTAGTCCCTGAGCCACAGCTGAGCCGGAAAAAGACCACAGACATGTCAAAGCTAACCCGCAAATGGAGCGCACGTTATCACATGCACGCACTTTCAGAAACACAGGAGCAATAAAAGTGTGAGAGACCCAACGCACCTGGAGGCGTCAGTCAGACGGATGGATGAATATGGACACAAGGACAGCTTATCACATGCATGTGTGCATACAGCTGTTTTAACTGTGCTTCCACACTGCGATCTCACCGGACTGATTAAACAGAGCGTACGGCAGGCGTGCTGAGTTACTGCTCATTATCAGCCGGGCATGTGGCTGCTTAGTCTCTCTTAATGTGTGAGACTAATCAACACACAGCAAAAGAGGATGTCACATCATCAGCCACCAGACAAATTCCCAACACCATTGATGAGCTCACAGCTTTATAAATAAACACACCGTGATGTGAGAAACACAGCACGCGCTCCAACAGTCTCACTTGGGTCTGGTCTGCTTAAAGAACAATGGCCCTCATGCAACAACATTTTCGTATTCTTGTCGTAACTTTCTCTTACTTCTTCTCCTATGATGAGCTCCTACCAGTGTGCCACTTCAGATTCAAGAAATGCTCTTAACGTCAGATTAATGCGTAAATCTGCATAAACTTGATGCATTCCACCTGTACGTAAGTGAGCGCGCGTTCACGAGAATTGTTCATTTGCACAATTAACACCCCTATAACTCCATATAAGACCTGACCTCCCACGCTTGTCAAAACATGTTCATTCACAAAAATGGCATCAACGTCAAATAAGAGGAATTTCACCAGTTCGGAGATTGAGGTTCTGCTGCCAACAGATCAACAACGTGAAATCGGTCATTTTCAGCTCAGCCAGACGGAGGTAAATTAGTTTTAGGTTTGGCAGTCAACAGATATTCGGACATCCAGTCTCTCAACCCAGTGCCGCTTTGTCGTGAGGTTCAGATCTTGATTGAAGATATGACGTTAGGACAGTTGCAGCGTGCCTTTCAACTCCACGACAAAGCGGCACTGGAGACAGGAGACAGGATATCTGCTGAATATCAAACCTAAAACTAACTTTACCTAAAACTAACTTCAGTCAGAAGTGTAATTAAAGGACAGACAAAGCCAATCAGCCAAATAGTGAGACAAAATTTGCACGCACTAGCCTAAATACACTTCAAATGTTATTCAAAAGCATCAATTGACCTGTACTTTGAAAAAATAAAATCAGGCCGAAAATTTGTGGATAACATAATTTATAACTCGAACTGCAGAGCTACAAGATATATGATGATGTATTTAATATTGAATTTTTAAATGGACAAGTGCTCTTATATTAAGACAAATGCAATCCTGTAGTGAAAAACATAGATTTGGATGACAGCAGAGTAATTGCAAAAGACTCTGTATCACTACGACAAGTCTGGAGCACTCGTAAAATCCGTTCGTACCCGAGGAAAGATTCGAAATACGAGAAAATTGGTGAATGGGGCCTTTTCTCCTAAATCACTCGTACAAGCCATTTAAGAATGAATCTGTTCATACGAGTGCTTCTTGCATGAGGCCCATTGTTCCTGAAGTCTTTGTGCTGCTCTGTTTGGAAACTATAGGTTTTCTTCCACCAGCCTTTCTGACCAGTGCACATCCACTCCTGGGAAGATTTCCAGAATGTTTCCAACTTGTCTATAATCTTTATCTCTGTACAATGATGGACTCCACATTGTTGGGAAAAGGTCTTATAAGCCTTCCCACATCAATCGTTAGCAGATGTTGCCTCTCTAAGATAAGTACGGATGTCTTTCCTCCTTGGTGTCGTGTTAACACCAGTAAACTAGCAAAACTTTTGTTTTTATAGAGGGGTTTATGCTAATGGCTCTCAGGCGCCAACTCACCAGCGCAGAATTGCAAAAGACAAACTGAAAGATGGTGAAAACTGGCTGGAAGGCTTTTAGGTATCATAAAGTCAGCAACAGGGAGAATATACCCAAAAAAAGGACACAGTTATTCACTTGAACTCCAGATGTGTCTGGCAGCTGACTGTCAACTTGGTGCATATCAGTTCAAGCTGCGGCTGATGGCTGCTTCCCTTCATTTTTGTTGGAGACAGTCAGTGTTATTTTAGTTTTCTATGCACGGTTTCTTCATTTTGGCTTAATTTTGCTTCGTTAGTAATAACACAGCACAAAAGTTGTTTTTTATATTTACGCAAGTTTATACGTTTATTTATTACATACACACGTACGTATTCGATTATTTAATAGAATAATATATACACACATTATATACACATACATACACGTATGTGTGTATGTATGTGTATATAATGTGTGTGTATTATTTTATTAAATAATCGAATGTTTCTATAACAGTGTTCTGCGTTAACCCATGACATGTTTCTCTGAATAAAGATTTGACTGCATTTGATTCATAAACCCTCCCGTATTTCTACTTTCCTGAACTGGGTTTTTCGACTAATCTCTGTTTAAAATCATTTTCTGTTCAGAATATAAAACACAACACACACATGTTAATGAATGGACATAAATCAGCAGCATTCACAGAAAACATCTCACCTCGAGCCTCTTGAACACATTCCTGCACTCCTACCTCCTCCCCCAGGGGGTAGATGGGTATGAGATCAACAGCGCCCATGCAGGGGTGGACGCCTGCATGGGCTCGCATGTCAATCAGCCCACACGCCGTCTCACATGCAGACAGAACAGCCTCCCCTGGAATTCATCAAAAATGAGATGAAGTATAGTGTGACAGCAGATGTGTGCAGAAACAGCGTGCTGGGAGGACCACAGCTTTGTTTTTATTGTGTCGCAGACAAGTATTCCTTAAGATAAACTTTTCACTAATCTTAGCTTGAAAAAATGTTCCTTTTCAGTTTTTTGTGTTTAAATCCATGACAAAGCTTATTAAAGGATTTTTTCCTCTCAGAGGATTGGAGAGCTCCGGCTCTGCATCCCTGCTGTAGCAGCATGAGAGGAAGCTGAAATTATCTGCCTCCAAAGAGGCGAAAGGCTCTAAAAATATTCCAACCCTGGTGACGTTTCAGGACCAAACGGATACTTACTGATGGAGTGGATACTGGACACGATAGTGATGACGGATCGGTTGTAGTCGTGATCGTTAAAGATGTTCAGCACCGTGGTCCCCTCCCGTTTAATACCTGCTGAGTCATTTCACATCTTTCAAAACTGATTAGAAGTAATATTTCAGAGTTTACAGCTGATGCCATTACACAGGATAGAATCCCAACTTTATTAAATGCAGATGAATCGATCATTTATAAGTGAAGTATTTTGTCCATCCAGCTTACCTGTAGCGTTGTACAAGGCTGCCTTGGCCACAGCCTCCACCAGGTCTTTCCTACGAGCTTCAGAAACATTGAGGAGACACGCCACTAGCTGTCTGCTGAAGGTACCTGAGCTCATCTTTCTGCAGCAGTAATACAATAATAGTAAATTACTGAAATACAAAGTGCATGAGACAGACTTGACATGAAAAAGAACTATAGTAATAATAATAATAATAATAATAATGATGATAATGGTTTTGATATGTACTGCACTTTTTATTAGAAAATCTCAAACTAGAGATAGATACTACAGATACTGTTGAGTTTAACTTCATTTTCTGTACTGCTTACTTCAATTTAGGGTCACGGCGAAGCTGGAGATTATCCCAGCGGTTAGCAGGTGAGAGGCGGAGAAGACCCTGTACGGGCTGCCAGTCTGTCCACACACAGTGACCTTTCTGTGTGGAGTCTGCATGTTCTCCCCATGTATGCATGGGATATGCAAAGGCCAGGATGTACCCGCCTCTCACCTGATAATGGCTGGGACAGGCTCCAGCCCACCGGCAACCCTGATTTTCTATTAAGCGGTACAGAAATATGTCCAGGATATGTTGATTGCTGCACCAAGGGTGGGGGGCAGCATCGCCCTCACAGGAAAAACAAGGTCCACGATGTCAGCGCTGCTCTGAGGGGACCAGCGCAGCGCTGGTCCCCTCAGAGACTTCCTCCAGAGGATGATGGCCTGCCTGCAGTCCTCACCTCATCGAACTCTTTTCGGCTGCTGTTGGTACAAGTTATGATGGGTGATATGGACTAAAATATTTATGAAGACAATTTATAGTTTTTAATCACAGTAACTTTAAGTGAGGATAAATAAAATAAAATAAAGAAAATAAAATACAAATTCATCTTCGTCTTATGTATTGTTTACTTCTAATTTAGAAGTAAATAATACTTCTAAACTGCATCAGTTATGTTCCACTAGTACACCAGTATTGTAAAGCTGTAGTGAGTTAAACCCAACCAGCTCCAGGTGACAGAGCTGGAGCCTCTTTTGGAAATAAACTCCTCTGCCATGTTTGTTGTTTGTTACTGATGTGAGATGGACTGCAGGATTGTTGTGCACAGTTACAACACCTACGGGTATTTACTGTTTTTATGCCAAATTACAATAATGGGGAAATTCTTTAACTGCATATCGTACACGATAACATATCAGCCATCTTTAGTACCAGAGTGACCCACACAACCACACTGGCTGACTGGTGATGAATGCAGGCCGGGTTCATTAATGGGATGCCATGGCACAGCAGTGTGTGACTCAGCTGGTGACCAGTATGAGGTCAGCAAACATAATAATGTTATGTTTGATTACGATACAACGCTGATTCTATCTCATTCAGATTTTGCTTCATTGATCATGAATACCAATGCTGATGTAGCTAAGAAAGCAACATGGTTTAAATTTAATTAGTTATTATTGAATTGTAAAAAATCTAAGTACATGATTATCTTTTGATTTGATAAACAAGATTTTATTCTTGTTGTTTTGTTTTACTTTTTTTTTTGTTTTTTGTCATTGGCTTTGTTAAAGGTGGAGGCTTGATATAAGCCTGCCAGGGCTATTTTTACCTCTCCGGCAGAGTATTGTCTTTCTTTTTTTCTTTAAATTGTGATTCATTGTATTTTTCATGTGCAAAAATAAACTGAATTGAATTGAGGTACCAGGCTGTGTATGTATCCACTGAGGCCCGTGTTTGTTAAATTAAGTTACAGTTAAACTGTAAAGAGGTCTTGCTTCTTCAGATTTCAATGATCCAGTCCAGTAAAAATCACCTAATAGCAGAATCAGAGGTTTGGCAATTCACCAAAGACCAAGCTCATTTCTTTTTACATAAAGTGTTATGATTTAAAAAACAAAACATAATATCAGTTTGCTGCTGCACCTATCTGAGTTTACGTTTATTTGTCTTGGAGGACAGAAATCAAGGAGGAGCTGTGATTTCAAAGAAGTGATTCTTGACTTGTTCAGGCAGAGGAAAGCAGCTGACTTGTGCTGACTGCAGCCATTTCACTTAATTTCATGGGACATGGCAACGTTACAAGGTTTTCCAAACAATACATATTACTTTACGATCATCATGAATGTCAGGTCAGCGGCAGTGCCACATCAAATCAAACACATTTACTGTGACAAGAGGTGTCTTCCTTCAACATTACAGAGTTATTGGTATG
>JBBBVT010000013.1:26124531-26135323 GCA_037177035.1 Craterocephalus eyresii
GAATTCATTTAATGACAGGAAGCTTGTCTAAAAGGGTTCACACTGTGATGAAGATTAAACACTGTTGTACCCAATTTTGACTTTCAGGATTTATCTTCAAACATCGAGTGCTACAAATGCTGCTGTGACCATTTCTGCTCGATGCTTCCCCAGAAGTTTTACACGATATATGAAATGCGTTTATCACAAACATCGAGTCTAAACGGTCACAGCAGCATTTCGGCAGGGGATTTTGTTGGTAGCTGTCGGCTGCTCAGAGTGTCGCTCACACAGCTAACTCAAACAGCAGGACGGTGAGCTAACCCTCACCCTCCTGCACTCCTGTGTTGTTGGAGGAGATGCAAGAAAGAAGCATGGACAGTAGCTGCGAACACTTCGGCTCTCTCCACCAGGACTGTAGCTCGTCTGTGCACGTAGCATGGCATGTAAAGAAATCATGCTAGCTTGCCTATGAGTGTTAAGAGACAGAAGCTAAATGAGATGTCCGTTTTAAGCAGTGGCAAGCCTCAGAAATGACAAGAATGAGTAGACTGATGGGTCAGGAGTGCTTGTTTCCTGATGGACATGAAGTTCTTAGTACAGCGGATCAGGAAAACTTCTGCCTGACTTACAAGGTGCTTGATGCAACAGTTTCTGACATGCATGCTCTGCCTGTGGGAAGTGTTGCTCACCTGTGTGCGTGGCACAGCATGACGCGACGAAAATACAAGTCAACATTAGAATGAGATAAATAGGATCAGGCTGTTAAGTATAAAGCTGTTCTAGAGGTAAAGGGAACCTCTGATTACTTCTGTTTACTGAAATACTCAACAGTGGATGTTAATTTTCACATAACATGACGTGTCTCTGTTCAAACTTCCACTCTGAGCCACGTCCCATTGTCTTTACTCACTCGGGAGCTTTGACCAGCAGCTTGCGAATGAAGTCCACGGCCAGTTCGGACACCCTGGAGAAGGCCTCTCTGCTGTAGTCCACATTAACCTGGGACACGTTCAGATAGGTCTCCTGCTTGTCGTCCCCAGCAAACGGAGACTCCCCCGTCACCAGCATGTAGGCTATGACCCCCACGCTCCTGGAGAACACAGAGTCAGAAACAGTAACCATAATTCAATCTGTTTCGACTCACTACTAATATTTACCAACGTTTGTTAGAATGATTAGTAGCTCAAATTTGTCAGTCATCCCAATTTTTTCCTTTTTTAAAATGTTTACAAATTTGGTCAGCAGAAAGGCTGCAGAAATATGAACAACTTCAGCAAGAACTGACTCTTTGGTTTAATATTGTTGACTCTTTAAACTAGAATCAATAACAGCTTTGAGTGTCATTATTTTGCAGCTCAGTTTGGTAGAACAGAAGTAAAGGAAATAATTTTGTTTGTGCTTTTAAAAGATCCAGGCTGTGAGATGGAGCAGGTTAGGTCCCTCTCACATTTACAGGCTGTACTCACCACAAGTCAGTTGCTGTTGTGATTGGCTCATAATTAAGGACCTCTGGAGCTGAACATGAAAGAAAATGGAGATAATCAGCAGTAATTCAGTAGTTCAGGAACTCCTGTCCTTTAGGTTATTTTCCAATCTACTGCTTTAGCAGACTGGACATGGAAACATTTCACAAGACACTCAGAATCATTCATTTATTTTAATCTAAACTCACCTCCTCAGCTCATATGTGTGGATTGCTCACTAATGCAGCAGCAACAGGCCTCAAGCACATTTTTCTGACTGAGATGCCAAAAGAAAAAAAAAGTGGCCTTACCCACATACTCAGGTGTGCCAAGAATCTCTCGGAGCTCTCCGGTCGCACCCAGTCTGCGTGCCAGACCAAAGTCTACAATCTTTATGTCTCCTGGAGGAGACAGGCTGGTAAGGAGAATATTCTGGGGCTGAAAGGAGTGAAGAGGAAACAGCATGAGCACAACAGTAGAAATGAAACATACTGATGCCTTTGATGCTTAAAAAAGATGTCACAAGTATTTGATTTCACAATTAATGGTGGTCCTAAAAGCAGTTTTCACAAATATCCCTCATTATTGCCCCGTTTCCATAAGAGATTATATCTGAACCACATCTGCAGACCACGAGTTGTTGATTTGTTTTCATTTCATGAGAACTGTGGAAGGCATGTTATGGATGGGAAGTATGGCAGAGGAAAAGTTAATATTGAGGATCTTCTAATGGTCAGGTCTACTTTCTGGTCCCAGAGTCAGAACTAAACAGTGCTCAGTGTTATTGCTCGTCACATGTGGAACAAACTCACAGAAAGCTGGAGGTCTGCTGAAAATCTGAGAATTAACCTTTATTTCTGGCATTTATCTGCTCTTCATTGAGGGTTTCTGTAATAATCTTCCATTTTTATTCAGTTTATTTAATTTCTTTCAAGTTTTTAATTCTTCTTAATGCCTTGTCTGCACCCGGCTGTAATGCTGCTAATGTTTTACATAAAGCATCTTGAACTGTGTTGTACATGAAATGTGCTCTATATATAAACTTGCCTTGCCTTTACTTAGTCATCAGTGTGCAATGGTCTGTATAAGAAACTGTTTTTAGTTTCACATATATGGCCTTTTAATAATGTATTTTCCAGAAAGAAGCCTCCCAAGTCCAGGTAGAGTTGATATGAAGGATGTATTTATTGTTTAGGATATATGGGATTTAGCTGGAATGAAACTACTGGGTGACTTCACTTTGTTGCTTAATTATTCTGTACTGTTGAAATCAAAATATAGAAATAAAAAATAAAGACCTATAATGAGTGTTCATGTGATTTTACACATTAACAGTGTTGCAAATAAACTGGTGCATAGTTGTGATAAAAAAACAATTTTTTGGATAATTATGGTACGACATAAATGCTGTAATCATGACGTTCGCAAGGCTGAATAAACAATACTGTGATGCTGTTTCATCATCTAGAACAGACCGTTTGTTCATATCTAGGAAGTATTTATGTTGAAATAAGACTTAATGTAGTTCCTCGTAATGTTTGCATCATAATCTTAGAAACTTCTGCTGCAGCTGTAACAGGAAACATACTGATGTCTGTGTTGCCAGGCCCCCACCCCCCCCTTCTATGAACCCATAGCTGGAGGTTGCATTTTCTCCTGTAAACCTAGTTCTCAGCTAAACTTTGTCATGGATGGAAACTGGGGTTTTAAGTTTATGACTGTTCTTTAAAAATGGAAAAAAATCAAGACCTGGATGCTAAAATGAGCGAACTCCCCTGGCTCCAGCTATATTCATGCATGTGATTCAAACCTTCAAGTCTAAGTGAACCAGGCTGCTCTGGTGGAGGTGGTGGACTCCCTCCAGAGTCTGTCTGATCAGACGGGTGATCTGAGCCTCTGGCAGCAGCTCCTCTAGCACACAGTGGTCAAATATCTCTCCACCCGCAGCGCTGCAGAAAAAGGAAATAGATACACACAGAGGCACTTCATGATCCTGCAGTCTGCTAAAAATGTCTGTCCTGTGAGACTTTGGACAGATTCAGGACATCTGATGTAGTTTGGATGCAGCAGACTTTCCATGAAGAAGTAGAAGTATGTTTACGGACTGCAGGGTGGTCTGTTGGTTTCAGAAGCCACCTCACAGCCAGAGGGACATAGTTTTGAACCTACATGTCCCAGCAAAAAAACAAGAGAACAACCTTTTTCTTGCTTACCCAACAAAGACGAGCTCTAAGAAGTCCCAAAATAACTAAAATTGATCCAGATCTCAGTTTAATCTGCCCTCCAACATAAAATTGTCCAGTTTTAATTTAGATCAAAGTGTTTTGCTCTTAGGAGAGAAAAAAAGTGTTTACTTAAATATCAAAGGTGTGGTTACAAAATCAGAATAGTTCACTTTAAGAAAACACACACTCCTTTTATTAAATCCCAGACAGCACAAGGCCTTTGAAAGACGATCAACATGGTGATTTGGTTGAATAGTGACAAAATGTTTTTCACGATGTAGAAAACCTTTTTTTATTCAAAAAAGGTTTGTGGATTCTAGCATATTCCAAAGTGGGGTTGCAGAGCCCATCATCCAGAGAGAACCCACACCTTGTGGATACACACAACCAGCTGAGGATCAGACCAGTGAAAGTCTAACCATGAAACAACAGGGCTAAGCACTACGCCAGCAGCAGGTCGAGCTGCGAACCAAGATTACACAGTTTTACACCAAAGATGAGATGTCCTCTCAAGGCTTTTTCAGGATAATCAATAATCAAAAAATGTACACTTCATAAAATATAGTGCATGTTAAATATTTCACAACATTTCATAACATCACTTTTTTCGGTATGAAACAGGAAATTTTCACAGTGAAGAAGAAAAACAAAGTCTCTCTCTTTCTCTCTTTGTAGTCTTTATTTTGATAGCCCAGATTAGACAAATATGAGGTTAAAGATAATTTAGCCTGTTCAGTTAAGCTGAAGAGACATGGAGTTGGAGTTTGTTTCATTTTGTGGAGTTATTGTGCACAAGTGAGATTTTTAGTCAGACAAATCCTGATAAACCTGTTATGACGAATGGCTTGTTGGCTTTACATTAAAACAGTAAATGTGGCAACTCCTTTAGACCGGACAAACAGGACTTTGCTCCCATTCGAGCATTTGCTGACTCTCCCTTCAGGAGTTTTTTATGGTGTTCATAAGCGATCAAAGCAATGTGAGAAGAAATACGTACTATTCCAGTATTAAGATGATGTCGTGATCCGTTTCATGGGCAGCGTGCAGGTTGACCACTCGAACGTTGTTACGGGCCATCTCCAGAACGGCCATCTCATGAATGACCTCTGCCCGGCAGTCACGACCTCTCCTCCTCTTTCGTAAGAACTTGGCAGCGAACACTTTTCCCGTGATTTTCTCCACACAGCGCTTGACCACCGCAAACTTTCCCCTTGGAACATAGAAAAGAACTTTTTAACTAAACTAAATCCCAAATCACATCAAATTAGACAAAATGTTTTCAAATAATCCAACAAAACCTTTACAGAGAATCAGATTGTTTCACAACAACTGTAATGTTGCCCAGATTTAATGACAGGGCAGACGATAAAGCCTGCAGCCTTGGGATACAGCGGCTAGCTGTGCATACTATCTAACGCCAGCGTATTTCGGATGGCCTCGTGTCACAGTGACTGCACTACTAAAGTTATAAAATATCACAACAGATTTCAGCTGATAAATCAGAGCAACAAACAACCAAAATTCATCATGAGAACAGCGTATGATCACATTCTGTGGTTGAAGCTCATTTCTGTCACTGCAGCCAAACAAGAAGCAGCAAGTTAGCAGGAAATCCAAATACATGGACATTCCCCGACACAGGGAACCCATTGCTGGCGTTCTATATTTGTTTAAATTTTTTTAAAACCAAACTTAAAATCCATCTTTTTATCCTGACTTCGACTAAACATCATTATTATTATTATTTCTTGGCTTTTTTGACTATTTTAACTCATATTTTATTCTACTTTTTATTTTTTTGCTTCGTTACATTTAAATTTTCATTTATCTGTTATATTACATTTGTTTTCTTATCCTATCTTAGCCTTTTTTATTGTATTCATTTTTTTTATTTTACTTTCATTATCTTTTTATCACATCATCTTTTCTGTTATTTCTACAAACGACCAAAAAATGTAAAATTGTATGAATAATGCTAATAAAGTCTGATGGAATGATTTATACAGGTCTATATAGGGACAGCTTAACAAGAATCAAATCAAAAACTATGCAGGACTTATCTTGAATACTAGCAGTTTCTGGCACCAATCAACACATCATGTATCGCTCACATTCTCACAGTTTTTGTTTCTGATTAACCAAAATAAATAATGGGAAATGACTATTGTGTATGTTCCGTGCTATGTTGCACAGTCATGTCTTGGGCCGGTGCTCAGCTCAGTGAGCAGAGCAGCTTCACCGTGGATGGAGGCTATGGGTCCTGAATGTATGAGGTCCAGGTTTGAATGCAGGCATGCAGCCCTTAGCTGCATGTCATCTCCACTCTCCTCAATACTTTCCTGTCTAGCTCCTACTTTTTAAGGACCATGAAATCCTTTCCTCCATATCTATAAATTCTAAGTTGGATAAGATACACAATGTTGCCTAAAGTACTGGGACGTCTGCCTTCAACAATAATGACGTCCCATTCTTAATCCATGCAGTTTAATCTGGAGTTGGTCCACCCTCCTCAGCTTCAACGCTTCTGGAAATGCTTTCCTCAACATTCCTGAGTGTGTTTAGTGTTCTTCAAAAGCACATTTAAGTGGTCAAGTACTGTTGCTGGATGAGAAGGCCTAGGTTGATGCATTTCGTTCTTCTTTTATTTTGCACATTCAGAATACAGCTGAAGAAAAGAATAAAACAGAGAACACAAATCTCATCCAAGCTTATTTCTGCCTGCTGACTAGAACTATGAAAAAAAATTTAATTAGGTCTTTAAAATAAAGCAATCTTTAAATGAATGCATACAAATATAAAAGATAGCCATCTAGCAAACTACTGTAGCAATCAAATCAGCTGTTTGCTAGATCAGAAATATTCCTCTATAATTAAGTCCATTTGGATCTTCTGGACAAATGAATAAAACTCACTCATGGATGTGATTTGATTGCCTGAATTCAACGATTTGGAGGAGAGTGTCCGAAATCTTTAAGTGTACATGTTTACTCCTTTCCCACAAACAGCGCTCTTCATTAATCAGGTGGCGACTGAATGTGTCAGTGTTTTTATTAGTATGATAGTTTTTTTCAGAAATTATATCGGACCTGGTAATGCATATGTATCACTTTCAAAACAGCACAAGTCTGAACTTAAATGCAGATCAGCTATCCAGAAGAATCCAGAGGCTTGAGTGTGAAATAAATAACCCGAATAAATAAAGGAAAACTGAGCTGCAGTGATGGAAAATATATCAATATTCCCAACCGCTGGCTTAACACGAATTCCTTCATTTGATGTTGACTCTTTATATGACAAAACAGTGCGTTGTGAGAAATCTGCAACTCTTTGAGGATGTAACAGTTTTCTGTAGTGCTGCAGGTTCTTGGATTTAGAAGTAACATTTTCTCTTAATAATAAAAGCAGTGCAATTAAACCCTGGAGTACAGAAACTGTTCAAGCAGAGATATTTTCACAAGAAGTCATGATGGGCATGATCTTGGTGGTAAAGGGTTAAAACAAAAGCGCTTATAATGTCCAGAATTGCTAGAATGGCATTTTCCAACTCTATGGGTCATATTGGGATGGTATCTTAACCTTTACATGATCTACAGATGTTTTCCAGGCATCATATCCCAGCCAGGAGGTTTACAATCCAGCCAAGAAATGTAGTGTTTATTCAGAGAGAGACTATGTGTTAAATCCTGAGTGATCCATTAATACTATTATTTATCAAATTCTCATAATACAAATATCACAAATCACTACTATGTTGCTATGATTAAGCCACTTTCTGTCCAACTTTCCCCTAATCAGAATGTTTATATTGATGGCAATGTCATATATGGAGTATAAAAGACCAACAAGTGAGTATAAAGTTATATGTGTGCCTGAACAGAACAAAAATAATGGTCCTATGGTTACAGTTAGTTAAAGCTAAGTTAATTTTTTAATGTTTTATGCAAAAATTTAGCTGAATTGGATTTGATTTTATCAGGATAGTTGCTAAATTGTGGAAAAATATAAACTACTGGAGGTAAAATATATAAATAGTTTCTGCTGAGTGTTTGTAATGTGACATATATCATGTCTGAAAAGAGTTTAAGACATTCTTTCAGTCCATAGGAACATGAAATGTTGCCTTGCAGACCTTGCAGAATGACCTGTACAACAAAGCTATACTACATGCTCAAACAAGATGTACATAGGAAGCCCTCCAGTTCCATTATGGCCAATGTTTATATGAAAATACTGATAAATGTGTCCTTAATAATTTCCACAAACTACCCAGGAACTGTAGTCAAAATAAATAGACCTTGTCATGATCACAGTAACAAAGACCTTTTTCTCCCACCTTCAAGGTTTCTTTTTCCCCATTTTTATTTCATTCAATAAATAAAACGAAATTCTAAGATTTTATTAAATAAACCATACTGTAGTTTAAACAAAATTACCGAATGAAAAGGAGTAGAGGGAAGTGAAAACTTAGGCTATGTGCCACCTTTCCATTTAACCATCACTGCAACAAAATATCAGGTCAAAACAGTTACCCATCACAAAAAAATAAAGAAATACTCTTTTCTAACTAAGCAAAATTCCTATTTAGTATTGGGTATTCACCCCATCATTAGCTGTGCCCATTACATTTGTGTCTTCAAGACCAAATAAAGTTTAGACAAGTTAAGTCCAACACTCCTGCCATGATCATGTGTGAAAATGTTTCACCTAGCAGCTTCCTGTTTTAACAACTTGCAAAGAAATAAGTGAGCAGAAGTTCTTCTTTCAACAAGATGTGTTTCCTTCCTCTTGCAGAGTTACTCAGAGGATCCGTATGATGCATCACTGTAAACACACCTTGGCTTTTTCAGCATATGATCATCAGCCTGGTTTCCATGGCTCACACACACGCGCGCGCGCACGCACGGACACACACACAAAACAAAAGTCTTCTGTGACACAAACAGAACTACGGCACAGCGAGGCGCGTGCATTTACACCGATTACAAAGTCCAAACACAGTTAACATTTCAGCTGATCGAATTAATACACTAAAATAACTTAAGTAAACACAAATTGGATCATTAAAAGACACATTAATCTTCAGCACAAAGAAACAAAAACACTTAATCCCCCTTTATCATCCATATGCTATCTTAAATGTAGCTGGTTGTCACAAGTTGTCTTCATACTGATAAAACAAGTCAGTTCACTGGTCCAGCTCGGTGTCACATACAATTATACGCTCATTTGTAATACAAATTCGGATATAAAGACTTATATATATTAAACTATTAAACTCCCAGCGCATACACTGGTCTCGTCTCATAGATAAACAATAATTTGACTCACCTCCCCAGCTCTCCGGTGACTTCATACACACTCTCCACCGGGTCGGTGCTGATTGGGGTCTGAATTTCCCCCAGAAGTCCAGCGGGGAGTCCGCTGCGACTGTCCAGCCGCCTCCGAGACATCTTCCTCTCCCGTCGTTATCGGTTCTTCTGACAGCCGGACGGCTGAAAGCGAAACACTAAATATGAGATCTACCCTGAGCGGCTAGCTAACGTTAGCAGTGCCCGTTCCTCATCAGTTAACATTACCATACTAATGTTTTGTCAAGCGACCCCAGTTAGCTTAACTATCGCTAACTTAGCTCGACAATGTCGGGGGATTAAAGGAAGTTAAACAAGTTTTCCTCACATAAAGACCACTGAAGTAACTAAACTCTACACTCCGGGAGTCCTATAACTATATCATCCAACAACCCGCAGCGGGCGGGCTACGATAAGTTAGCTTTCTAACTGAATCCAAAGCTTTTCCGATCATTTTTACATCCCTCAGTTTGACACTCGCCATACACGTCACTTTCTGGCGCGTGCGCACTGTGGTTCTTGACATGCAGTCGAACAGGGGGAGGGGTGGTGGTGATGGTGTGGTGAGTCCTCAGCTAAACCAGTTTTGAAATAAAAACGATGCTTTTCCACGTGAATGAATTCATGCTTCCGCATGATCCACTGCTTTTACTAAAACTCGTTTGCTGTTCCCTCTTTCAGCTTTGTGACTGATGACATATCCGTAATCATCATCTCCTTCATAACAACACAAGTTGCACAAGTTGCACCAGTGCTATTCATTCATTCATTCATTCATTCATTCATTCATTCATTCATTCATTCATTCAATCATTCATTCATTCATTCATTCATTCATTCATTCATTCATTCATTCAGTCAAACAGTCAGTCAGTCATTTATTCTTGTATTACTGATCCAATTCTTTTGGCGATTTGTCCCACCTTGTTTTGTTTTGATGTATTTATCTGTCATCAATGAATAACACAAAATTAAGAATTTTTCAAAAGGGGGTGATGGCAACAAAAGTTACTGTAGGGTTGATGATAGGCAGCATATTATGTTTTCTATAAACACTGAGTCTTAAATACAAAAACTAAGCCAGGATTTTCACACATTTTCATATAGATTTAATTATTGTTATTTTGTTTATGCTTGTTTGTTTTTACTTTCAAAATAAAAAAAATAAAAATAAAAATAGGACTACAGTCAGGGATTTAAGACCCGATGTCAAAATCATGACATCATTTGTGGGACTGAGGCTAAATGGACCAAAAGGGTATTAAACTGTATTAACTCATTATTCACTTATTAGGTATTTCATTTAGACGTATGGTTTCATTCTAAACTTACATTAAACTTATTTAAATTTAAAGGTTTCACATCTTAGGATCGTTAGTCCTCACCAGCTCATAAATACTACCTCAGATAAAGAAAAACAGTATTTTACATTGTTATTTAACAAAAACATTTGGCCACCATTTAGAAGTGTGTAAAGAAAACTAAGTCTAAACTTCTAATTAAGTGCACTTGAATCATTGATCATCAGCAAATGTGAACATCTATTAAAACTGAAGTTTTGTCAGTTTGCTGGTCTGGTTTTTGCACCCAGTGATCCTGGAAATTGTTGTTGCCCATGAAAACCCAAGAGGTCCACATCAAACTCTGAAAGCATCGGTTAGCATATTAAACTTTATAGTAGAATAATTAGGTTGTAAGTGTGTGTGTGTGTGTGTGTGTGTGCGTGTGTGTGTGTGTGTGTGTGTGTGTGTGTGTGTGTGTGTGTGTGTGTGTG
>JBBBVT010000013.1:26162082-26176274 GCA_037177035.1 Craterocephalus eyresii
CATCCATCCATCCATCCATCCATCCATCCATCCATCCATCCATCCATCCATCCATCCATCCATCCATCCATCCATTTACAGTCACTGAGCTCGAATTGACTGCTGAACTGAAGATTGCTGATCTAAATTTCCACACAGCCCGCTGCAAATTGAATCAATTTTGGGATCAGCACATAGCAGTCTGGGCAGAAAAAACTCAGCACAAGAGGAGACATGACATATAAGACCGAGGCAGAGACAGAAAGCTCACCATTCATGGTGGTTGTCCACAAAGGCCGACATGGGGCTGATCTGAACGGTGTACGTGTCGTTGGCCGAGTACTCAAACAGTCCATAGTACGGGTTGAACAGTTCTCTTGACACCAGGAAGAAAAATTCCCTAGAGGGCCCACTGTAGTCCAGCCTGTTACACACATCCACAGTCTGTACAGCAGCTCATTCTGGCTATGATCTTTCACATCAGTATAAATCTACACAACTTTTCATTTGCAAAAGATGCTTTGGCAATTTTTCCCTAAATATTGCAAAACTGGAAGATAAACTGGGAACAAAATGTGTCTCTCACCCGTCCTCGCCAACAAAGCTCACATAGAGCTTACTCCTCTGTAGGTCTTTACGGGAGTAGCACATGATCTGGTTGAAGGCGTCCTCTAACAGGTGGTCTCTGCGTATGATGAGCCTGGGAGCATGCACAGACACAAACATGCACACTGAACCAAGATGTGCTTCTAAATGAAATATGATTTAACAAATGATCATTTCCATCTGGTTTAACTTCCCATGAACTCCGATGAAATTTGTCTCAGAGTTCAGCTTGTCCGGTAGCAGACACGCATCTTTGGCAAACAGATGGAGATGAATTTGTAGTTGTGACATCAGCCATCTTATAACTAAGCGAATCATTGGCCACTGGAAATCCAAACTAGCATGAAAGTAGCATGACTGTTAAAAATAAAAACATTAAGATCTTGAAGAAGTTGCACAGACATGTCTCTAGTTATGGGGATGATTACAGTATATTAAAAAAAATTATTTCTAGTTATTTTCTCCAAAAAAAGAAGGAAAAAAAAACAGATGTAGGTCTTCAAATTAGTTCATACAAATCTCAAACAAACAACACACAACATATTACATTGAGTTGTTTATTCATTTATTTAACAAATAATGAGTAGAAACAGTGTGTGAAAAACAAATAAAACCTGGTATTTAGGATTTTTGTAAGACCAGATTTAGCAGCTGTAATAGTTTTCTGTTTGATGTCTTCAGTTTCTCATGTCATTGTGGAGGAATTTCCACCCATTCTCCTTTTCAGTGCTGCCTCAGGTCTTTCAGATTTTCAGGTATATATTCGTGCACATCTCCCAGAAGGTCACAGCATAATGTCTGGATCAGGTTCAAGTATGGACTCTGACTGGATTATCTATTGCTGCACATTCTGACCAAACATCTCCACTTTGGTCTGGTCTTGTGTTTTGTTTTTCGTGCAACTGTGCAAACTTAAGTCAACATTTATATCTTCTTTTTAAAACAGAAGAGCTTTTATCCTGGTAACCCTTCCAAACGAGCCATCCATGTTCAGTCTTTATTTTTAACTGTACTGTCATAAACTTAAACATTAACATGCTAAATATTAACATGCTGTAGAGTTTGAGATATAACTCTTGTGTTGCAGTTTCTAAACAACCTGACCAGTGGGTGAACTTTCTGTTGAATCCAATCCTTATTTAATTCCTGTTTTAATTCCATTGGTGGACTTAGGCCATATACTTTCTGTGTACGCAAGAGCTCTTTCTGGTTTATGTACATACTTGCTGTAAACTACGTAGACCAACATGGTCAATTCCGGAGGGCACTACTAGGCGGAGTATGCAGCACTTGTACTCTGAAAGTGACAAGCTTTCAGAGTACAAGTACAAGAGTTAATTGTATTTCAGGGTTTTTCCCCTAACAACGAGTTGAATTCGGACTTTGAAATCGAGGTAAAGGGTTGATAATTTTAGAAACTAAAAGGGAAGTAACTAAAGGGCAAAGGGTCTTGCCGCCGTTAGATGCGTTAAATGTGGCCGATGAGCATGTAAATGCGGTCTGTGCGGTCCATTGACAAAAATGGTTCACGAGCACTTCTAGCGGTTAAGCGTACAATGGAAAGCCAAATTCTGGCGCATTTGGCTTTCCATAGCCGACGTGCCAAACTGACATTAGGGAAGCGTGGCAACCATGATGTGGACGCGTCGCCAGCAGCAAGTACTGTATATCCCAGCCCTTCTTTCACACACTGTTTCTCCACTTTGGGCTTATTTTTTCCTGAAATAAATGAATCAACATGTGTTGTACATCGGTGGTTGTGTTCACCTATTGCTTCAGAGCAATTAGAATTAAAAAAGGTGTGCTTTCTTTTTAAAATGAGCAAAGATTTACGCAGTGTTAAGACCTACTTGACTTTCCCCGGTCCCTGCCCATAACCTTTTGTCTCCAGCTTTCGATAGAAGTTCCTCAGTTTAGCCTCAAAATCTCGTTTATAGGGAGCAGGAGCTCGGGCGTTTGCTCGCTGGGTGCCTGAGACATAAACAAGACAGAATCAGACATACAGAAAAAACAAAAACAAAAAAACAGGGAGAAAAACAGATTAAGAATGTCCAGACACAACAAAGAGGAGAGCAAATGTCAGGGGACTGAAACTAAATGAAATTTGGATGTCTGGGTGAAGCTTGAACAGGCGACTTATCAGTATGCAGGTTAATCCTGGATTGTTTTAAATTTTTCAGATCATATCGGTTTCATCAGGATGAGAGAAGACATCAGATGAATTTGGCAGCTGCAGCATCTCTTACAATTGTGCATCTGACCTGCTTCAAATTCATAATTATTCATTTTTGAAAGATTTTTATTTATGTTAAAATATTTAGGATACAGGTTCTTTCAGCTTAGTCTCAGAAAACCTTGTACTGTACTGATACAGTAAAAATGATTAAAAGATGAAGCCATATTCAGATCCAAAGTTGTCATCCCCGGGAATCTTATTGTATTACTCATTTATTATGATCTCCAGCATCAAATGCAGCTAACAGAAACTCCCTCACGTCTATCTGAGAGAAACCCTCCTGTACAGCTATTCAAACTATCCTTAAACAACACCTAAAACAGAAGAATGTCACATTAATTCAATTAGAAGCTTGGGATTTTTCTTCAATTGTATACAACCTCGTATGTAAAATATTCCTAAAAACAGAATGCAATCATCCTTAAATCTCATCAGCCCATATTTTATTCCCAACAACAAATCAGATATTGAAACTGAGACATTTTACCATTTCAGGGAAAATATCAGCTCATTTTTAATTTGACGTCAGGCAGCAACACACGTGTAGAACCAGGGGCAACAAAAGGCTACATAAGTAACTGGTACCAGTCAAAACCAACTTTAGGAACATTTGACAACTACTTACATTTATTGGCAACAGGTCAGAAACATGACTGGGTATGAATGGGGCATCTCAGAGAGGCAGAGTCTCAGATATGAGGAGGAGCAATGTTGATCAATCTGAGATCATTTCAAACAATTTCAGAAAATTGTTCCTCATCTTAACAAAATTGTTAAGATTAAGGCAAGGAAGATTTATTTGTACAGCACACTTCCTGTTCAAATTGCTTTTCATAAACCATTACAGATTCCACCATCCAAAATTTATAATTTCATCAAAAGGGTAAAAGAATCAGTATATACATTAAATACTGTATTAAAATCAGACATGACCTTTGGAGACAGGAACCCAGAAATGTTGCCGTCATCTAAAAATAAAGTTCTCATATGTTATTTATGTTCTATTGGGAATAAAACATGGTCTGATAAGATTTGCCAATCACTGTGTTTTTATTTCCACATTACACAGAGCATCTTAACTGTTTTGGAACTGGTTTATAATTCCTCATTTATGATCATGTCAAATATTTTATACAGTGCTATAAATGTACTTATTGTACTGACCTAAAGACAAGACAAGACAAGATTATGTTATACACTGCACAATTCATTAAGTGCAAAAAGTTAAAAAGTTTACAAATGAACTGTGATAATTTGCTCTTGTGTCATGTAAAATGGACGAAAACAAGATGAATGGAACTTCTGTTGGGACTCACTATATGCGGAATATGTGAAACAAGAAAGGCTCCATTTTAATAAAATACTGTAATAAAAAAAGTATGAATTTAATAAGACAGTGTTTGTATGTGCCGCCAAAGCTGTTCCATGTGGGATGATGCAGACAGAGAGTGAGACAGAGATTTACCAGGGGAGCTCTGAGGAGAAGAGAGGGAGTAACCTGGGTGGAGTAATGGTGGTACATACGACATTACTTCCTCCTCAAATAAGCTGCGGAAAAGAGGGAGAAAGAACAGACATGTGACACTGAATCTTTTTTTTACAAAATGATCTAGTCAGGTCCTTACTTATTGGTGTAACGTTTACTTCCACATGTGCTACTGGTTGTAATAAGTTAGATTGTATCCTACTTTCGCTTTAATAATGACTCCTTGGTTCCTTTTGCATTTATTGCTGTTTGATCGTTGATGTATCTTTTGTCTTTATAGATCTAAGGACAATATGATATCAAGTAATCCAAAGGTAGTACTATATCCAAAAAAGAAAAACCCATCCCAGTCATCTAAAATCCATTCAAAGCAAATATACAGTCCAGTAGAAAACGGTTTGTCTCTCTCATTCAAAACACCTGTCTGGAATGACACATGACCTTAAATAACCCCCATCATCAACACTGAAAGGGACCCAGCAACTGGATCCACTGGTACAGAATCAAACAGGGTTTAAAGGATCTGACTGGTTCAGCCTGGTGTCAGTCCACTGTTAATTGGGCCCTGAGTATCATAGACCAGTGAGGCTAATAAATAAATAAGCTGCGTTAGCCCACCAGGAAAATGCCCAGTTTGCCAGATGGCCAATCCATCCCTGTTTGCAACACAGAGCCGTTTGGCATCAGAATAGCTGAAAATACAGGAGTAGGATGGACACATGAGGGAGGACGGAGAGCAACTCTGCTGAATGTGGATGCTACAAATGATTCGGCAGGTAACTGTAAATGCTCATTATAGCTTAAACAACTGTGTGAGCAAGGAGTAAACACACTGAAATGAGGGGCAGTCATTCAAAAGGTGACATGAGGCACCAAAAAGAGATGACTGCTGTACATAGTGATGCAGCCACACATCTGCAGGACTCACCTCAACAGCATGACGAGGTCAGCATCACTAGAGAGACGAGCCAGGCCATTGACTCCCTCGCTGCGAATGAACTGCACCTTCTCTCTGCAAACACACACATGTCAGGGGCTAAATAGACAAAATCCATCAGGATTAAAGGTTAAGCGTGTATTCAGGGTGACTGATGATGATGAGAGCGGAGGTGCTGGGGTGAACAAGGCTTTAAAGAAAGAGAGAGATTTTCTAAAAATAATAAAAGAGAGTCAGAGGAAGGCAGAAAGACTTACTTGAGCGTGTGGTTCCTGGCTAGCTCGGGCTGCCTTTCCTGCAGGATCTCAAAGATGTTGGGTTGCCGTAGAAATGCAACTATCTTATCATTGTAGGCTAAAAGGAAAGTAGGTCAAATCAGAACTGTGTGTTGTGTGTGTATTGATCAACTTGGCATCATGAGTGACTTACCCACAGGTACTACATCATAGTACTGACTGCGACTGGAGCCGCTGAACGTACTGGAGGGACGGGGCATGGCAGGTGGGTTGCTTTGGCGAGAATGATCCACCACCTGGGACAAAAGTAAGCACTACAGTTCAGGTCGCATCCTAGTTCTGAGACTGATCCACCAATCAGCAATCACCGAGCCTGACCTCAGTTCCCAGCCTGGGTTCTGGCTCTTAGATTTACATCTACTCACCCTTTCATTACAGACAGTAAGAAAATCTTATTTAATTTGATACACAAAAAAATAAAGTACACATTCTTTCAGTTCAAGGTAATATGTGTTAGATTTACCAAAAGGCCTTCTGCTCCATATGGAACTAGCTTCAGGAAGCAGACATCCTCTCAACCTTTAAGATTAGACTCTTAATGCTATCAGAGGCATGTTAACTACTTTTTAAAATCTTTTTTTTTTTTACCATTTTCAGATCTGAAGTCATCTTTGACAAAAAAAACAGGCCTATTTTATGTTGACAGCCTGATCTTTGATGGTTGGAGAGGACAACCCCATGAGTTTTGTTTTCTTGTCAATTTGACCATTCACCCCAAAACGGGGTTAAAAATGTCTTTTGCAGGTTTTTTGGCTTTTTTTCAGTCAGGGGACATGAAGCTGATGGTTTGGGATCAGACTCCAATTCTGACTTTGTAAATGTTAGGTTTGCTATAGAGATATCCCAGCTAGAAACGCTTTTTCTTGTTAATGCAGAAATCTAAAACTGCTGCGCGAACTTTTGACCGTGGTGTAAAGGTGTGTGTCTCACCTCCCCAGCACTGTGGCTGCGCTGCCTGCTCAGATGCTGGCGATGGGCCAGCAGCCCAGTGGAACGTGAACTCTGCAGGGGCAGCCGCGGGTCGATGAAGGTTGTGGAGCGACAGTTGTGATCCACAAAAAAGGGCTGAGAATTGAGATGCACAAATCCACATTTGTGTAAGTCTACTCAGAAACCGGCACATGTGCCATGAAAAATATGGAAAAATACGGGAAAAAAACGGATTAGATTAAAAAAACCTCCTGGATGACTGACCAGAGATTATAATTTCAGGAGACACGTGGATATTAAGGTCAGTGTTATCCAGCTCCTACCTTCCCGGTGTGGTCGTGCTTCATCTCCCAGCCCCGGGGGAGCTCCAGCTGCTTATTGGCAAACATGTTGAGGAAGGTGACAAGGTCACGGTTGTGCTGGTAGCGCTCAAAATAATGAGCATCTCGGCGCACCTTACTGATCATGTGCTTCAGGCAGGTGTTGCTGGTAAACATGCGGTAGGCACTCTGTGCAGAGAGGACAGAGCAGAGGATGAGCAGCCTGCAAGCATGAAGCACAAGTATAAAGTAACTCTAAGCCGATGAGACTGACGGGGTTTGAATGCAGCACTGTGAAGAAGTCAGGGCTGCACAAGAACTTGGCGCTGGGAGACTGCAGCAGCAGGGAGAGGCGCGAGCGGCTGCTGGAGTGAGCAACAACGCTCTCTCTACGGTACTCTGTAACAGATTCAACACAAAGTCATAGATAGAGACAAGGGGACAAGTCACAGTATTATGTTGTTTGGTTTTTTAATCTCCTGTTCATGCAATCATCTACTGAAACCCACCAGGAATAGAGTGGGGCATCAGTTCACTCTCCGGTTCAGGGAGCAGGTCGGTTGAACTTTCCTCTGACCGATCACTGTTGGTTATTGTCCTCCTGATGCTCTGATATCTGTTATCAACATCAACAAAAGAGTAATTTCTTAGTTTTGTAGGGCAAAATCTTGAAGGTGCATCTCTATTACATAAAAGAAAAAGAACCCTAAAACCCAGATTGCTCACCAAACTTTACATTTGAATGATCCAGCATTTCTGAAATGGTAATTATATCTCTATTGTAGTCATGTTACTGACTGGCTGTCAATTAACATAATTGTCAAATTGGCTTCTTTGCACTATAGAACTTTAACCTGCATTTGTGGACTTCAATGTGAACTGTGATCACTGAGTAAATTCTGGAGTCTTCCTGAGTCCACGCAGTGCTTTAATGTCTGCTTTTAACTCATTGGCTGCCAAAGACGTCGTTTCAAATTCAAATGTTCACTGCAAAAGATGTCAGTAGAGTAGAATAGAATAGAATAGAATAGAACAGAATAGAATAGAATAGAATAGAATAGAATAGAATAGAATAGAATAGAATTTTTATTGTCAGGAGATCCTCCTACAGGGCCATGAAAACCATAACATATAAATACAATTTTTAAAACATCACAGCACAAGCATATATGAATAAAAAGCTTAAACAACATAAAAAAACCTTCACACACACGTACACACACACACGCACAAAAACATAATCACCCGTACATTCATGCACACACATACACCCACATCACCACCACACATGAGACCCACCACTGTCGCATCATCTGAGATTGGGTGATGCAGTGGTGTGTGTACACTGCATACAGGAAGGGGCTCTGGGGAAAGCTTGTGCTTAGTCCCAGGGTAGACGATGTTTGGGAACCCATCCTAACAAAAACACCCAGGCAGAGCTAAGACTGTGTCATAGTGTTTCGATGACGGAGTGTGTCATTATCAATCAAATACATGATTGATGCAGGAAACCAATGAGTTAATGCAGAGCTGCCTTAGGGCCCTAAGATCACAGCACTTTTCAGCCTCAGCCTTATCCCAACCACACAGAGATTCCTCCTGGTTCTTAGCCCCACAGTTCTTTTCGTTTTATCATATTATACACCTTTGACGTGTTCCTCAATCTGTAGATTCAGTTTGTCTCTGACAGATGAACCTCTGCCCACTCTTACATCTGAGAGACTCTACCTCACTGAAATGAGACTTTTTTTACCCAGTTATGTAATATATTGGTACAAATTAGCCAGTTAGGTTACAAACACTGTTCCAGTTGATGTTTTGTGCCAATTGCTTTTCCAACCCTTTGTTGCCTAATATGTTCCGACTTTCTACAGCAGAGTTATGCTGCTGCTAACAGCTTCACAATGAGCTAATATTTTCCCCAAAATGTTGCATTTTAAGCATTGGATATGTAGTTTATGGTTTACTAGGGATAGAATAGGGATTGAAGAGGTTTACAAACAAGTGCATTCTGCCTTTATTTACATTTTATAAAACATCCCAACGAAATTGGAACTGAGGTTGTACTGAAAGATTAAAATGGGGTCATTTTGAGTGAAGAAAACAAAATAAAACATTCACTTTTCCTCTGAGAACCTTTGTTCAATCAAAGTTACATTAGGTTAAAAACCAGAGAATGAATAAACACAAAGAGACAACCTCAGGCTTATTTCACTCAAAAATAGAGCACAAAGATGTTTCTGAGAGCATCTTTCCTTAAGTACTGAGTTTTGTTTTGTTTTGTTTCTATAATACTGACCCAGAGTTTGGTGAACTTCTACATAAATTCATCCAAAGGTCATAAATCCTGGTGCTCATTCTGCAATCATGATGGTTTCTCTTCTCAAAGCCCACCTGCGGTTGAGCTGCTCCATCTGCTGAATGGAGTTGGAGCGAGTCAGGCCTTGTGGGGCGGGTGGTCCCGTGGGGCGCTGCCACGTGGTCGTCCTGTTCACATGGTCCACAAAGAAGATCCTCCCATGACTGTCGATCCTAGCCTCCCAGTCTGAGAGGCAATTAAGAATAACAGATAAAAAGTAGGTGTTTAATTCCCCTTAGGTGCTCAGAACTGTATAAATGAAAGCTGAAGCTATCCAAGAATGAACAAAAAGTGTAAGAGATCAATTCCTGCCCTTCAACAAGACAACATTTCAAGCCAGGTTTTTGTTTAACTGTCTTCATAAAAGACATTTTCTCCCATAGCACAAAAGCTTTGGAAACATTTGGAAGGATGGAACAAAAATAGCTGAAAAAAGAACAATTATGAAACGCTAGTAGCGGCATAAAAGAAATACATGCTAATGGCTGAAAGTAACATTTTTTTCCCTGTGAAGGTAAAAAAGCCTCGCTGCTCAAGGCTCTGCAGACAGATAAAGCTGAAGTTAAGCTCCTTCCTGGACTCAGGAAATGATGTCAGCTCGGTGTTATGAATGGAGAATGTTTTCATTTTTACAATGACTGCTTTAATTAATGAAATAACTTGATCATTTATCGTTTTGCTGTTATTTTTTTAAATGTGCATCAGTTTTCACAGCTTCATTTTTCACTTCATATACAGTAATAGCAAAATTTCATCTACCATCATGTCACATGTTCATTCTGGTTTGTTCAAGTTGCCCTCACGTCACATAACAGACTCATCGGCCACTTTATCAGGTCCACCTTTTTTAACTCTTAGTTTTATATGCTGTGTTTGATAGTTGATCTCTGGTTTTTTGTGCATATCATAAACTTGTGGATGTGCTGCCTTCTTGGCCAGGTCACTTTCTAATCTTAGTGAAGTTTTATCTGGCTGAAGGTGATATACCTGATTCTGCACAGTTTTGAAACATGAGCGAGGAGAAAAGTTTAGTTAAAACTATAAACCCCACCCCTAACAGGGTGTTTTTTTTAGTAAGAAACATGCATGTGATAGCGCACGTATCTCACACTCATGTACAAATCTCCAGAGGAAACTTGCACCCATCAGTGAATTAAGTGTTTTGCTTGCAGTTTATTGCTGCATCTCAGGTAAATTACACTTTTTTTTTACTTAAATCCCCAGAAGTCCAGATTATCGTAACGAGCCATTTCTCTCATAAACTCAGTTTACCATAGCAGACAAAATACAACAGTTTTGTACACAGATACAGGATTGCGATGATGGAGGTTACATTACAAAGTGACTGTCCAACATAATAAAGTATTAAATTGGACACTGAGACTGAAAGTGATCTTGTGATGTAAAGCAGTTTGCGTTGTTTTATATAAAGTTTGACTGCATGCTAAACGCTAACGTGACTTTGTGACGTTAGGGTGTAAATATTGTGTTGTGGTGCGGCCCAAGTTCTCGACCTCGAGTAGGATGTCCTCAGATTTACACAAGCTGTTCGGTACCAGCTGTGATTTGACTCCCAGTTGCCTTTCTATCATCTCCAACCAGTCTGCCCATTCTCCTCTGACCTCTGACATCAACCACACATTTGGTCCAGACAACTGCCGCTTACTGGATATTTTCTCTTCTTCAGACTATAAATAAAGATTTGACTGATTGATTGAAATCTTCTTTCTTCTTCATCCAGATGATCAGTTTGACTTTCAGCACATCGTCTTCACCATCTCTACATAAATAAATGTACAGAGTTGCTGCCATGTGATTAGCTGATTAGATATCAGACGCAGTAGAACAGGTGGATCTGATGAAGTAGGACTATATGCTCCCAACAAAACTAATAAACCTGCTGTCATTTTCTGGTAGTTTAATCAAAACAAGCCTGATACTTGGAGTGAACAGCAGTCTATTCAACCCACAGTCATCATTAACATATTTCAAGAATGTTCCCCAACTCTAATAAAATCCAGATTTAATAAACACAGCATCCTCGTTCAGCTGAAACGATGTCTGAGCAATGATTCTGGCTACACTCACAGGTGTGATGTTCTGTCAAGGAGAACTAGAACAGTGGCATGATGTCTCTACTGTTTTCTCACACAGCATCATGACACACCACAGGAAACATGGAGTGTGAACATGTGTAAAGCATTAATCTGTTTCAGACTAAATCCATGAGGTCGGGAGCTATGCTGCTCTAAGCTCATCTTTAGATTTATACATTTTCTTTGCAAATGTCATTTTTTTTGGTTGTTTTTCTGTCAGGGTACACTGTAACAAATGGATGTGAAATGTACAGTTATTTACTGTATTAAACAAAGTTAATTTACTGTGTTTTAATTTTACAGTGTAATATTGTAAAATTTACAAGAAAACCTCACCCATGTCACAAAATCACAGTAGTCTCTGTATTATAGCAGAGAATTACAGTAGTCAAAGGATAACTGTGAAAAAGATCACAGTAGCCAGTAAAGTACTGTAAATAGTGAACTAATAGACCCGATTGACCCGGGGCTTGGCCCGCCCAGAGAAAGCTTTTACATTGATTGGTCCTGCGGATGGGTGCGCTGGAATATTTCCCAGCATGCTTTGGGGCTTCACTTGTACTGTCCTTGCTGCACCATGAGTTAAGTGTATATGTGATCTCATCAGGACCCCCCTCCACGCCAAACAATTTTAAATATTTAAGTATTAAGCCTTTGAAAGTGTTCATGACTAAGGGAAATTCTATTCATCAACACATTATTGATTGGTAAATAATGACATTAAAGTTAAAAACAGCCTCTATTAGATAACTCTACTATGGTTAGACTATTTTGTAAATACTATTTAATACATGGGTATTTCATTGATAATTATTCTACAGTAAATCAAACAATACTGTAAATACAACCTAAAACACAGTATTTAATTGAAATTTATTTCACAGTAAAGCAAAGTATACTGTAAATATCACCTTAATCACAGTATGTAATTGTTTATTATTTTACAGTTAATTCATAAAAGTCTGTAAATAGAACTACAGTATGTTTACTGTAAAACATGTTCACAGTAATTACCTGGCTAATTGTTGCCAGTAAGTTACTGTGAATTTTAAGGTAAATTTGTTACAGTTAATTGACCTTGACAGCAGTAATACATTTTATGCCAACATTTCTGTTTACATGCATATCAACATATACATTATATGAACTGACCGACGTGCTTCAGGCGTAATGCAGGGATATTCGCTCATATCTTATAAAATCTTGAGCCATCAGGGCTGATTATTAATTGTGGGGCTCTGTCATTTTGTCATCAGGGCTTTTATGGTTCTGAAACAACAAAAAGGGGTTCAACAGGCTGGAAAATAGCCCCTACTGTAGCCCCATTCTATATAGGGTGTATTCATCATAATTTCACATTTATTTATCTTTTATACGTCTACTATAATTATTAACACAGGCCAATCAGATGATTTGGATCAAGTGATGCAGGATCTACAGTATTTCAGTTACACAATTGAAAGCATCATTTTAGTGTCCTGTTATTATTTCACCTCCATATGAAGAAGGTATCGGAGATGATTCTGGGTGGAGAATTGAGGGGCGACATCCAACATGCTCCTAATCTGGTGCCGCGTCTTCCTGCTCACCGGGAATCCTGATGCCATCACCCCTCCAAGTTTTCCCCGAAACGCTCCTGTGACGTGTCAGTAACAGTTCATATGGTGAAGGACACAACCTGAGCATATGTTGCCCACATAAAGTATCCGACATTAAACACACTTTACAGTCATAATCAGCTTATTAAGCCATGTTTGGTTTAAAATTAAATTTTTAGGCTCTGTCACAGCTGGGGCATTTTTTCTCCTCTTCTGATTGGCTGCTGATGGTTTGGACGAATATCTAATATGAACCAACATGATTACTTTTTCTCTCCACAGATCATTTTCTTAGGCAACTGAGTAACGAACACTTCTGCTGTATTATGTTTGAAATATGGAGGAAAACCGTAAGGACTCCTGATTGCAGCCAACTTCCTGTAGTTCAATAAAAGATTATATGCTCCATCGTAAATAAATCCATCATATTTACATTTTATCAACGTGTATCATCCAGCAGTGTAATCACTACAAGATTGCTTTAGCTTGTTCTGTGGTCTGGCACTGAATTGTAGTTTTTGCCAAACAAACAGTTTTGTATCAAATTTAAAGTTTAAAATATTAGAATAACAATCAGCCAGAAGGTTTAATGGGGTGGCAAACAGAGCTGTGGATCCAGATGTCACGAATTAAAAATTTAAATGGGTGAAAATATATTTTATCCATATCCTGTATAGTTATCCAGGTGTTATTATTACACATGAGTTATTATAGGAGGCTAAGGTCTCAGCTTTCTATAACATTTGGTCACAGTTCTTTATCCCCATTTTATTGTTCAAAAATAAAGTTTCAAATATCCACAAAAAGTAAAAAAAAGTCAGTTTTTACAGAGACAGACGGGCAGACTGACCACATCTGGGGAGGATGTCAGAGCCTGCAGGCTGCAGCTGAACATGCTCTGAACAGAGTATGGTGGTTGCCCTGTCTGTCCAGCATGGTCTTACAGGTTACATCTACACAAGTAAAGCTTTGTGAAACGGCATCCACTGTCTAAGAGTCGTGCATTTGGGTCTTCACCTCTGGTAGATTCGTAACAAATTTAACCTTTTGGTTTTGTCCCTCTAAAGTTTTATGGAAAGTATTTTAACAAATTAAATCACCTTTAGAATTATGATATTATTCACAATCTATAACCTTTAAAGATATGAAATACTGGATGAAAGTTCAGCAGACAGTATATGGGTGAGAGTCAGGGTACCACAGATTATGAAATATATACACATAAGCTTCCATTTCAATACTGAGAAGTAGAATAAGACATATCTGAAACTTTAAGTGAAATAAAACTAGAATGTTAAACTATTTTACAGAATGCAATAGAACATATACTGTAGTTGTTAAATTGGATG
>JBBBVT010000013.1:26178071-26195702 GCA_037177035.1 Craterocephalus eyresii
CGATAAGTCCTCTGCTTTTAACTCTTCAATAGTTATGGTGGTCTGTGGGGCTAAGAGCTTTGCTCAGGGACTCAAACCTGGATCCTCCCTCCTAAGACCACCACACAGTGCCAGTTCCATGTTGGTGTCTGACTATTGACGAATTCCATCCATCCATCCATCCATCCATCCATCCATCTACCACAGATTTCCTTCTCCCCAGCCGGTTCTTCCAGCTCTTCCAGGTGAAATCTGGAATTGTTCGAAGAGCATGTGAGAGCCACCGTCCATCCAGCATTTCCTGGGTCTTCTCTGGGGCCTCCTTCCATTGAAATGTGTCCAGAACCCCAGGGCGGTGTCCAGGAGGCATCCTAACCAGATGCATGAGCCACCTCATCGCGCTTCTATCGATGTGGAGGAGCAGTGACCAAGAACAGACTGTCCCAGTTCCAACTCTGTTCCAGCTGAGGACCACGTCTGATTGTCACTTCACACATTACATCATTTACATCGACACAAATAACACATTAAATGTTCATAACATGTTTGATTTTTTTCATTTTTTTCTTCCATTTCTTCAGCAACACAGAGGGACAACCAACATGACCATTGTTCCTACACATTCACACAAACACACACACAAGCACACACAGCACAAAGGCTGCAGCCCACAGATGTCTCTAATGATACACAATAAAAAGGATGAAGCTGGAATCCAAAACATACCATGACACAACACACATGAGGGATGAGCCTTGACATGTTTCCATCTTAGAGACTTTTTGGTCTAAACTGGTCATTTGCATGTCTTTTCCACCATTTTCTGATATTTTATGAGCACAAGGTCAGTTTCTGGATAAATCTGAGTGAGACTTACCACAGCAGTGGTCAGCGTGATTGGACAGCTCTCTGATGATGAGACCACGGTCTGTGGTGCTGTCGCGATGGAGCAGGTGTCAATCTCTGATGAAGGGTCTTCTCCAGCCCCCCTCCCTTGCTCAGCCATCTCTCCACTCTCTGGCAGAGCATTCTGGGATATGGCCTGAATGAAAGGAGCTTCTTCTACCTCCAGGAAAACATCTGGCTCTAAAACATCTTCTAAGTGCAGATCTGCTTCCACATCTGGGGCCATCTCTGCTTCAGGAGGCGAGTCTTCTGTCCTGAGGCCTGCGGGCTCCTCCTCTTGCACCGACTGCTCCAGCTGCTCAGGCTCCTGGTGAAGCTCAGAAAAAGGATCCTCTTCATCTGGACCACTGACATCTGGAGGTTCTCCATTCATCAGCAGCGGTGACAATGGCACCGGAGGAATATCATTCGTGCCAGATCTCTCCTCATCCTCATCCGAATCTATGTGCAGCATGGCACTAAGCCTTGTGTGTGTGGGGAAACTAGAGCGCAGCTTAGGTGAAGCAGCTCCCAGTGGTCTCTCACCAGGGCCTTTAGGGGCCTCGATAGCATCCAGGCCTTCAGTAAATGACCTCTGGAGCATTTCGTGGCTTGAAAGAATCTCAGGTTCAACAAATCTTCCCTCTGCTCCTACGAAAGAAAGGTCTTTTTCTGGACAGGCTGTGGCTCCACCTTCCCACGTGCCTTGAGAACCCTGGGAGCTGGTAGGAGAGGGGCCCACTGAGACCACTCCAGGAAGGTGATGAGGCAAGTCTTCATCATCAGATGGAGTTCCTGGGGCTCCATTAAAATTTGAGATGCCAATGATAGAGTCAGGAGAGGCACCTAAAGATGGTAGAGAATGTGAGAAACCAGTTAATACAAAATGTTATAACATGAACACTTTAGTACAATAATAAAGTCTTTACATTGAAAAAACTGACTTAATTAATTTTAGACTTAATTCTGTCAGTTGATCCAACATTATTTATTTTATTGATTTAAATTTTTATTTCATTTTAAAAACTCAATTCAGTGGGTGTTTACCATCTAAAATATTTGGTCCCAACTTAATTTAATGGAATCAATTTTATAAATTTCACAATAAAGAAATAAGACTTTCAATAAAAAAAAAAAATCCACAAGTTATTAATTAAATTACCCACAGAAAACTGCCTAAATCTTAAGCCAGTCATTTAAATACATGAAAATCCTTTAGATTTATGGTCATACAAAGACTTATTTACGTGTGTAAAAATTTTTCCCAAATTCTAATCTGCTTCAAAACAACTGTGTCAGTTTATCATTAACAAAAACACAGTGGAAAGTATCTGTACTGCCAGGATCTCATCTAAATGAGATCCAGTGTGCATGTCACAGTCTTGTGTATAAGCATCACAGCAGTGTGATGCTTACTGACTCAGTCCAGTTTAGCCCATTGACAACAATGGCTGAATGGTATTTCAGATCCACACTCAGTGGAAGACAGTGTAGCAACACTGAAAACATCATTAAACATCTGCGAGTCACTCATAACACAGCATGTGATGAGGTTGTGATGAAGCGAACCGGAGGAGGAGTGGGACAGGTGACTCTCCTTTGTGCTGCAGACTGGTGCTATCCAGGTGCAGAGGGAGAAAATATAAAGCTATAGCTATAGCTATAAATACACTATTTTTTAGTTTGATTGTCTAAAAATAACGTTAATGGTGGTAACATTTTCATTCATTGAACAAATGAATGAATTGCACATTATGACACTACAAATATCTTAATATAATATAGATAGATCTATCTATCTATCTATGTAACCACGTGTGTTACTGTTGTGTCATTTTGAAGCATGCACTATTCAATCCAATTCAATTCAACTTTATTTGTATAGCACCAATTCATAACAAAGTCATCTCAAGGCGCTTCACTGACAATCAGTTTAAGCAATCTGATTGTCATACATTCATATATACATATATACTAGCCAATTAATAACAAATACCCTATGTAAGGAAACCAACAGACTGCATCGTAAAGAGTCTTCGATCAATCTGCTTCTGAGCTGCTTCAGGCGACAGCGGGGAGAAAAACTTCCTCTAACAGGAAGGAAAACCTCCAGCAGAACTCGGCTCAGGGAGTGCGGCCATCTGCCTCGACCGGTTGGGGTTGGCAATAAAAGAAAGGGTGAACGTAGATAGAGGAGAGAAAGAGAGTGTAGAAATAATGTGTAGAAAAAGAGGAGAGAAAACCATTGTAGAAAGAGAGTGAAGAAAGAGAGGACTGAAAGACCGCTTCAACCACTCGCAGCGACAGGAGCCCGTGACATGGATGAGAGCGATGAGATTGGAGCGGGAGCTAAAAGCCCAACAATGTTGGTAAATGATTAATGTTGTCTGCAGAATCAATGTAGTATTCACACGCCTGCATGTAAGCCGCTATTGTTTAGAGACTACTGTCGCATGAAGAATATGTCACATCTGTTCATATCTCGCCCAGCAATCCTGATTTGTATGACCATTTTTTAGTTGGAACAGAGAGCGTATATTGACGTGACTCCAGACCCTGTTGTTTTTCAGCCCAAGCTTACGGAAATACACAAGGATCTGTCGAAAGCAGATTTCCCCTCTAGTGCTGCTCAGTTTCGTAATTCATATCCTTTTAGACATCACAATAAAAACTAGCATATTCAGTATTCCCTCTAAATACCTGTAATCAAATTGATTTTTTTTGTGATCGTATAATTATCAATTGTTTCAAAGAACCTTTATTCACCCTTTCAATGTAATGGCAGCGAAAAGACTGAAAGACAGACATACCGTCTGGCCCAGTGGAGGTTAGCTCGACTTTGAACTGCAGCTGCCCACTGACATGTTCGGTGGGTAAACGTCGACACAGGGAGAAACTCACCGGCTGGACTCTGCATGGACAAATACAAAAAAGGAATCATCAGTGAGCGATCTTTGGCTTGTAGACTAAAACATCTCATCAAGAGCTCCATCCAGCTGGGCTAATGTCTACATATCTCTGAATGTTTGCCACTCACCCTGGTATTTTTTCAATGAGACGCTGCACTGGGATAGTCAGCTGACCAAGGAAGCGTTTGATGATCGGTCTGCTTTTTGCAAACTTGTCCTTTACCTCGATGTAGAGGATGTCAGTCATCAGGGCCACAAATGTGTACTTCTGTAGACAGAGGAGCATTAACACACTCTAAGTTGTGAATCAGTGCGACTTTGCTTGACCTCCAAGGATATCACCTCTCCATGCCAGACGGGGTTGGTAGTGTTAGCGATGATGGCTGATCTTCGCTCCTGTCCATGATGGCTGAAGACCGGGAAGACGCTCCTCTTTCCGGGGTGGATGGACATCTTCAGATATGGGTCAGGATTAAAAAACATGCCCTTCTTCAAGCCAGTGGCACGCAGATCTGCAACACAACGATTCAGACGACTAGAGCGGCATACATCAAAAGCAAAAATGAAGCGTCTCTTAGCCCTGCGACACTGACAGAGCAAAGTCACTGAATATTCTCTCCCTGTAACGTCATTAAAATAATCCTGACATCGGCTTCAGCGGAAATATTATAACATTCTTAGTCTCTCTCTGTCTCTGGCACGAAAACACTTCTTCCAATTACAAAGCCTCAGTGTTTCCTGAAAAACAACTTTTCAGGTTTCCTGCTGGGTTTCCTGAAGAGGCTGAAAGACGTACTGCAGATGGAGATGTCTCAGCCTAAATCCAAACTTGTCTATGTGTTTTCAGACGCTGCATCCTCTCTACTTGCCATGGCCTCAAACATAGAAACAAACATCTCAGCTCACCTGTTAAAGTAAAACTGATCAGTTTCCGAGGATGCTCAACTCCGACCTGCTCTGCCAGCCCCTCCACCTGCCAAAAATACATTATTTACACTCCCAAATCAGATGCAAATCAGACCTCTTTTCATTCCAAGGTAGATGCAAACAAACGCGTGTTTATCAAAATAAATTTACAGGACTCTGAATGTTTGTCTAAATGTTTGATGTGGTTCTACATAATTCAATTTTGAGTCATCAATCAATTTGATGGTATGAAACAAAAAAGAAAATCAATTATAGGTCTGGAGCAGCAACCACATGGCTCCACATTGGACATTTCATTTTTACATGACTCCTGACTAATCTTTAACAGCATCATAGACATCCTGACAGATTTAAACTGTTTTATCTTTACAACTCAGCAACAGAACAAAAACAGACCTCTTTTTGAAATGGACAAATTCTTCAGCCTTGCTTGTTGATTCTTTTAACAATGATAACTTAGTGAGTGACTGTTGTATCGTATATGATAATCACAAGGGATTACTTCACTTTGAGTGCCTCAATTGACCTGGGAGTGCAGCTGTTTAAATGATTCAGCACTACTTCTCACACACATTCAAACCCACCAGAACTGCTGGATTCTTCACAGTGATGCAGGGCGTTGTGGCTCTCAGTGCTCCACTCACTCCGTGGTAATACTTGAAACAGATCTTAGTTTCAGCTGCAAATAAGTAGAAAGAATTTACTTGAAATATTTTGCATGCAACTAAATTTGATTCTATATCTGTGGTATACGGATGACAAACAAAATCATGTGATGGCCTTAACACAAGCCCTCTTCCTTGTCTCCTGTCCAAACAAGGCTGTTAGTGCCACATCAGTGTGTGCTGACACACAATAAGCCAGCACTGAGGATCAGATGTTGCTGGTGAGAGTGGGCCATGCCAGCTTGCTCTTCATCAAATGTCCCAGTTCAGTTTTGTGGTTCTGCTGCAGGCTTTAAAGTGGCAAATAAAGGTTTTCTCCCCTCAGGTAATCGCAGTGCTAAATGCTTTGATTACTGGCACTACTGCATAATGGCAGCAAACTGCAGTAGGCCTAGCATGGCATCATACTCACGTGATGCAAACACATGAAGCCGAAACATACATATGAGACGCTCATAATAGCATACCCGACCATACTGACCCGCACCAAACCGCTCAGTGGAAACAGGGCATATGGGGACTGAGTACTTTTTGGAGGCAGCCGCTAGTTTATGAGGGCTGAACTGAAATATGTGGCGTTTCCACAGAGGCTTCACTTTTTAATTTTTTTGTATTTTTATTGTGGTAATCCGTGAGAGAATCAGGAGGTTTTCACAAAGGAAAGGGAAGCCCAAATATGCAACTAAACTTTAGAAAACAAGCCCAAAATCCCCCAACTGACAATATTAGCGACACAAAACAAGCCCAGAGTTGCTTTTAGTAAGCAGATGATACAGGACTGACCACAAGAGAAGCATGTGTATGCAGCCCCTGAGACTTGTAGTTTTAGATG
Source organism: Craterocephalus eyresii (assembly GCA_037177035.1). Taxonomy (NCBI): domain Eukaryota; kingdom Metazoa; phylum Chordata; class Actinopteri; order Atheriniformes; family Atherinidae; genus Craterocephalus; species Craterocephalus eyresii. The sequence goes on from JBBBVT010000013.1 coordinate 26,184,269, forward strand.
TAGAGTTCTACACCCCTTTCTGTTTACTGACAGCGCTATCTGTTGCATTGCAGATTCGTATGGATGACGATTGAAGAGTAAGTCCTGAAAATAAATCTCAATATTTAATACCATCAAACTTTGTTGTCAACTTAGAATTGACAAAGAAATTAAGGTTTTAGATATCAGTCCGGGTTAAGCTAGTAGCCAGTTTAGCTTGATGTACAGTAAATACTGATGTACAGTTTGACTCACAAGTTTGGTTTAATGAAACCAAGGTGCTATGACTAATTACGCATTGACAAATTAATTAAGTAATGATGTGGATACTATGAGGAAAAACACAAACAGGTCTGAACTTGTAATTTCCCACAGACCACACAGCACTATGGTAAAATGAAACAGTTTCTATCCTGTTGTGGAATCGTGCTGCAGACCACCCTGACCAGCTGATTGCAAAGTCAATTGGATTCAAGAATTTTTCAAAGGATTTTTCACTACTGAAAGATCGGGCCCTACTAGTTGAGGGATGTGATTAAACTGCTGGAAGATGTGGAAAAGTAAATCAGTGCAGGTCACGTGATCCCATGAGTGCCACATCCGCTCCAGTAAAGTTACAATGTCTGGTTTCTGAAGGGGGCAGCCTCTTTGGAGGCTTACACTCGTCAAACACTGTATATTGACCCCAGAAGTCATCCATCATTACTTATATTAGGCTGATGTTTGGGCCTAAAGTCATCAAAATAATCAATAATTGAAACAAAGTTGATCTAAAGCACAAATCTTTTAAAAGTTATTATTGAATATTTTTTATGAAAATATTCCTATAAAAAGAGAAAAAGAAGAAAAAGAAGTTTTTCACAGCCCCGTTTTCCTTGGTTACCACAGCTGTTGTTCGAACCTGCATGCCTACTCACACGTACACAACTTCCCATGACAGAGACAGAGTGACAAAGCCTGCTAACAGCTAAGAAAATACAGTATGGATATAAAAACATATAAACAGCAGGAGAACCTGCTTTTGAGGACTCACCATGCAACATGCTGCTTCCCAAAATATCTTATTTTATTTAATTTATTTATTCATTTATCTATTTATTTTCAAACCAGTCACTTAAATAAATTGATGTCAAAAAATTACTCCATGGTTAAGGTTGTGATACCACACTGAAATAAAGTTAAGAGGATATTAATGAGAACATTTGTCAGAATATTCTTTTAAAAAAGACTAGAAACGTACTTTTAACAGTAACACATTACTTTTTGGTGTAAGTAATCAACAAAGTAACTTTTTCAATTCTGTAACTGGTTACTTATTACGAGTAATCAGCACGACACTGTTTGAGGCCGCAGACTGGACTGTCCTCTGTGAACAGCATGAAGATGACATGGCTGAGTGTGATAGATCATATCAACTTCAACGTACAAAGTATGGTCCCAAGAACAATCCCAGTAACAACCCCAGGGAAAAACAGCTAAAGAAAAATAAGCCAGGAACAGCTGGTCTATAGCAACATGTAGGACTGAATTCATTTCCTGAAAATTACTTTCTGATTTGGTAAATATTTTACGGTGTTTTCATGAAACTATGTGATAGCATGCAAAGAAATGAGGAAACTTACGCTCCATGAAGTAGGGCCCAGGCTCCAATCTCCAAACAATCTGACCTTTCTGCGTGCCATTCACTCCCCGGTTTTTACAGTCCCACACATTGGATGGACTAGTTTCATCTGAAAAAGGAGAGAACTATTAGTTACAGAAGAATCAATGCGCTTCATGTCAGGATTAGACCATATGCTGTTATGTCTTCGCTGTGTTGATTTCATATCAAAGGATGCTAAAAATTTCACAGATGCCTGGCTCTTGTTTATGCTTTGGAGAGCAAAATTGCAACTAAGCTGCATCTGATCTGACTTTGAGTGTGTTTAGTCTGCAGATCCTGTACTCCAAAACACAAAATTGCCTTTAATAAGTGAAATCCATTCTAAAAATAACCCCACATAACCTCAAACCAGAATGACAAACTCTAAACTTCCTTTGAGATAAAAACATGGAAGGGGAATTCCGCTGCTTTTAGCACTTTTGCACACAGATTAATGAAAGCCCAAACTCAGGAGGGAGTGTGTACTGCATATATGTGTGGCTTTGAAGGGGAGCTGAGGGTGGGGAAGGCAGGCTGAATGTCATTGAATGTCTGCTTAGTCAAGGAAGCGCTGGCTCCTCTGGGGCACAAGACCCTGGAGCGGATAATGAAGTCATGGCAGCCTTCTGATCAATATGAAGTGACCTGATGTTTCACCAGCAGCTTGAATCGACTCCTTCCTCTTCTCTGTTTGAGTTTCTGCAGCAGCATCCATGTTCAATGCACTCAGACAAATTTTTTTTTTAAATTCCTGAGACCTGCCATATATATTACCTCCCAAACTTGTTTCAGAGACCTTAAACAGTTGATGCCACCAGACGACAGACTTAGTATAAGACATGGATATGATCTTTGATGGCACCCATATGGACGTGGCTTCAATCTCAAATCTTTCGATCAGCCCTTACAAGGGCTGACAAAAAAATTATAAAGCAATTATTTTAAAAATGGATAAAACAGGAAAATAGTTTTTTTTTATTACTACGCACTACTCACAAAACAAGACAAAAGTTAAGTGTAAACCAATTAACACAAACTTTTAACTGATTCTCTGAGGTCATAATGTGTAGCAAAATACAATAACACAAATACAAACTTTATTATTGTGTGACATTACATTATTGCATTATTACAGGAGAAAAATAGGGTCTTGTCATTGTCGGAAGCACAATGTAGTGTAGGCACAGATGCCATCTGAGCATGACAAAATGGTGGCAGCCATTCAAAGTATTAATCATCACCAACTCCGGAATTTGTTTTATTTATTCTATCACAGCACATCCCCTAAACATTAAAGTATCAACATGAATGAGCTCATCATCAAGGAGTAAAAATGTGACTTTGCTTACTATGAAATTCATGTCTTTAATCATTGAAATTAAATTCACAGATATATCAAGCTATTTTGGTAGCGGCTACACTAGCATGTTGGGATATTTTGTGTATCGGATCAGGTTGAAACAGTACTTGCCTGGACTCTTACTGGACTCTTACTAGGGAAAACCCCAGATACCCAAGTGCAAATGAATGCAGCGTATATATCTTCTTCTGTTCTATGTTCTTCAATTCAATTCAATTCAATTCAGCTTTATTTGTATTGCGCCAATTCCTAACAACATCATGTCAAGGTGCTTCACAGACAATCACTCTGAGCCAATGATTGTCATGCATTCATATATACAAGCCAGTTCCTGATCATAGCACAGCTTTCATACGGCATCATCTCACTGCCTACATCACTGATCACATCATCTGTGTGTCCAGACTGTTTAGTTTTGAAAGTTAATTGGCTAAATATGCCAAACAAACACTGATTAAACTTGCCATTTGTCTTTAACCTCAAAGCATGGTTTTGCAATGTAGGTAATTTTGCAGCATTGATTAAAGTTATTATGGGATAACATTATATATTACATGATCATTACTACAGGATCATCCTTAGTGAACAAATGCTCATTAAAAATGCTCCATCTGGAGGATTTCCATTTAGACATTTTGCCTCATTTTTCACATAAGAAGATCACTTTAGTTGTAATAGTCAGTCAATCATTTCCCAAAATCTTAGCCCATTTTTTTAAAGCAACACTGTATAACTTAAACATGCGCCCTATTGACAGTTAATTTGGCATCCATCTTGCATCCTACCTGTATTGTGAGCCACTCCACACAGTTAAAAAACTGTCTTGTCTCTTGTCTTATGTCCGTTTTGTCCCTGGTTAAAGTACAATACCACTGATGGTTTCTAGATGCCACCTCCACAAGACTCCCATTCAAAAGGAAACACAATTATACAAAGTATTTCTTCTCAAAATACACTGTGGATTTTCTTCTGAAACAAAGTGAGCAAACTTAATATTGTCTCGAAGGTGTTCGTGACAGTTACTAGACTCTCATTCTGAATGTGCCGGTGGTCATGCCCCAATATACACCATCACTCAAAAGAAAGCATCAAATTATATTTCAGCTCAAACAGTAGAATGGAGGAGAATGTACAAGAGATATGGGAGTTTTCTAGCAGCCCAGATGAGCTTTGACTTAAAGACACTAAAGAGGTCTGCACAACTCACATTGAAACCAGGACTCATACATTCATCATACGAATAGAAGAAGGGGGAATTCATAACTTCTAAATAACCCATGTGCTGGATGTCCTCGCTTACGCTTCTTCCTGTATTACCTTTCACTACCATGGACATATCGCCTGTCAGTTTGAGCCCGATAGCTTTCTTCAGCAATCAGGTCAGTAGATTTCCCCCCTGTCAAATTCCTTTCTCTAAGCAGGATTAGCATACATTATTGGAGACCACCCCCACTTGCCTGTGTGAGGCACAGAGTTTGTGATGGTGTGTGTGTTATCGTATACTGAGGCATAGTCATTACATGTTGACTCAGCCTCCCGTCCCGTGTAAAGTCTCAACATCTTATGTTTCAGTATTGGCTTGGAGTTGGAAGCTCCAACTCAACCCTACCTGGCTATTCTCAGGGATCCAATAATAAATACCTGGGGTCAGCTGAAAAGCTCTGAGGACAAGATGGGTCAAGCCAAGTCAGCTCTGTGACTGAATGTCTGCATGAGGGTTTTAATCAAAGACTCTAAACAAGAAATGTCCAGGACTTAAACAGTCACTACCTGCTTGAAATTTGAAAGGAGACACATGATTTAAATTGGTCTTACCAAAAGAGAGGCTGAAAATTGACATGAACACTTTTGGCATGCTGGCCCATGCAACAGAGCAGCTGCTTTATAGGAGATGTCGAGCGTTGACAATGGACAGAGAAAGTTCATGAAGTGAATCTGTAGCAGACATTAAAGTTGTTTTTGGAGTTAAATCTTCACAATATTTGTGGATTAAGGCAGGACAAAAATATCAATTCTTTATAGAAAAAAGGCATAGCTTTCTAAAGTAAAACAAGTCTCTTCTGTCTTAAAACATGAAACACCCCAGACAAAACCAATCTTGTAACTTCTGTTATGTGTCATTAACCCTTGAATTATCCCTCCAAAAACTTACATGTAGACATTTTTGTCCACTTTCTAGAAAGTGTCCAACAAAAGGTCACAGGGGGGTGATTTTTGGGAAGCAGGAGTAATTTGGGTTTAAATTTGAGGATTCAAAGTTTCAGCATGAACATCCATTATTTGACCCTGTAAATGCAATTTTATTCTGTCCATGACCCTTCAAGTGGACGTTTCTGTCCATTTTCTAGAAAGTGTCCAAAAAAAGGTCACAGGAAGGTGATTTTTGGCAAGCAGTTGTAATTTTGGTTTAAATTTGAGGATTCAAAGTTTCAGCATGAACATCCATTATTCTGTCTGTTTCCTGTGACCTTTTTTTGGACACTTTCTAGACAATGGACAAAAATGTCCACAAAGGGTCATGGATTTGTTTAAAATGCATTACATGGTCAAATAATTGATTTTCACTCTGAAAGTTGGGCTTTTGAATCTTCATACAGGATGACACTTTTTCACCAAAAATCAGCTCCGGTGAGCCAGGTGTGAGGGAGCTTTCAATTTGTGTAAGTGGACAAAAATGTCCAGGGGGCATACAGTAAACCTACACTGGTTAGGCTTTGATCCTTTTCAAGTGAAACCATATGAAGGTGGGTCGCTCAGACACTGAGAAAGACGTATACTAAAGACTAATAACATTTTTCAAATGAAGACATATCCAACTGCTTGTGATGATGAAAATTTTTCAGCATCGAATGTACTGAATCATTAACAGCTGAATCATAATCTACCAGAGATGGAGTTTATGAGTAAAGATGATAATCTTACCAATATGGTACAGGCCAATCCAGTCTGTGGCATCCACTTCCTCCTTTATGTCCCAGGATATGACGAGGTTCTGGCCTCGGTTCAGCGTGTACTCCAGAGTGGACGCTGTTAATGAGGACCGGCTCTGGGAAGTCACCAAGTCTGTGTCACTATTGGCTCGTGTGAGCCCAATGGGGGCACTAACGACAGAGGCGGCATCGACGGCTGCCCCTCCCCTCTCTGCCAGCGTCCGAAGGTTTTCCGGGCTGAGGGTGTGCCGCAGGTGAGGGCTGCGCCTGCGTGGGGCCGCCAGGTGTTCACGGCCTCCAACGGCCAGGTTGGGTGGGTTGTGGGAGCGGGTTCTGGGTGGTAGGACTGCTGTGGCGAGGGAAGGACGCATGTTATGCAGCTAGTAAAGAGGCAACTTTGAGAAGCAAAACAAAACAGAAAATGGCAAAACCAAGGAAGAAGAAATGAGGAGGATTATCTTATTGGATGGGCATGTCGTCAAAACTATGCATTCTGCAGATTTAGTTGGGAGTTGGTGTTAAACAAAATGTTGATGGCTCTCTCTTCAGAAGCTCCCACATCAGGACTTTGAAGGTCTGTACAAGTCAATCTTAGTTGTTGTTTCCAACGGCAAAGATGACCTAAAGATGGGAAGAGAGGAAAGACAAGACAAAAAAATCAACCATTACAATCATTTTGACATTTCTCCATCAGGATTCTGTGGGTGTATGGGCTGTGTCAGTAAGGACACACAGAGGATACAGGTGGATGTTTCTGCCTCCAACGATGCTCTGCAAACAGCAGATGCCAGTGTGGGAACTGTCTGGGGAGTCTTAACCTAAGCCATCTTGTTTTTAAAAGAATGATGGCATATGATTTCAGCATCTGGTACACTCAAGAAGAATGATTCTTCATTTGCTTTCAAAGATGATTTATGTAACTCTCTGACTTTAATACTCTGCACTCTGGACTTGCTTGATGACACAGCAACATCCTTTACATGGGGATATTGCTAGTGTCACACACTAGCAAGCGGGTATAAATGCATCACAAAAGATTCAGTAAAGAAACACAGGAAGACCTTATCGGAAGAAGAGAGGAAAAGAAAAACGGCAAGAAGTGACAGAACGAGAAATAAGACAAAAATCAAGATAAGACTATCTTACTGGCTGAAGAAACTTCAGAGAACAGCAGAATGCAAGATTGATGCTGAATTAGCTGTAAATAGTCACAGACAAAATCTCCAAAAGTTAAGTAGTGTGTTTTTAAGGTAGAAAATGTTTGGTAATATTTAGCCAATACATGCCTATGTGAGCTGTAGTCTGAAGTAAAACCTGAAACCCTGGGTGTTTGGTATCTCATGAAATATTTGATTGAAAACAAAATCAAATAAAAAATTAGCCAATGGTAGTTTCATAACTACATCATACTTCGTAGGGGTGTAAGTCGCCAGTCTGATCATGAAAAAATATGATATTGATTTGATGGATAGCTTTTTCGATGTTTGAAGATGTCTCAAATTCAGTTACAACCAGATTTTGATTTAATTTCATTTACGATCCAACGATTAACATCATAACTGAACCCAATCATTTTCATTCAAATGAAAGATTTATTCATCCCTGAGCTCAGGATGAATAAATCAATTTGAATAAAAAACAATCGGTTCTTATCAAAGACACAAAGTAGTAATAAAAAAATTATTTTGATTAAAATTCCGCCATTTTTAAAATAAAACTATGCTTTATTAGTGCGAATGAAGAACCATGTCTGCATATTGGATCGATATCGATCAATATTAATATTTGATATTGAAATAATACATGACAAACCAAATATTGATTTAACAGAATGATGAAGTCATTAATGTTGCTCATGGTGTTAGGGAGGAGATGGCTGATATTTTACAGACTTAGACCGATGACATTCTGTGTTGTCCTCATAAAATAGAAGTAATTTGTTTCAATATGTTGCTTCAGCAAGGCCAAAGTTGTGTGAGATCACACCAATGTTACTGTATGTTACTGTACTAACAAGGTTGTTAGTTGTAGTCAGTAACAGACCAATGATCATAAAATATAATAAAGTATTCATCTAATTTTTTTCATAGGTATTAAAGATTATCAAATCAATCACCGTTTGTGATGAAACTTCAGGTTTCTCATTGAGACATCTGGATTTCTCTGGATTAATAAATCTGATCTCACAGAAATACTTGAAATAAACATGATCTTATTTTAATGCCTTCCATTTATGTATGTATTGGTGACATATTAGTGTTCAAAATTACATGCCAGGGCCACAAAAATGAGGTCAATGTAAAGTCTATGGGGGACTTTCCTGCGACGTCTACACAACTTTCGGTTCCACAAGACTTTACATTTTTGAATGCAGAACGGTCAGGCCGTTCTCACAAATGATTCATTTGATATTTTACACAAAATGATGTATGGATATTCACACATATTCTATAAAATTCTGAGCACACCAGGACTGAAATATCAGTTGTGTGTTTTATCATGTTGTCTACAGGATTTCTCTGTTACAGAAACAACAAAAAAGCTGAATATGCTGGGAGATGTTTTTAATACATTTACCATCATCTTACTGATTTAACTAGTGTTAAAGACTTGCTCTCTAATACATTTCTTTTGTTTGTAGCTGCATTATTTATGTCATCAGATCATTTGGTATAAACCTGGATGGTTTTACATCACTTGAAAAGATAACCCATTTTTTTTCTGGCCCACCCGCCTTCAATGGGCTGCGTTCCATTTCAAACTACAGTCATCCAGCAATTCTGGCAGTTTACAGGCTTTTCCGTGTGTTTCTTTGTTTCATGTAGATTTCAGGGATATTCAGATATTTTTTCTTTTTGCAGTTTGCAATGACCAGAATAAAGCACTTCAGTATTTTGGCCTGGGTTCTATCTTGATCTGAATATATCAGATTATGGCACCGCAACCACTGGATGCAGATGGACAATTAAGAGAGTACAAGTGCCTGGTAGAGAACTTTGTGGGATGGTTCAGGTCTACAGCTGAATAACAGCAACGACGCTGCCTCTCCTAGTGTGTACGACAGATCTTGACAGATCAGGACAGCATGGCCACCGAGGGGAAATCTGGCATACCTCCACTGGCTGTCACAGCATACACACAAAACAGCCCAAAGGGATCAAAACTGAGGAAGAGAGACTTGACACTTTTATACCAGTTAGTGACTCGTTTAGGAGCAATATCTGCGCAATATCGGCCAAATCGAGGCAAAGGGGGGAGAAAATATGCATTGGAAGGATATATGGAACAGATTAAAATATGTAGCCAGATTTCTCTAAGCTGAAGCATACAGCGGTTGTTTAGCTAAACTGTCCACAGAGGCTAGCTTGTTACTCTGGTTTCATGGCTACAGCTAACAACATTTTATCTTTGAGCAGAAGTGCGCATGCTTGTTTATTTTTTAGACTTTCAGGTGGGAGTGAGGCCTTCCATCCATTAAAGGCACAGCTCCAACTTTGTTATTTTATCAGTATGCTCTCCCTGCTTCATCTTTCTGTGAAGCATCTATCAAAAAGAGAGAGAAATTGAAGCTGACATCAGTGGGTAAAGACCCCTCTTATGTGATAGTAATCTGTTTTCAGTTATTTTTGTGCTTTTCACCATGAAATGATTTCCATAAAAATTTCTAGGATGCATATTAAATACTAATATGTTAAATATTCTCTTTTGCTCTATATTTTCTGAAAAATCAAAGAATGACATACAGTATATGCATATATAAACTGTAACTCATGATTAAGTCACTGGATGAACAAAAATGATGAACTGGCTTATGCACTACTGTATATGGACTGGCTGTTTCCCTAAGCTGATACTGAAACAAGATCCGATGCATTTGACGCAAGGAAAGCTTGGACGTTCCTGACTCAACAAGATTACCAGAGCATAGCTCCAACTCACACACATGCAGAAACCTCATACAGGGATTTATGGTCAAATAGAACCTTCATCACAGATGCAGAAATATTTAAATCCAGCTTACATGTGCACATGGCCTCATACATTGTCACATAGCATCCGCAGGGAGGGGCCACGTCCATCAATAGGCAGAAGTTTATCCAGTTGATGTGGGGGACCTAAATAAGCCTATCTGTAACTGCTTAGTGGTTATGTAAGCGCTCCTGTGGCCCAACACTTCTCATGTTTATTTAGGCTTCGTCTAACACTCATGTGGAGCAGGAGATGCAGCAATTCCACTGAAAATAGAAAGTATGAGGATACTGTGCACCAGTTACAACCAGCAAAGAGCAACATATGATCTCATGGGAAGGCAGCCCGGATGTTATCCAGAGCTTTTTCTCTTCTTCTTCATCCCATTATAATCCGTCCTTCTCTGCTCTGCACTCTGACCTGGATTTGTGAAAATGTAAACGGTCACATGAAAACAAGATGCAAAATGAAGTTGCCTTTCCTAACCATTGTCTCTTAAACATGAAAATGTGTTTACCATATTAACATTTAGGCAGAGCTCCTAGAGATGATCAAATCAGAAGGATTTAACATTTTGACAAGGATACAATCTCTAGAGAAAAGGACTGGTGTCTGTCCTGTCCGGTGTCCCCTTTGACAGGCATGAATGACAGGCACAATGGTAGCATTATGGCTGCATCTATAAACCCTAATGCCAAAAATATGACAACATGCTGAATCCTCACAATCTCTCCTGCACACACATACACATGCAATATGTGAGCTGAATTGTTTTGTCATGGCCATATGGTCTGTCACACATCCCCAGAATAAGCTGCAGAGGCAAATTATATTTATAACAATTCTGAATGTGTGTGTGTTTAGCACTGGAAGAATTACCCAAGTAGTGTGCCTTTGATTAAAGCTACTTGTTAAATATTTGTTGAGACGTCTAAATCCCATCCCGTCCCAAAAAACTAGATTGGATGGGGATATGTTTGTAAAACTCAGCTTCCATTTGTCCCTACCCTGCTCTGCATTCTCCTCTTCATGCATAAAATCACATGCTTTCTGAGGCTTGGAGCACAAGTAAACAAAGGCCACGCAGCAGGAGCCAGAGCAACATTAGCTAGCACACTACATCAAAAAACAAAACCTATATTTAAAGGACATTATCATAGAAAGGATGCCGATATCACAACAGAAAAAAACTAGGGAGAATCTGATGCAAAGGAAAGGGCTGAAGGAGAGCAGGGTGTACATCGGTGAGCTCAACTGCAGAACAGGTTGCAAAATGGACCGCGGTGGACCTATTTCTACGTGATAAGTAGGACAATATTATGTCTTTCTGACTTTTGGAGAAAGCAATGGAGCGTTATATTACAGAAATGTGTTGTGTTCTCAATCCATGGAAACACCGATTGCCCAGAAACTCAGGGGCGTTTCTAGAGGGAGGTGCTGGGGCGGGGGGGGGGGGGGGGGGGGGGGGGGCAACCTTTGTTTTTCCCCCCCACTCCCCCCCCAAAACCCCCGACCCAACCTCCCCCTCCCCCCCCCCCCCCTCCCCCCAAACCC
>JBBBVT010000013.1:26350443-26361716 GCA_037177035.1 Craterocephalus eyresii
AAATTAAACCATCGGTAAGACGCGGCTTCACAGATAAAACTTTGCTGCATTCAAAGGCAGCTGGGAATTAACATAATACACCCAACACAAGGATGGCTACAATTAAAAAATAAACATAAAAACAAGAATATGTAACTGCTGACAGTGTTTTGAGGAGAAAAATGTTAATCTGGCAATTCAGTTCTCAAATCATCAAATAGTTCAATGATTAAATTAGCTGCCTTGTCTGAAAAAAGAGAGGTTTAGGCTATGCCACAATCAGTGGAATAAATAATAATTTGCTGCAGACCTGATATACATACTCCACATAATTAGGTTTTTTACTCATTATTTTTGTTTTTGGACATTTCTAATTTGTTTTGTCTGTCCCATTTTCTAGCGGAAGGCCTGCCTGAGGCTAAGAAGGCTGATATAGTTTTTCTAATGGACAGCTCCATTAACCTGGGCCGTAAAAACTTCAATGAAGTAAGGGATTTCATCATCAACCTCATTGACCTGTTCTTCTCCGAAAAAGACAACCTACAAATTGGCCTAGCTCATTATGCTGCAGATGTGAGTGATGCCTTCTACCTCAACACATACACAAACCGGAATGACATCCTGAGTGCCATCAGCAAGGTGGAATACAAAGGTGGACGTGAAATTAATACTGGTGCAGCCATTCGCCATGTTCAAGATGTCCACTTCACTAAGGAAAAAGGCAGTAGGGTGGACGAGGGAACTCCTCAAATCCTTATGGTGGTCACTGGGGGACGTTCAGCTGATGACAGTAAAACAGCAGCCCTCGGTTTGAAAAAAAAAGGTGTGAGAATCTTTGCTGTGGGAGTGGGTGACATTCAGGATGAGTTAGAGAACTTAGCAAGTGAGTCTTCCACCGTGGCTCGAGCAAGCAGCTTTCAGGAGCTCTCAGAGCTCAATGAGCAAATCTTGGAGACGTTGGACGATGAGGTGAAGGGGAAGCTGTGTGTGGGAGCATCGGAAACAACCAGAGGTAAGACAAATGTCATTTGTGTTTTTCTTTTACGAAAAAGTATCAAAAGTAAAAATGATGTTTTTATTACAGCTTGCAATGTGGAGGTGCTGGTCGGCTTTGACGTATCAGCCCAGAACATCTTCAGTGCTCAAACTAACCTCCAGAGCAAGATGGGGGCCATTCTGCAGAGGATTTCCAAAATGGCTCTCATCAGCTGCTCAGGTGGGCAAACTCCCACAGTGCAAGTGGGCATGCTGGCTCTGGATTCTGCCTCAGAGCCAGTGCAGCTAGACTTCACTGATAATCCTGATCAGCTGTTCGAGTCCTTCAGAGCCCTGCGGAATCGTGGTCCCTTCTACCTCAATGACAGGACAATCTCAGCTTACACCAACAGATTCAAAGCCAGACAAGAAAACACTGTGAAGGTTGGTTACTGATCCTTGATCCTGATCATGTCTAGATGCAGAGTTGCGGCAATGTTTCCCAGTTGCTTCCTCTCATCATTACAGCCTAAGCCTAAGCCAGTGGTTCCCAAACGGGGGGGCAGGACATATGTCGGGGGGGTGGGGTGTGCAGCAGGTTTGAATAGCCTAGCAAAGCCACTATTGTTCTAGCAGTTTTGTACTTTGCACTGCTAAAACATGGACACATTAAAGATAGAGATAATTAAAAATAACGAACTATCAGGAGGCATATCTGTCCCTGAGCTTGATCAGGTAATGGTTCTGGTCAATTGTGGCTACTAAACGAGACCACAGTGGATTGTATGTCTCACTTTGGGATTTTTCATCCACAGAAAAGATGCTGATTACTTTAGAAATAAACTGCTCGGCTGTGGTGGCAGAAACGTTTCGCTGAAGCTTAACTCATTTTCCTTGTTTACAACACCTCTGACTCTGAAATGGTTTTAAACTAAAATTAACCAAGTATCAGCCGACAAATGAAAGACTGCTTCATTTCTTCCTATGTTTCTTGTTTCTGACTTGATTTGATTGTTGTCGACGAAAAGGGGGCCAAACAGAAAAAGCTGGGAACCACTGGCCTAAGCAGTTGTATCCTACAATGAATCTACTGTTGGTCAACAGCTCAAAGCCGACCTTTATAATGCTCATCATGGAATCACAGTGTCCAGTGTGTTAGATATAACTAGCTCTTTTTCAGCACAGAGAGAGACTATACGGTTCATATTGCCTTGGGTTATCCAGGGTTTGAAAATCTGAAACTTATCTGTATTTTCTCCTTACACACCAAAGATTATAATCCACCTGACTGACGGTCCTGATGCATCATATGCTGAAATGAAGAAGCATGTTGAGGATCTCCATAAGTCAGGTAATAAAAAAACTCAGACAGTCTCTGAAACGGCAGCAACGGACATCAGTGGTAATTTCTGAACCTTTCACATAAACAGGAGTGAACAGCTTCATCCTGGTTGGACTGGAGAGAGCACAAAGGTTTGAGGAAGCTTCACTATTAGAATTTGGCCGTGGCTTCAGGTACACCAGACCCTTACGACTCAACATCATGGACCTAGACTATGAGCTCGTGGAGGAACTGGTGAGTGGGATGAAACCCACAGGGTCCAGCTTTAAGATAAAGATGTTTTTAACACATGCTTTCTTCCCTATCTCAGGACAATATTGCAGAGAGGGAATGCTGTGGAGTGCCATGCAAATGTACTGGCAACAGAGGTGACCGAGGGGCAGTTGGACAGTCGGGGTCTAAGGCAAGTCTGTGATGACAAAGAAATATCGTGTCCTAACCCTGACCCTGTTCCAGCCTAATGTTTAGTGGTTTGGTCTCTTAGGGTAGTCCAGGATTACCAGGAAGCCAGGGACATCCTGGTGATGAGGGCGGACCTGTAAGTTTAAACAACTTGTTTTTGACCAGGTTTTATTTCCATTGTTTGATTTTGGTTCTTATTTAGTAAAGCTTTTCTGTATTTCAAGGGAGAGAGAGGTCCTCCTGGTGTAAATGGAACGCAAGGTTTCCAGGGATGTCCAGGACAGAGAGGGATCAAGGTAAAACAGCTTCTAACTGTGAAGCCATCATTTTTATTATCATTAGTGCAGTTAAATGTTATAACATTGTGTTTTCTCTTCAGGGCTCTCGTGGGTACTCAGGAGAAAAGGTTAGTCTATTTTGGTTTCATTTATGCCGGTTTATAAACGCTTAATAAATGTAAACAAATGTTTAACCATATGAAGAGACATTGTTGGAGGAAATGGCTCACCATTCTGCTGCCTCTTGCAGGGGGAATCAGGAGAACTTGGGCTTGATGGGATCAATGGAGAGGAGGTAACACTTACATCTAAAATCAGAGGCAGTGCCTCTTATATTCTGCTCCCTGACATGTGAAAACTGTGGAGTTCTACTTCCTCCATTGCTGCAGGCTTTAACTGGTGCCTTCAACATGTTTGCAGGGTAAAAGCGGAGTTGCTGGGCCTCCAGGTGACAGAGGAAACCCCGGCAGAAGGGTGAGCTTTTATTATACTTATTACAAAAACAACAAACATGATCAGTGATGAATGACTGCTTTATTTTTATTACATATAAACATGTACACATTGATCAAAGGAAAATGACACAGAAGAAACACTAAACAACCATGTCTGGAGAGAGGGATGGAAGAAGCTGTACTTCTCATTTTAACTTAATCTTTTTATCTGAATACACCAACAGCAGTGTATACACATACATCCACCCAAACATATATATCTGTTATGGTGCAGAAACAAAGATATCCATATAAATACATATACATACTGTATGTGCGTGTGTGTGTGTACGTGTGTGTATGCATGTATATATTTCTACATAGTACTAACTTCAGATGAAATTGTGCTTATTGTAGATTAACCCAAAAAATTTGAAAACCTTTGATGTTTAAATAACACATGTATACAGTCTCTGCATCCATTAAATTATGTTGATTATTTATCCCAATCAATACTCCCATTATTCTGGAGAGTGATTCAGATATGTCTTAATGAGTAAATAGAAAATAATGTGGAGGGATTAGTGGTCTAGGAAAGGTTTTACTGTAAAGCTGAACTACATCTTGAAGGTTTGTTCACATCACATTTTATACTTAATTTTATTCTTGATTATTTTAGATCATGAACAAATCAAACTTTATTTATAAAGCAATGTTTTTATGGCGGGGCAATACAAAGTGTTTTATACAATAAAATGCATATAAAATAAAAAAAGCCCTTACACAACTAAAGAAACCATTATAGCAAGTTAGCATGAATCAGCAGAATAAGAGCAGAACATCTGGCCTTATACAGCAGTGAGGAAACATTAAAAGAACCTTAAAATGAATCTTCAAATGCACAGGGAGTCGTTGCAGTGATAATAAAACTGCCTTAATGTGTCTGGTCCTCATCAGAACTCGTGCCGCTGTGTTCTGATATAGCTGTAAACTGGAAGTACTCCTCTTAGGGAGACCAGAGAGCAGGGCATAACAGTACTCTGTTCTACTAGAAATAAAAGCATCAGAACCTTCGTGCTGGCAGAGAGAGAAATGTGTGGAACCTCCCAATGTTTTTAAGATGATAAAATCCTGTCTTTGTTAATTTTCTAATTTGCGGAATGAGAGTCAAAAAGAACAACCACATTCCTCACACACTGAGAAGGTTTAAAGTCCTGCAGTCTGCATGAAATGATCTTTCTCTCTTGTTCAGGACCTATTATTAAAACCTCTGTCTGGTCCTGGTTGAGCTGTAAGAAATTCTCCGCCATCTGTGTCTTTATATCTAAAATACAGTTAAAGAAGGTGTTAACCAGCCATAGGTAATCAGGAGACACTACTACTTATACTACCACTGCTACTACTACTCCAGTCATTTAGCAGATCCTTTTGTCCAAAGCGACTTACAACTGACAATTAGAACAACACAATCAAGAAACCGAACAAGAGGCAACATCATGGTTAAATGCTTGTCAGACTGCTAAGTCCAGTGTTTCCCTGAAGTGCTAGAAGCAGTGTTTTTTTTTTTCACCATTTGGCCACTGGTGAATCACAGCACAGGTAGTTCTTTGAACAAGAGAGTGTTTAGCTTGCGCTTAAAAGTGGAGAAGGACTCTGTAGATCACACAGTTTGGCAGATTGTTCCACCACCGGATAACAACAGATGAAAAGAGTCTGGCTAGTGATGTCACTCCACGTTGTGGTAAGACCACTAAGCATTAAGCATCATTCACAGGCAGAGCGCAGCTGTCTAGAGGTAGTGTAGCTCTGTATTATGGAGCATAATCAGCATAAATGTGAAAAACAACACGGTGTCTCCTGCCCATGTCCCCAAGAGCCAACATGTACAGATAAAAAAGTATTGGGCCTAAAATTGATCTTTGGCGAACCCCACATTTTTTTTCATTGATCCCTGAGGAGCATGTCTCGAAGCTTACGAAAAATTGTTGATCTGTGAGAATGGAGTAAAACCATTTAAGAACAGTACCAGCGAGGCCCACAAGTGTTTTGAGTCTTTATAATAAAATCTGGGTCTAAGGAGACACTGAGATCCAGCAGAACAAGGACAGAAAGTTTCTGTGAATCTGTATTACATCTGAGGTCACTGACAATCTCTAAAATTGTCAATGACAATTTTAGGTACTGTGGTTCATCCTTAAACCAGACTGATATCTTTGCAAAATATTGTTTCTAATCAAAAACTCATGCAATTAAATAAAAAAGCCTTTTTTGTCAGTTTGCTTAAAATCAGTAAGTTGGATACAGGTTGGTAATTATTTATAATATTTGGATCTAGAATATTATTCTTCAAGAGGGGCCTCACCTTGTAGACGGGGAACCAAAGTCTCAAAAGCTCAGTAAAATGAGTTGGAACTGACATCGTCCGTCATATTTTTTGTTTTTTTTTCTGCTACCTATAACCCTAAGGACCAATAATTGGAGGGTCTGCTCTGCTGTAAAAATCGCGAAAAAACAATTGTGGCCATTTTAGTGCATGCCTCTTTGATATTTTATCAGAAAAATGGAAAAAAATATTTTTTTTTCCTCAAATCCTCAGGGAGTTGGGTAAGCTAACAATAAATGTGTTCGAGATACTCGGAACACGTGGTCACAGTATTCAATAACAAAAATACCTCTTAAAAACACATTTCTTCATGATTTTGGATCAATTTAATTTAAAAATTTGGTGTTTTTTCACTTTTTTCCAATAGTTTCATCTTTACTTCATTTAGATCAATTTAATGCAAATTTTTTCATTTTTTTCACTTTGACTCCCCGACTATTGGCAGTTTTACAGGCAGATGGGAAGACACCCATCTGAAGAGAGCAATTTACAGTATTGAAAGGCTCAGACTCAAAAAAATCATAATTTATTTTTAAAACGATGACGGAATGGGGTCATAAAGGCAGGTTGTTGGGTTTAGCTGGGAGAAAAAACAATGCTTCAGACGTGCTAAAATCAACTTTATACCATGATAAAAGACTGCATCTGATAACATTACTGATACCATAGATTCCACAACATAAATTTAACCACAGATTGTTGTCTGTGCATGTGTATCTATTTTACAATGAACTAATATCATGATGTTTGCATTTAGTGCTGATGAATCTTAATGTTTTCATTTTTAGGGTCCTAAAGGTGCCAAAGGACAAGCTGGAGACATTGGACAGATGGGACTCAGAGGGGACCCTGTAAGTATTACTAAAACATAGTTATCCAGCTTTATTATGAGCCTAACAGTAGATCATTAATGAAATGTCCAGCCCAGCAAATGATGTCATGGCCCTGATTTGGGCTTTTGACCAGCAACTGCAGTGGAGAAAAAGATTTAAGATTTTTGGTTGTAACAGACAGTAAGGACCTGATTCTAATCAACAGGGAACAAGTGGACTAGATAACAACAATGCAGGACCTAAAGGAGACCGTGGTGATGCTGGGCCAGTGGTAACATCCCTGCACACACCTTCCTTTTAAGTTTTTTTGTTGAGATTTGTTTCATAATTCACTGTAATATGTATTTTAAAGGGAGATCCTGGCGAAGATGGAAAGAAGGGAGGCCCTGGGGAAGCAGGAAGAAGGGTAAACAATGTTTCAAGAGGAGATACATTTCAGAGTGTTGTCAAGCTGAACTTATTTCTCTTCTTTCTTCATTAGGGAGCTGCTGGTAGACGAGGCTCGCCTGGACAACCTGTTAGTCCAGATTTGAGAACATTGTGAATTATTTATTCTAATTTCTCACACCACAGTGACGGTTTCATTCTGTTGCTTTATTACAGGGAAGTGCTGGAAGTCCAGGAGCTGCAGGTCTGCAGGGAGAGCCAGGTATCGGAGGATCCAGAGTAAGTTCATCAATGTTTGCACAAGATTTACAAGATTATGTAATCTGCCATAAAAAGTCCATTGTCAAGTTACTCCATACAACTCAAATAGCCTGAGTTGGTCCATGGTCCAGGTAAATTGTTTAAAGTGGATCTGAACAAGGAAATTTGACACCATTACTGTAGTGCTGCTGGGGGGGGGGGGGGGTCATCTGACTAGCCCACCATGCAGCTGACCTGCCCGCCTCTCTCATCCCTTTTATATCAAGCGACTTGCAGATAAAATCCACAATAATAAGATGTAATGCTCCATGTGCATTTTCAGGGTAAATCTGGACCTCCGGGTACACCAGGACCACGGGGAGAGGATGGCAGCCCTGGACCAAGGGTGAGTCAACATAACAGCACGTTTTTCTCTATCAATAATGAGCTAAACTTAACAATAACCTCATGATTTTCTTCTTGTCTAGGGTCCTGGGGGTGTCCCAGGTCCCAGTGGTGAAAAAGGTAGAAGAGGACCCCTTGGTCGGAAGGTACTGAATGGGAACTTGACTTGTTTAATTTTTAAACACACAGCCCTTAGATAAGTTCTCTCACATTACTGGATAAACATTTGGGGTCTATTTGAGCAAAACAAAGAAGCTGTGTAAAGAAGAGGCATTCAGGTCCTGCCTGCAAAGCAGCAGCTGAGTTTGATTAAATCTCACCGACTCCCATATACCCTTTGTCTGCTTCAGTCACTGTGTAAGTTTCTGATGGCAACTTTTGTCTTTACAGGGAGAGCCAGGAGACCCAGGACCAAAGGGTATTGTTGGCCCCCTTGGCCCCCGAGGAGAGCCTGTGAGAGCAAAACCCCATATTCTGTCCTCATGACATTACTGAGTGTAAAACAGATGGAAAATTATCATAAGGAAGAGTTAAAGTGGCATGGTGTCTTATGTGTCAGAGAAGGAATGTGGTGTGTTTTTAATCAGAAGAAATTCAGATCAGATGGCTTTATAACATCCCAGTAACATTACAGTTATGCTGTGCTGCTCTTCAGTTTTTCACCAAGAAATCCTCTCAAGCTTTTCTTGTCCTGTGTCCCACGCAGGGCGAAGATGGAAGGGATGGGATTGGCATTGAAGGGCCCAAAGGAAGAAAGGTGAGTGATCCTTCAACTGAAAATGGCTGTTAATAAAAGAAAACTGAAGTCATTTCCAACACATTGTTCTCAGTAAATCTAAATGTGATTCTTCTGGCAAATTTCATAATTATTTTATTACTAAACTCTTTTAACACTTGGCAAAGCCATGGAGGTCACATGCTGTTATGACACAGTTCACATTCACATTATAAATACATTGTAAAGTACTTACTCTTACTCTAAACCTGTCTTCACAGGGTGATCCAGGTTTCCCAGGATTCCCTGGACCCAGGGTAAAAGAAAACACGTTTTAAGTAGAATTTAACCCAGGGTTTAAAACTCAAGTGGAGGCTTAGATCAACTTTCCCTCCATGGTTTCAGGGAGAGGCTGGAAACCCTGGTTCCCGGGGTGGGCCTGGACCCAAAGGAAACCGTGGGCAGAGGGTGAGAGTACTGTTTACGTTTTGTTTAAATACTGATTCAACATAAATCCTGGACTTGAACACTACGTTAACAATTCAGTTTCACTGTGAAACAGACCAGGAAGGTACATGTTTACTAGACTGTTTTTTCCTTAGATATAGAGCATTAAAATCTCAACTGCATGCATTTATCTGTCCTTTTCATTTACTTTGAAAAGCAAATGTTTTTGTTTTGCTTTTAATTTGATTTTCAGGGTGTCTCGGGAGGTTTTGGAACACCTGGACAGAAGGGAGAGGTTGGATATCCTGGGCCATATGTAAGTATCTGGAAGCTCTAAACCTATCTCTGATTGTAAATCCACGATCAATGACAAATATGTGTAAATCCTTAACATAAATTGATCCAAACTCTTTTGTTTATTAAACCTTCTAATAGATCTGGAATTCTGGACATGATGTATATGATTAGAAATGTTATGATATTAGGCTGTAAAAGTTTAGTTTGATTATAATAAACATGACATACAGAAGCTAAGCACAAAAATATTCAGTTAAACTTTGGATAAAAGAATGAAAAGAATTATTTATGGGGAATTCTGAGGCATTTCCAGCCAGAAAGGATATAAATAATCCCTCCAACCGATCCCAGAGATCCAGGGTTTCAACTTCCAGGGTTATTGCAGCTAGATCAGTCTAATTCAGAATAAGCTCCTCCTGATGGCTTGAGCTTTTTCAACCTTCCGAATTCATTTTATTGACGTATTTACATAATCACATCAGGAAATACTGCATGTTTAAAAAAGTTTAAAAGTGTGCCACATTTAAAAGTTGGGAGAGCCGAAGGATGAATGTTAACCATGGATTGGGAAATTATTTTGAACCCTGGAGTGTGTAAATGATTGGGAACCATGGAGTATGAAAATAACTGGGAACGGTGTGGAACATGGGTGTAGGATGTAATTGCCCCTTTTCGACCAAGCTGGTTCCAGTGCTGGTTCGGGGCCAGGGCCAGCCTAAGGACCGACTCCTGGCCCCCAAAACTGGTTCTATCCTGGCACCAACTCTATGCTGGGCCAGACTTGAGAACCAATTCCCTTAGCTTCCGTCAGCGGTTCAGGGCGGGGCTAACTGGCCACACTGAAACATGTCAAACACCTGCCAGCATCTCCATACCAGGAAATGTATAATGAAATAAAAAAAAGGGGTCGCAGAAGAAGACCCAGTATTTCTTTTTTCCACTCAGTCATCAGCAGATATCCAAAACAGTTCAGGACCAACATCACAAAGCTCGTCTTTGAGCAGCTACAGGGGAAGGTTCTGCAACCGCTACGAACGTAGCATCAATCAGCTGTCCGTTTATAAAGATTTACAGGACCATAATAGAAAGTGGGAAACACCGGTAACCAAAAACAGCATTATATATTATATTCTGTCATTGGAAATCCGACAGTAAATCAAACAAGCATCGCCTTGGGTAAAAAAGATGTAATGACGCAGCACTGGCTCGGCTCATTTAGTTGAAATGAAAACCAGTTCTTTCAAAGCACCAGAGTTGAACCAGCTAAGCTCTGGCTCTGGTACTAGCTCTTCGCGGGTGGAAATGGGGTAAATGTCACTTTCCATGTCAGTTGTAAGCTGACCTTTGGGGCAACTTTGGGGGTGCACATTTTTGCATCCTCATGCCTATTGGAGCCAGATGTCTACCAGTTAAGCCTGACGGCATGCTTGACATGCAGGTAGATTTTGAAGAGAATTGGAGGTGGTGTTGGACTCTGAATAGGCCCAGTCAAAATTTGGTTTGTCCAATCATCCACAAATTTGCACCACAGCATCCCATGTGCTCAGTGGCAGGTATACATGTATACAGGCTCGGTGGTATACAACTTCCTGGTCCTGTTATGGTCCCAAAATATGAAATTTCACTATCCTAGTAAAAATGATGGCCAAATTAACCCCCAGATGTTTCAAATTTCAACTTCCTGGGTCAGAGTATAGTCAAGTTATGGCCAGTAGAAAAAATTTAGTCCACTTTGATCACCCTAACATTGGGACCAAGTCCTGGCTAATGGACAGAGGTCATAACTCTCTCATACTTTGATTCAGAAGGATAAATGTTGTTGACCTTGTTAATCTCATCCTAATTAGCATGTCACCCCATTCTGAGCATTGTGTGAAACAATAGAGTTACAGCCTCCATCCCAAAGCCCTACCATGGCCCCAATTTTAAGTTATTCGAAGTGGACTTTTGGTTTTTTTTCAATGGCCATTACTCTATTATTACTCCATTATGTCAGAGGGCACAGAGATTTGAATGCAGTCCTTGCTGACCTTGGAGTTTCTCTGATGCTGCTGTGGAGATTCAATTCAATTGAATTCAATGTAAGGAAACCAACAGACTGCATGGAAAAGAGTCTTCCATCAATCCCCTTCTGAGCTGCTTCAGGCGACGGTGGG
>JBBBVT010000013.1:26378958-26390933 GCA_037177035.1 Craterocephalus eyresii
CTGTGCAAAATTTCATTACTAAAACCGTGATTGTAGACTAGACTACTTTAAAAATGGCATAGGCCTCTGTGTTGTAAAAAGAAGAGAACAAAATCGAGAATCGAATCGTGACCCTAAAATCGAAAATCAAATCGAATCGAAGATTGGGAGAATCGTGACACCCCTAGCTAGAATGTATGTACATACTGTATGAATGTACGACAATCTGATTGCTTAAACTGATTGTCAGTGAAGCGCCTTGAGATGACTTAGTTATGAAAAATAAAGTTGAATTGATTTGAATTGAATGGAATTGGCTTGACTCCTATCTAAAAGACAAGGACTACTACGTGTCTATACGTAATTATACATATGAGCAAACTAAGATAACCCGTGGAGTTTCCCAAGGCTCTATCCTGGGGCTCCTGTGGTTCAACATCTACATGTTCTCACTTGCTCGCACCATGGGAATGCTGATGGCACACAGATCTACATAATCATCTCACCAGGAAGAGACTATTGTCCCATCCAATCACTGATCAGATGCATTGATAACAGAATATAGACTGGATTTATCAGAACTTTGGTCAGTTAAATGAGAACAAAACTTAAATCATTCTTTTTGGAGCGAGAGAAGAAAGACTAAAGGTCTCCACTCAGCTTCAGATGGCTGAGTTAAAAACCACCAACAGAGTCAGAAGCCCGAGTTTAGTCATGAACTCAGACCTGAAGTTCAATGGTCACATTGGCTATGGTTACATGATATTTTTAATAATTCGGAATAAACAATTCCAAATTAAAAACTTAAGAATTAAAAAAATTAAGTTAAGAATTAAAAGAATTAAAATATTCTCCTTTGCGTTTACATGGAAATATTAATTCCAAATCAAGATTTACATGATCGACGCTGTTTCTTAATTCTGCTTCAAAGCCATGGGTTGGGAAAGGGTTCTTAAAATTCATGTAAACGTGGCCATTAAGGCAGTTGTGAAGTCAGCCTATTATCAGTTATAATACATATTGAAGGTTAAAGGACTAATGTCTCCACAGAATTTAGAAAAAACTTTAGATTTATCTTTAGTAGACAAGACTACTGTAATGCTGTCATTACAGGTATCCCTAAAAAGTACATCAGACAGCTGCCGATAGTAGTAGTAAATAGTTTTCCCTTAGCTACACTTGTGTTTTCCTTATGGTTTGTCGACAGTGGTGTAGCCAGGTGTTTTCCTGTGGCAAGATGCATGGTTTAATCAGAACTTAATTATGCAGGGTCAGTGTTTAGTACACAGATCCACGAGGAGCAACCATCCACAAGGGTGAGTGAAGACAGATGTGAGGCAGTCACAGTCAACTTCCAAACATCAATTGGCAATCCTGCTAAAAGGTATCACTGTTGTAGAGAGCCACACCTGAGAGAATACCTCCTGTAGACTGTGCCTCTAAGCCCCTGAAGGGCTGCTCGTCATAATCTGCTCTCTGTGTCTTGTGTAAAGCTCAAATTGCTCTTTTTACCACAAAAAGTCATTAAAACGGGCTTCCCTTCACAATCAAGAAGTGGTTAGATTTTAATCCTGCTTCTTGTCTGTTCCATAGGAAAACATCCGATGGCTGGAAAATCATCAGATAATGTGAAGGAAGGCAGCTTCATTCAGCTTTGAAATTCATTATTGTTCCCATTTAACAAATAAATCCTTCTTTCTCATATTTATATTTTATCCAGGGGCAGGGCCAGCCAGGGGGTTGGCCTGAGGGGGACACAGTCCAGCCTTAGAATCTTATTAGCCCCTTTAAGTGCCACCCCAGGATAAACAAGCAAATTCTGACAAATATTAAGTGTAAACTGACAATTACCAGCAACCTCAGATATCTAAGAGCAAGGGAATCCAGTGTATAATGAATGTGTGGTAAGATGTTCTAACTCCAGTTTTAAAATCGCTGCATTGTGTCCCCATGAGTTTCAGGACTGAGTTTAAGGTTCTCTTAGTGGTTTATAAATGTATTTTACACTACAACCCTTGCGGACCCCAAGGTCCTCTGGTACAGGCCTTTTAGTTGTTCCTAGAGCTAGAACCAGAATCATTTGCAGATGATCCAAAATGCATCAGCACATCTTGTCTTCAACCATCCCAACAGGGCTCATGTCACACCACTGCTTATTTCTCTGCACTGTCTTTCAGTTGCAGCACGCATCAAGTTCAATGCTCTGCTTCTGGCTTACCAAATGCTAATGTACACGGCTCCGCTCTTCCTTCACTCCACCACAACGCGGCATGAGATCAGTATTCAGACTCTTTTACTCTGTTGTCTGTAATATTGAATTTGTGCATATTGTGTTTATATTGTAGTTTTATCTATATTTACACTATTTGTATTATATTTTTATTTATTTTATTACTATTTTCTAAGGCGGTGTCGGTGCTGTACTGCTGCTGGCACCTGAATTTACCCGAGGGACCTCCTAAAGGGATCAATAAAGTGTATTCTATTATGTTCTATTCTAACCTATTCTAGTATATCTAACTGCCAAACTCGGTGTGATCCTCAGAGTCTGTTTCTACCTTTAAGAGCAAACTAAAGACTCTTCTCTTTAAAGACTTTTTGATAGGAGACTCAGAACCCACCTTTTTTATTAGCTTTTCATTGGATTTTTATCTCTATTTTTTTATCTATATTATTATTATTCTTATTTATTTATTCATTCATTTATTTTTATTTTTTGATTTTTTTTATCCATTTTATCTACAGTATATAGTTATCATTTTATATCTCTGTTCTTAACCGCCTTTCATGATGTACTTTTTATAGAGGTACATATTTCTTATGTTTTATTATTTTTTATTATTACTTTTTGGTTAATTTATATTCATTTATTTATTTTATCCTTTGTTTAATTTTAGTCTTTTTTTAATGTTTCTGATGGGTTCCCTGCAGTATCTGGTCAGCCAGACTGACTTCATTACTCTCTCTGACCTCATAGATCAGTCTAGGCCTCCTTAACTGATGCCATTCACAGCATGAACTTTGTCCTCTGGTAGCACATTCACATTTGTGTGCCATGTCCCAATTAACCTCGATACTTTTAAGGTGTAGCTGCTGTGCTTCACTAAAGACAAACATGCAATTTGTTAGCTTCAGGTGGAAATTCTGAAGAGGCAGAGATGGAGGTGGTGGAGCAGCATGGAAGGACAGGTCCTTCTTTGCTCTTGCTGGTTGCTGATACAGTAGGACAATGGGCTTTCAGCTTGAACTGGGCCCAGGGGAATTTCAGAGCTGATGCTAATGCTGCAGGTCATCGGTGCTTCTGATGCAGAGAGGTTCTTACACAGTAGACTTGAGTCACATACTGTAAGCATGTAAAGAAATCATTATTATAATACCATAGACATTACATATATGTTCAATGTACAACATGCATGCATGGGGCTCATTGTGCGTAGGGTCGTACGCCACTACAAAAAATTGGAGAACCTTTCTATGAACAGCTCCTCATAAAATTGTGAAATACTAGTGTATTTATTTCAATTTAAGTTGAGATCATGTCATACTGTCCCTTGAAGGTTGATCCTGTCGTCCCACCTGAAGGACGACGAAGGTAAATCCCTACTGAGGCCTTTGTAGAGTGTGCTCCTGTGTGAAGCATAATAATTCACACACCACCATTCTCAGTACCACCTATAAAAGTAAAATGTCACAGTTAGTACTTGTTTAATTGCTTAATCAATATGTATAACACAGTCTTAGTTTTTTTTAATCAAGCTTACACCTTAAATAAATGACCTAATTTGGGTAAAACACTGCTAATAACAAGTGAGAGGCACGATAAGATGCATATAGAACTGATGAGAGTCAGTAAGCAATAACCCAGTGGGGATCAGCTAAGTAAACTCACTTGCAGTAGCTAACGACTAAAAGTTGCATCAAACATGAATAACCTTAGCTGAATCCCCAGGAACATAAGGGAAATCTGGGTTATAACATTATAACTACAACAGTAAGGCATGCAGTAACCCAGTAGGGACCACCAAGGTAAGCTTACCTGGTCTTTAAACAGCTCTTTCCATTGTGAGCACATTAAAATCTATGACCTTTCCCAGTCGCCAAGAACATTGGGAACACTGCATGGGTTTGTCAAGCAACAACTGCTGTCTTATCTATTCTAGCCTCACCATACACTCTACAGCAAAACCATACACTCTAACTGTGAGGCTTCTCAGCTTTTTCATGGACCTGTAACACAGAGCTCTGACAACAACTTCAACTTTTCCCTGATCTTTGTCTGATACCGAGAGACACAAAGGTAACACAGTTTTAACAACAATTAAAAACACAAAACAAAAGCTTTAATTAGCAGTTTGCCAACATTAGCTGGCTGGCTAACATTACCATATAATCTACTTGCCCTCGTCCCGGCGGAAGTAACTGGATATATAGAGACGAGAGCCTTCTTTTTTTTGTTTGACTTTGGGAGTAGGGGAGTGGGCATCCGTGATACAGTGTGCATTGTTTATAAATATTTTTGTCATGTTTTCAGACACCTTGTGAAGTTCGTGGTGATGCGGATGAAGCAGGAAGTAAACCGGAAAGAGATCTGCCGATCACTGGGAAAAATGGAAGTTAGTCACGGTGCTTGTGCACAGAGCCTATTGTAATTGTTGCCCAGCACTACACAAGGCAAACTAAGTTTATTTGTATAGCACATTTCCTTTACAAGAAATGCATGGACAAGTTTTCTTAATCCTGCTAACACATCAGACCTTTGATCCTCAATAATTTCCTGAAACAACTTCCCAGCCTTCTTAATATGACTACTGAAATTCAGGTCTGGAGTCCATGACAACTCCCAGGTTTCTGCCTATAGATCAAACAAGAACAGTCTTAAACTTACATTTTTTGCTGCTGTCAATGGAAAGATTCAGGAAAACTCCAGCTGCAGGGAGAGTACAAATATGAACTCTATCTCTACTGGGTCTGGGTCAAAATTAAATAAAAGCTGACGTCATGCAAGCAATGGCATACTGTAGTCATAGAGTGTAAAAGTTGCGCTGAACAACTGTGAAGTCACCAATTCTGTTGCCACAAATTTAAGAATTAACTGTGTTTTATTTTGGCATCTTTCATTTTATTTATTTATTTTTTCCCATAGTGCCATAAACTGCTCCTTCTCTGCCCTGCGCTCCGATCACTGAACAGTGGAACTGTTTTTCACACAGGGAGAGAGCATGGTGGTGAGAGACATGGGGCTGTGCAGTGGCAGCAGCAGTGTTGCCAACTTAGCGAATTTGTCGCTATATTTAGGGAGTTTTCAGACCTCTGTAGCAACTCGGCTCTGATGGTTTGGTCCTCTTTGCACAACAGCATCTCTGAGCTCAAGTCAGAGCAGGAGACGTTCAATTACGCTAGCCTCCTTGGCATACGCTATCAGTGCCACTGGTTCGACAAGCATGGACATGCCTCATATTTCAGCAGAACCAGTGACGTTTCCACCGGAATGTTTTACATGAGCACAGTGCTTGTTAAGATAACAACAAACAGCTTGGTAAACATGCTAAAATGAATGCTTTCTGTGTGGTGTCTGTGCTACTTAGTTTGCCATGAATCTTAAAATGCGACAAATTCTTGAGAACTTTAGCTGCTGGCTGAGACAAACCAGCCCCACCTCGATTTGTTTTCCAGATATCAAAGAGTTTATATTGTGACTTTTCTGTTAAACCGTCTGTTTACCGTTGCTGCAGTGGAAACAATATATAGTTGTGTGACAGTGAGGGTCCTGCGCTATGCCTCCAGTTGATCATCTACCCAGGCTGCTTGGGCAGTGGGATAATTCTTTGGCTGTGTAAATCTCATGATCAATTCCTGAGTGGGCCCTCCTTTGTACTGCCAAATTCATATTAGAAATATAAATGAAATTCTGCTCTGAATTATTCTTTAAAAAGATTATTAAAAAAGTATCGATAAGATAGAGATACAATCCTAACATACCATCCCTACAGCTGATTGGTGGTTGCAGCCTGACCATGAGAGGATCAGAAAATCTGTTCAGATCTCTTCACTATAGGCCTTCTTTTGTTTTTTATGGCACACATTGCCAGTGATGGCTTTTTCCTGCTCCATACTATCAGTATTACATTGGGCTTTAAAAATCCACTATCGGTTGACCTCTACTTCAAATGAATCCACGTACAGTCTTAAAAGGGACAGATTATAAATACCAAAGCTGTTTTTTACATCCTGCTGTTCAATATTTATTATTACTATAAAACAATTAACTTATTTTTCTGTAAGTGGCAGTGTGAGGTTTCTACATCAACACATTTTTATAGCTCCCTGGGAAACAGCTTGGATGCAACAAAAACACTACAAGGGTACAGTAACCATAGCACACTGCCAATGAAAATATAAGGACAATTTAAAAAAGTTATTTATTGCAACTGATTCACTTTATGCAATTAAGTTCAAGTTTAATGTTCATCCGGCAAGGACAGTTTTACCTTCAAGCTGCTGTGTTTGTATCTGACACGCATTCCATCCACCCACCCATATGTGATCCCCAGGTACAGATCTATTTTTTTTGTTCCCTATTTTTGTGTCAGTACGATCAGGAATTCAGTGCTTGCTCCATACACATGTATAGAGTCTCCACTGGTTTTCACTTCAGTTTAATTTCTTTTCTCAGTTTGGTTTCATCAATCCATAGAGTGCCAGTTCACAAGTTCAGTTTAGTCTTGGCTCAGTGAATGAAAGTATCACATATTTGCTGAACGCCTACTAACTGGTCCCTGTGGTAAACAAACCCTTTCTATAGTTCTTCTTTTCTTTTTTTGTTTTAGGTTCGGTTTTCATTTCAGTTGATTTGCTTCAGCAGTATTAATTACAAATGTTTGGTTTTAGTTCATTGACAGTTCATTGTAATGTATCGATTTAAATCTGCTAACCATAAGGGCTAAGATTAAAGCAAGTCAAGGTAAACCTTGTGAAGACAGCTGGTAGACATCCCAGTCTCAACAACCGTGTGCACCACAGCTTTCTCATGCTTGTCGTCTGTGACAACATCCAATGTTTTGACAGCTTGGAGCTGCTAAATGTCTTTAATATGAAGCTTCCTGCTGTTAGTGTGGGAACAGTTAACCAGTCTGCTAATAAGTTATGTGTTTAGGCTTAAAAATGTTTTCAGGTCTCCTTGACAGCATGATAATCAATATTAATACTGGGATATGGCAAGGCAAGGCAAAGCAAGGCAAGTTTATTTAAATAGCGCTTTTCAGGTCCAAGACAATTCAAAGCGCTTCGCATTCAACATGTTTCAATATGCTTCAATTTAAATGTTAATTATGAATTTGAATAGCTTCAATTATACCAGTTTCTCCCTTACTGTATCATCTTACTTGTGGAAACACTAACAGGGCATTTTAGGATTTAAGCCAAGGTTTCTTTCCACAAAGCTAGGAAACGAAAAACCTGCCTCACTAATATCTAAAATAATAATATTATAATTATAATATATGGCATAATTATAATGTCAGTAAATAAGATTTCAAATTTCTTCTTTGCTTTGTATTTTAGATAAAACCAAAACTCCAACACTCAATCATTTCTCTCTTCAGGACAGTGCTGTGGCAGTCACCTTTTAGATCACTTTACAGGCTGTGAGAATGCTTAATCCAGCATTACTGTCAATCTGTTCCCACAGCAGCAAAAAAAAAGAGAAAAAGAAAATGGGCAGGCCCCAGTGTTAACTCTGACAGATAATCATTTTGTATCAATGATGCTTTAGGCTACAGCAAGTCACCTCCAAAAGCTGCAGCTCAAAAAAGACACACACGATTTCAACTATTTGGAGAAGAGCATTCAGCCTGAGGCCATGCTGGGACATAATGTGAATGCACTCTGCTGTTTGTCTGTACACACACAGTCTCTAACAGGATATTATATTAAATTAGCTGTTGTTGTAATATCCAAGATGCCCTTGTGGTGACTGTAAGCATCTGACGGCATGCAGAGTCAGTGAGATCTCTTCCTGGTGAAGTCATCTGAATATTTCAGATCTGCTTCTAGTGGTGGAAAATTTTTGCCATGAAATATCTTTTGAACAAAGCAAGATCGTCTGATTAAGCTTGTAAACGCATCGCCAGCTCATTGACTTTTTAGATCAACAAAATTATTTCGTTGTCATTGTGATTAAATATAATCTAGAAGAGACTAGCAGAACAGACAGATGAACGCCATGCTTCTTTCAGAATAAAATCAATGCAAAAAGAAAAATGATACAACATAAATCTGTCAGAAACATTAATCACAAGTTGAAAACATTCAAGTTACTTACTAATCTCCCAAGGAGTGGATATCCCAGCAGATCAATATAAGACCAGTCTATGTCAGATTATTCTGCAGGCCTCAGTTACAGTAGCATGTTTTAGCCCCACCACTGAACTTAGGCAGATTTTCACACTTCGGCTCAGTAATACCAGGTTCAGACCACACAATTTGAGGCTGATTTCCACCTTACAGACATGTCGCAGACGTTTATTGTAACGCCGGAGAATGGGTTGTCAGATGGAAGAACCGCGTAAAGTGTAACATAATAAAGGACTGCTGATCGAGCATCTAGGGCGCCTCACAAGCATGACACAGGAAATCTGGTTGACCTCTTTTTTTGTCCTATGAGGTGTTCCTACATTTTGACCAATAGTAAGAAAGAGTGCCCTCTGCCAAGTCCTTGTAGATACAAATGAATTAATGGTTTAATATTCTTTTGTAAAATACAGGAAAATTCCCAATCCTTAATATTTAACCCTCCTGTTTATAGTCATGCTGGTAGTCAACAGCTGGTAATGTCACACAGAATACGAGCTAGCATTAGACAACGTTGCAGTGTTTTAAAGGAGCTATATCTGATATTAAGTAAGACAATTTCCATTAGCAAAAGCAGCTAGATTTTAGCTTTGGTGTGACGCTCTCTGTGAATGGGATTAACGCCCGGCACCTCCAGAATTTCTAGGGGAACGCTCTTCCTGGCTGACTGGAATCCAAAAGTTACGGAAATGAATCCCATTGGCACAGAAAGAGCATCACGCCAAATCTAAAAACTAGCTGCCTTCCCTAACTAAAATGCCCTGGACTCATACATTTGTGCAATCAATGAGTCATTCATTCTTATGGACTTACTCCTTTTAATATACCATGTAGAAACCATTTTTCTTACAAAGATTAAAGCTATCAGGTATAGCTCCTTTAAATATGCTAATATATTTGTTACCTGAAGCTCTGTTTTCAGGATAGACAGTGCATAAATCCACCCAAGAGTGGAAGGTGCTCAACAGCACACGATGATAGGCGGTCATATCGAACAAATTTAGGATACCAAATGTGGGCGGCTGTAGCCCAGTTGATAGCGGTTGTCATCTACTAATCAATTGGTCGGTGGTTACAGTCCGCTACACTGAACCCTACATTGCCTCACAATGTTACTGTACTTACCATTATGTTTCAATTTAGGTGCTGTGTGAATGGGTATGAATGGGTGAATGAGACACGTAGTGTCAAAGCGCTTCGAGTGGTCACATGACTAAAAAAGCGCTATACAAATACGGTCCATTTACCATACCTTGGCCCTCATTTATCAACTCAACATATATCAAAAATCTGTGCGCACGACCATTTCCACGCAAGGTTCGCATTCTGTACGCAAGTTTGAATTTGTGGTGCAGCTCAACAGACTGAAAATAATGATCAAACAAAGCTCAAACTGCCATCTAAGCAGTGACAGTCACATATTCAACGCCCATAATCAAACTATTTGCCAAAAAGCATATTAACATGGATTCCCTAAACTAGTGCAATAAAATTGCGTTACTGCTTAAAGCACTCAAAAATTATTTGGGAAAATAACAGATAAACTCTCTAATATGCAAATGACAAGATTGGAGAAAGAATATTAGTTTCAGTCATTCTTACTGCTCAGGTAATGTTGTATTGCTTAAGGGATGGATCCATGCTTGATTTTATACCACATGAAACCTTTGGGGAATATATGTCCACATTATCTTTGTGAAGTTTACTGAAACCATAAAGCTGAGAGAGGTTTCTGCCGCAGCTCCAGATGAACATAGCAGAGTTTAATCTTTGGAACAAATCACGTACTAGTTTTTGCCATTTTTAGATACATGAAAAGTCACAATAGATTTTTCTTAAACTTTTCCAAAATTGGGGAACTCCTCTTCTTTAAAGGCAAACTACATATGCCTTACTATTGTTTAAAATCTGCACGCCTACCCCTGAATTTCTTTTAAACAGGACGCTGCTTCAGATAAAGTCCAATGATAAGAGGCAATGTGAATCCTCTGGGGCATGCGTTTCTCTTTGACTGTTACCTTTTTGGCTTCAAAGAATATAATGAAGAGTTTTAAGGTTTCACGCTGCTTCCTCGCTTCACAAAATGAACTCTGTTACACCTCATTAGCCATTCCTCTACCTGCTGAGGTTTGTCCTACTCAAAAGAAAAGGAGAGGGGAGAAAGGCATGGAGAGCAATTTTGAAATTTGAATATGTGATAGACCCCTCACTGGAATCATGTCTACTTTACAGAAATATCTTTTTGGGTCTTCTGGGAAAACGTTTTGATAGATAATTGTTGTCATAGAGAGAGTACTTTGAAGGAAGTTTGAACCACTTATACACATAGATCCACTTCCTGGGCCCTTTATTAGGTATAATAGCTTGTAAACACAAATGGACACCACAAGGATGTGCATCCTGATGCACTCATAGACCACGCTGCAGGCAACTGTCAGACTTCAGGAGGATTAATGACCAGTTTGGAACATACAGCTGTTTTTATATTATTTGATAGCAGTCATGTGGTTTCTTACAGTATAAAGTATTTCACACTTGAAAAAGAAAAAAAATCAGGGTTCTGTGCACATCTCTGTTATTATATTTTGTTTTTATTCACCTTTTTGTAATGATGTCTCCTCACCTCTGCTGTGTGTGTTTGCACCGCAAGTCTTATGACCTTTTATGGGCATTTTATGGGTGTTTGCCTATGTAACAAAGGGCCAGCTGGTCTGTACCTTCAGATTAGGAGAGATTGGTTTTCACCAGTCTTAAGCTGGGCATACACTGTGATTTTCTCAGTCGTGCCTCGCAGGTCTGTCTCAAACTGCACGAATAGATCGCAGGGTTCAAAAGTTCATCCTGCACGATTCATGTGCTCACACTGTATGATGCCCAGAAGCCCGGTGGTCGGATATGACTCGACTGCTCATACTGTAGGTCCATAAAAAATAATGATTCTGCAATCAGCACCAATTTACGCATAAATTACGTAGAAACATAGAAAAAAAGAAAACATGGAATGACTGAAAGCACTGTTTGTGGCTGCATGATGCCATGGCTATGGATGGTGACACTTAAAGAGGCTCTATGCAAGTCTCTATGCAACATTATCATAGTCATAAAGCAGCTTGGAAGTAATTATTTTTGTTGACTGACCTGTTCTGATGAAAAAGCAGACATTTCCTTCTCTATCGGGTCTCCCCCTACCAGAAACAGCGCTTGCAGTTTAGCCCATTGACGCTCGCGTTTGTTTTGGTTTGGAAGTCTCACGATACACGAGATTCCGTTATGAGGCTGGTCGTAAATCCGTTAAATCCGGACAAATATGCATTCAGTTTTTTCTTTGATAATTACTTATTGATAATAATAATTGAAGCCATGGTGACTCGCCACTGCCTGTTCAAAACAACCGTAAGTTGCCTCTGTTTACAACATTCTTCTTCTTCTGTCACCTATTTTCACTATGGAGCTCCCCCTATAGCTTTGGGGTGCACATTGCACGGTAAACACACCCAGAGTTGCATTGATCCGCTTTAAATGATTTTCGTTATTATCAGGAAAGCATGAAAAATGACTACAGATCACTGGTTTAACCCTTTCCGGGCGAGAGCTCCCTTATAAGGGTTTTTTGACTGTTACTTGTGATCAACAGTCATAAATGATGC
>JBBBVT010000013.1:26405128-26426720 GCA_037177035.1 Craterocephalus eyresii
GCAGTCCTTGTGTTGGGTAGATTATGTTAATTCCCAGCTGCCCTTGAATACAGCAAAGTTTTATCTTTGAAGCTGCGTCTCACCAATGGTTTATTTTTCTTTTCTCGGTTGTGTCTGGTTTAAATAGTCTTTCCCTGCCTTATCCAGTGTTTCTTCCCATTTTCACGAATGATTTGCCTATTTGAGTTTATAAGCACTTTGTTTTATTTTACATTTGTCAGTTGCTAATTAAAACTAAAACAACATGCTAACAATGACACAGCTTTAAATAACATGTCGCTCCCCTTACGTTCTTTATTTGACCGATTTCAGGCAGTTGTATTTATTGCTATAATTTGAATTCTGTAATTTTGTACCACAGTACCACTGCAGTACCACAGTTTGGGGATAGAACAGTAAACGGTTAACCTGTGTATTTCTGAATCCCATATCTATTATCTCAACTAATTGCATGCTGCAGATCTCTTTTTTTTAGCTGTGGTAACAGGTTTTGGACCCACAGTAACCATAGTTTTGACCGCGCTACATACACTAATATGTATGCATGTGCACGTATGTGTGTACACCTGAAAATAGGGCTCCCCCAAAAGCAGCGGTGTAATTCGAACCCTGGATTCCAGGATTCATGCTGGAGTGCCTTTGGGCAAGGCCCAATAATAATCTGTTTGGAACTGGTTTCTGCTGACACGAGGGTTAAAATCTATTTTCCTGTTTCAGTTTTTAAACATGGCAATATAGTTAACATCTTCTTTACAGAGCCCACAGGAGGTAGCATGAGATACAGTTCAGAAGATGTTTGCACATACCAGGAAGCAGCTAACATGAAGTATACCACAATGATACGAAAAGTTTCAAAGACTCCACCAAGCATTGACATCCAACCTAGACCTAGGAAAAAGGGATGCATGATATATCGTCTTCAGTATCGGTTGGTCATTACTTTAAGATATTGGTATTGATCCGATAACTAAAACTGGGCCAATATTACCAACAGATAATTATTTTGTAGTGATTTGTGTGTCGAAAGGAGTGTGGTGGTTGTCCATGCTGTAAATGTTTATACATGTGACAGTGATAGTGGAACATCGTGGGGAGTTTAACTGAAGAGGATACTCAAAAAGCAGTGTGCAATACTTGCAGCATCAAAGTAACATGAGGAAAATTTGCATAAAATCATTCAAAACCACCATTTTGCTATTTCATCTCCAGAGGTTCACAAATAATGTCAGGAGGCTAGTGCTGCTAAAGTTAGCTTTAACTTTATAATGAATTTGGTCATCTTAAACTTTTTTTAAAAATAAACAATAATCGGTAAATAGCAGTTATCAGCCATTGCAGAAATATAAATATCAGATATCAATATCGTACATGATGTTTATATCGCTGCATCTCTAGTAAAAAACCTTACAGGCACCCGGTGCATGATGGTCCTGTTCAAGGAGCCCAGTTTATAAATATTGTCCCTAGAACTGGCCTGTGATTGAACAAATACCAAAAATAACCTAAACTAATTTACCCAACAAAGTTAAACTAACAAAATGGTGAGACAAAAAGCTCGCACTAGGAAAATAAACAAGGCTTTAAAGGATACATTCTTCTTTTTTTCTGGACCTTATTTTGAGGATTAAATACAGGCATAGACTCACCCATAATATTTTTATAGAGCTCTGAGCTGTTTTCATGTAATTTAGATCCATCCAACGGTCCATTGAAGTGGACAGAGCCGAAAATCCAAGACCCTAAACCAGACATTATCTGCAGTGAAACTCGCTCATCTAACCAACGTTTTATAAATGAATGAGTGTTAACGCCATGTCAGCGCTACTTCGTTGTCATGGTGATCTGTGGCTTTCTATGACGTCACCAAAGTTACCTACCCTGTAAAGCTACAAATCACCATGACAGCATAGTTGAGCTGACATGGCGTTAACACTCAATCATTTATAAAATATAGTAGATAATGTCTAATTTAGGGGCGTCGATTTTTGTCCCTGTCTGCTTCGATGGCGTGAGAGAAAACGTTGTCAGATGGATTTAAATTACACAAAAATGGCTCTGAGCCCCACAAAAATTGTATGGGTGAGTCTATGACTGTATTTAATCATAAAAATAAGACACAGAAAAAAGGAACTTGTCATTTAAGGTAACTGTTTGTTCAACCTGCTTTTCAATCTGCTGATTCTATATGAATATAAATATTAAGTGTTTTATAGATAATAAAATGTTTAACACATGTCCAACAGCAGGTCATGTTTTCTTTGGCTTACAATATAAAGGAGGATTTTACAAGCACATGTTCCATTGGTTTGATGTTTGACTAAAGTTTAAGTTTTAAAAAAGTCATTTATCAAGATAAGTTTGGGTAAGTTCTTCTTTATGAGTGATGGTAAAAGCTTTGAAAAAATATCCCAGCAAACAATTCAATGCTGAGCTTTTTGCTGCTTCCTAAATGCTCTTTGCCTTTGCTCTTTGAAAGTAACTTTAGTGCAAATTTAACTAAGGCATCAAATACTGCTGATGATTTAAACTGGCCCGGAGGCTCAGCAGACCAGACACAGATTACACAGTTAAACAAATGCTTCAGCCCTTTTCTCGGTTGTCAAAACAGCCATTAGCATTTCCGCAGCTGGTGATTGCTGGTGTTAAGAAAACAAGGAGAAAGGCTCTCGGCTGGCTTCCCACACATTAATACGGAGTAGGTTAAAGAATGCCTGCCACTCATGCTGGGAGGCATCTCATGCACACACATAGACACACATGTGAGTACCTGCTCACATATAGACACCCACCAATCCACTCACACAGAAATACACATGGAAACACTAACAAATGGACGTTCACACACTTCCACTTGCTGGTTCACCGGATTCCTTTCCCTCAGGCTGATGTTAGACATGGCGGGTTCCCAGGGGCCCATCATGAGCGGTTAAAGACCAGTAAGAAAACAATTAAGTCAGGAGCATTAGCTCTGTGGAGGAGGAAAGGGAAACTGCCAGCAATCATTTCAAACAGGAAGTGAAGTTGGATTACAGAGAAGAACAATTGAACACGTCCAAATATTGAACTGAGAAGTAATTTGTCGTCTCTCCAGCAGGACAAACGTTTCCAGGTTGGCGCTGACATGAGCCCCAGTTTAACCGACGTGTTTCATAACCAGGGAGGGCTTTAGAGGTCGCTGCAGCATCATCATCTTAACTTTCTCTGAGGCAAGACCAG
The DNA here is from genome assembly GCA_037177035.1 of Craterocephalus eyresii. NCBI lineage: Eukaryota > Metazoa > Chordata > Actinopteri > Atheriniformes > Atherinidae > Craterocephalus > Craterocephalus eyresii. Next base: position 26,408,345 of record JBBBVT010000013.1, read on the forward strand.
GGAGGCAGCAAACCATGAAACGCCGCATCTGTATGAAATCCAGAAAAGGAAGAAACTCATCCAAAATCAGATATCCATAAGTTATTTATACCTACAACAAAGATGACACAAACCGTTGAGGGGGCTGATTTACGACCAGTGCTAATTGCTCCGCTGTTTCAACATTTGTAGCGCTATCTTGCTCCAGTTATGTTTCCATGCTCTGCATGTTATCATTTTCTTAAGCAAACAGCAGTATTTAAACGAGGATTTAGTGACGCTGTCTGCTCTGTTGTGGAAGGATTCGGAGAGCACCGTCGTGCTCACCACTGGCCCCGTCGTCCTGATTGCGGGGCCTGCTTTGCTGCCTCCTGTCCATGCTCGGCGCGCCATCACTCCCTCCTCGACTCTCTGTGTCTGGTTCCTTCCTCCCTCCTGCTGCCCGCACACCGGCTTAAATGGTCTTCTTGCTTGGCAGGGGAGGAGTACTTCCGTAAGTGCTGCCAATCAGTGCATTAGTACACTAGCTTGGGTAAAAACAACTTAAACATGCAGAAACGAATAAAAACACATGAAACCATGCTAAAACCAAGCTAGTGGGACACAGTCAAGTTTTTGGCAGCACCTGCTCAGTCCACCTTGTGACACACACACGGCCGCTCCTCAGTGTGTCTGGGCTGATGATGGCCATTAATACCCTGCAAGAAGAGTGGAGGAAGGCGGTCAGGTGGTGGTGAGGAATGTCCATGCCGCACCATTGCAGCAGCTGGTCCTGCAGGGGACGGAGTGGTTGCACACTGGGCGGATTCCTCTATCCCACAATGTTGCGGTCCCAAAATCGGCTTTTGGTGCGCAGATGGTGCGCTCCGCCATGTTTCTTGTGCACACGTGAGCTGCACCAATGGGGTTCCCCTGCAGTTGCGGGGTTGTGCACAGGTGTCATGAGGAAGGGCTGCAGGGAGAACGCACCATTATCACACGTCCATGTGAGCAATGTAAAAGGGAAAAGCATTATATTCACTCACCCAAAAGCAGCCATCTCCATATTCGCCATCTATCAGCTGTGAGCTGTTTCTCAGAATGACAGACTTGTGAACGACCTGGACTACATGTGTAATGTGTAATGTGGCCTATATATATGTCCTATAAATATGCTCTCTTTCTGAAGGAGGGACAAGTTCCACATATATTAGCCTTTAAACTCATCCAGCAATTCTAATATTGCAACGCTGGATCGGCTCCACAATCCTCTCCTCTGGCATTCAACATATATTAATACAATAGAAAAAAAGAATTTGCTCAGTCGCCCTTCATGGTGTCTGTGCTTCCTCCTTAAAATTTGTACTATTTGTACTTGCAACCATAACCGCCGCGAACTAGTTATAGCCTCCCAAACATATGCATGTTGTGGCAGAAACGCACATATTGTAAATTCATCAGCAGCAGAAATGCAGAGTGGAGAGCAAAGTTATTTTGGCAGGTTAAGTTGTACAATCCTCAGTTTGCGGCTTTGATAGATGAGCTGCAGCCGATTTTAGCGTGGGCATACCTGTAAAATCAGCGCCTAAGGGCCTTTTCACATGGCGTGCTCGAGCCAGGGCTCGGCCCGGGATCATTCCTGAGTTGTGTTCACATGCCAGTGCTTGAACCAGGCTCGGGCATGCTTGGTAATGTCGGCGCCAGAACACTAGGTGGCAGTGTGGAGGAAACTTAGCTGAAGCAGCAGCCAAGCGACGGACCAGTATTTCAACAACAAAGCAAACTCGTCTTGTTATTTAGAGTTTTCTTTTCCATTCTGGATGTCATGTCAGCAAGGCAGTCATATTTTACATTTTAGCCATTTTAAATCACTCCACAGTAATCGCTTCGCACTCACCACGTTTGTTTACTGTGAAGCTAACAGTGTTGCTAATGCTAAACTTGCCGGTAGGGTCGAGTGTTGATTTGATCAGTTCAGCTTGTAGCCCACATGTCACTTCCAGCACGGCCTGGATCACAAGCCATTGATCCATGCTCGAGCACGGGTGGCCCGGGTCCTGGACTATCTCCCGACCTGGGCCACCCGTGCCGGGTCCGTTCCCGGCCTGTTTGCATTTACATGGACAAAATTTGTGGTCAAACGTGCTCGAGCACGCCATGCGAAAAGGCCTTAAGTAACTTAGTTGTAATGGGAATTTTGCTGCCTGGTCTGATCAGAACTATTTAACATCCAGGAAGTAAAAATCTATCCTTCTTTGTCTTTTTCTACAGCATTTGATCACATCAGTGAACATTAAATACTCCCCACTAGATAATTTATTTGATTTGCTGAGAGTCTGTAGATCCATTTATCCATTTTCTGTACAACTGTTTCGGGTCCAGGGTTGCTGGAGTCTTTTCCCGAGCAATTAGCAGGCAAGAAATATGATAAACTACAGATACTATAAAGAAATACTTTTGACACGTTGTGTTGTATTTATTAGTGTAGTTTTTATTGTGGTAATGTAGTGTTTTCGTTGTACATGTTACATTGACATAAAGGACTATTCTATTCTATTTATAAGGAAATAATGAAAACGTAATATCAATACAAATGTGTAAATGTGTAAATATACACCCCACTCCTCTATTGACATTCTGTCCTTTAAACCTTTTTCCTTTCTTTTCTGCAGAATAACCACCAGCTGCACCTTTATAGGAGTTTATTTAATCTTATCAATAAATAAATGTGAGTGTCCATCTTCAGATATTTGAACTGACGCCAGTGATGATGTGTTTGTGTCCATGATGGTGGGAACCTGAGTCTGTGATTTTCTCCAAGGTTGTTCCTCCTCCTCATGACCTCACCACCCCTCCTCCTTTATAACTTCCTCCTGACCAACAAAAGGACTATTTCTGACTACAATGATCTTCCTCTGACAGAGGAATAGACCAGCAGTTAAAATCTTGTCAAACCAGCATCATTCATGAAGGAACATGAGCATTATAATTCATTGTTCATTGTGTTGCACACAGATCACACAATAAGAATTAAACAACAGCAGCAGCTGCTGCGATACAAACCATGTTGTTTTTAGATTCATTTGAATGATGCAGCTCTGATGGGCTGCATGAATGTGTGCACCTTTTTGATCAACTATAACCGAGTTCACTAGTTTATATTTTTGGCTTCATTTATTTATTTTACTAGTCATCAGTTAATCTATAGGACTGAAATATTTTTTAAAGGAATTTTAGGCTTGTGGCCTTAATTCAACATTCATTCAACATGGAGGTGCCGTAGCCTTTTGCATGAGGCAGCTGCTCAAGCAGCTGAGCTACACACCACCACAGGACTGATATCATCAGTCCTTACTCATCCATTGCTCTAATTTCTGATTGCATCCATGACTTGGTAACTTGCTTTGTGCTTCACCTTTTTTTTTGATGTGCTGGTTAATTTTAGCTAAAATGCACCCCCAAAAAAATCATATTTTTCTATGATACCATGAGGTTGAAGCTTATTTAAGGAAACCTTTACAAGTAATTTTCATTAAACCTTCTCTAAACTTCTGAAATCACACGATCAACTGTTAAGAATTTACATATTTATTCAACAACAGGCCGTGTTCTCGCAAGACGATTAATCTCAAATCAAACGAAGGATGACAACTACATGATCTGGGTCAATGCCTTCTTTTATAAATCTCTTCACATATCAGACCAAGATGACACCTAGAACATGGCGGATTATTGTGATACCTACACTACTGTTTGTAGATACTTTCTGAAATCGTTTGAGGGGATGATTATGACATGTACCAACATTAGCACCAACATATTCTGCTCATTCCCCCTGAAAGCTGAATAACCCAAATTTGTTATGGATAATGTGATTTAAACTTGAAATGAGAAAGTAATTAGATCAAAACAACACATTCAAATGAAGAAAAACAAACATCATTTATGCACCAAAAAGGTCTAACTGAATGACATTTTATTTTGCAGAGAAAATCTATGAACAGATAAGAGCCAGACGTCAGAAAAGCAGAATGAAAATTATATATTTATGTTTAAGTTTCGCTTCAGTTGTACAAACTAACAACAGGCCAAAGAAAACACAACAAGAAAGACTCAAAACAAAAGTGAGTCTGAAGGTTGCTGGTTTTGGTTGCAGGATAATGGGGGGAGTGTCAAGCCCCCCCACTATATTCAGGGGTCAGTGAACAGGAAACATGAGACTGGGTGTTGCTCCTTGGTTCAGGGATGGACTCAGAGTTTGTATTCTTTTTCCCAGAGGCTGCTAATTTTATCTCTATTGTTTTGTACCTGACCATCCACTCCCCACCCCCCCGCCCCCCGTGCATGTGTCCACTGTCTGCAAACGTGTGTGTGTTGCTGTCTGCTGATGGTCGGCTGGCCAAAGTCCTGTAATGACAATAACATGTTGACCAAAGGATGATTGTAGTACCTGAAAATGACATCAGCAACTTTCTCACTCTTTTTTTCTATGAGTAAGACGGTGAAATTTCTATTAAATTTCACTGATTCCCACATATTTTTTTGATTTCCACTAAGTCCAATACTATTATTTTTATAATTACATTATTATTAATAATAATAATACTTATAATATTAATCATATAATATTAATAATAATAATATATTATTATTATTATTATTATTATTATTATTATTATTAGATATTATTATTATAAAATTAGATAATATACAATTAGAGACCAAATATTTTTGGCCCTGATATTGAAAAGGATCATTTTTAATTTGAGACCCCTCAATGAAAAAGTTAAGATAGTAAAAGTAAACTTTAATATCTAATTCTTCCAACACGTCAGACAACTCTGGACCAGTTTATCCTCAAAGTTTATCTCGCATAGCCTTGTGAGAAACTAAAGGCTTTATTTACTAATAGCAGGACTTCATTAAGCTTAAAGGAATACTCCGGCCTCAGAATGATGTGCCTTCATTTGTTTACTCACCCTCATGCTGATTGACACGTTGGAAAACTTTCTTGATGTTCATCATGTAGCCGGAGATATCGGGAGATTTAGACTTTGCCTCGCTTCAGCTACAACGATGTTGAATAGAGCCCGGTGAAAAAAGTGCATTAGACGGCTGATACAACACACAAGAAGCCAGCTTCACACAACTTCATTACCATTACCTTGAGAATGTGACTTCCTTGGTGGTCACATGGCCACCCACCTGAGTAAAGAGGCATCCACTGATGAGGTCTAACACAGATGTGCAGCACACAATGTTATCTGAGTCCCTTTCTACTGTGACAGTGTGATTTCTGAAGAGTCGGAACCAACCAGACTGACAGAAGCTGGCGTAGGTGGATTTAAACAAGCAGGCTAGTGTTTAATGTTTTCTCCATCACAAAAGGGTCTTTATGATCCTCAAAATACTGACTAACCTCCTACACTGAGACCATGGACATTCCTGTTCGAAATATTGAAATGAGCTAGGACACAGGAAATTCTACAAATTCTACTGACCTGTAAGGCACTTTCAGACCTGCTCTGAAAAGCAGAAATGTTGGGGATTTTATTTTTTAGCCGTTTGCATTCTGACAAACTTTCTTTTTCTTTACAGTTGGTTTACTCTCAGATCAACTTGCTTGTAACATACTTGCCTAATATAACTTGCACAATCTTGCAACGAATCATATCATGTCTCTGAAATGTTGCTGTTCAAGGCTGACGTTTATTTCACCTGCCAAAAACAGAATGTTCTCTATAAGCTCTCCTTTTCCAATATAATCCTAAATCCAGCTGCAGAATGAGCCGGCACTCTTCTTCTTTATAAGGAAAAAAAGGGATTTAATGTTTACTTTTAGGAAGAGTCTAAAAAACTACTACATTTCAGAAAGAGATTAAATGTCTAACTTGGCATTACGAGATGACAGAGGAGTAACCAGCGTGCCACGTGCATCACAGAAGAGAAATGTTTCACTCATCCATTTTCTACCACAGACCACGGATGGGCTAACAGGGAATTCCAAATGTTCCTCTCCTCAGACACCTCCTCCACTTTCAGTTGATGGGTGTTGAGCTGCTTCTAAGTCAGATAAGAGATCAAATCTCTGCCCTGAAGCTTCCCTCAGGTGTGACATGTCCAAAACATGTCCTCTGGGAAGTGTCCTGAAGATTCAAAGAAGTAGTAATTGTCTTTGCAACCACTTCTTTATGAATGAGCTCACCCTAAAGATAAGCTTGGCCAACCTTTGGAAGAAGCTGATTTCAGCTGCTAAAAAAGGTATTTATGATCTCATCAATTCTCAGGAGAGGGTTGGACTTACAGCTACACCATATCAGGAAATCTTGCAATTTGCATTAATACTGTTGAAAGTTGCAATGATGATCTGCAATAAAAAAATTCTGATTTCAATGTAGTGTGTTTTCACACACCACACGAGAAAACTACCTCCAAATTCCACTTACAAAACTTTCATGCAAAGTCGTTTTTTGAACTTATCAGTGATGTTGCTTTAGCTAACACTAGACTTTAGAAACTCTGCTCGTCTTCCTGAGGAATATCAGCAGCACATACAGTTCACATACAGTGCTGTCCTGCAGTCTGTAGACTAGAGATAGAATTGCTGACAAAAGATTTTATATAAAACATATAATTTGTTTGAGTGGACTTAATAAAAAACCTACAAAAGAGACCTGAGCCGGAGATTAGAGTTGAAGGAGACAGTTTTCTAGCAAAACAATCATAGCACTAATTTACATGGACACATTGTTGGGGTGTTAATTTGACTTGGGGCTCTTCAGCCTTATAAAATTTTTGTAGCCTAAGAAGTTCTCTTGTTAAAGAATTTACCCTGTTGGTTGGCAGTTGGGTATTAAGTATTTGTCATGTCTTGTAGGATTACCTGTTTGTAAAATGTCATTTCTCTCCAAACCAACGCAAGTTTCTTCAGCTTTGTTGTTCTATTGCATCCAGGGAACTTAGTTCTGAAACAGGAATGAACAGTTTTGGGAGAGAGATGAGCTTTTGCAGGTCTGCCACAATGTTGTGCTGAACTATAAGACTGTGTGCCAAATGAGTTTATAGTTTTGAGAATGTAATCTCAGTTTTAAGAGATGGGCCAACTAATGGAGAAAAACTGTAAATCCACCAACAATCATGGGATGCTGGTGCATTTATTTATTATTATTTATGTAAAAATATAAATCCTATTTTGGCTGTTGGTGTTCTTTCTTTCCACACAGGATTTTGTTTTTGGTTATTTGGAACAGACAGGTTCAAAGGAGAAACTTCTTGCAATATTATAAACACCTTTACTATTACTGAAGTAAAATACAACTGTTGGAGGTTATAGCTGAAGCAGACTGGCTAAAGCTGCTGCAGCATCGGGCTGCTGCTGCTCGTGGATCAGGTGTTCTCTGAAATCATTCCTGTATCAGAGATCCAAAAAGCCGATGACTACAAGACCCAGTTTATTCCAGATATACTTTCCTTCAGTGCACTCAATAAAAACATTATTTGCCGAGACCGGTGCGGAAAGTTATAATGGGTGGGATGGCTTTTTTACATGAGAACACAGCTGAAGAGCTAAGAGATGAACCTCCAGACGTATCCGGTTGATCCAAACAATAGGGATGTAACGATTCACTCAAGCCATGATTCGATTCGATTCTCAACTTTATGTTCTTGATTTTGATGTTTTACAAAAATGTTTTCCAACAAAATACATTTTGTTATTTTATGGCCAAATGAATTGTCTTTATATTTGCCTTTTTCTCCATTGTTTAAAACTGTGTCACTTGTCTTTTGGCTGTTGTACTAACAAAACTTAACAAATAATTATTATAGATATGGAAATGATCACAAATCTTTTATGAACTGAGTAGTTTTATTTGTTTTGAACATCATCTGCACTGATGCGTTGCATGCCAGTTGATTTTCCTTTTTTCTAAATCGATTGCCATTTAAACCAGTTTGAATACATTATAAATTAATTTTCGAGTGTTGTTACATCCCTACAGAATGATAAAACAGTAGAATCATCTGATGAACCTAAATAGTGTTTTATTGTTAAAATCTGTCGAATACACTTTGCTTTTCATCCATTGAACTCCTGACTGGATGATCTGCACTGGCAGCCTGTTTTACTTTAGAGAAGCGCTACCTGACCGAGCTGCTGGGATCAGTAATGCTGCGCCACGCACCTGATGGTACGTTTCGGTTATGGCCCAAAGTATAAATAATTGGGTGTAAATTAATGCTGCATTCTAAACCATAAATAGCGGGATGTGTAGCTGCATTGATGTGAGTTTGCATCAGCACAGATATCCGATACGTGGCTGTTAGACTGCGGCCGTATTTGAAAGGATCAGATACGGATCAGATTTGGATTACCTCCTGATGTGGCCCTAATCAGACATGAAACTGGTCAGATTTGAAGTGGTTTGGGGTGTTTACACTGGCAAGAAGATACCCAATTTATGTCACTTGAGTGCAAAAGATCAGATATAGGCCACACAGTTGTTGTCTAAACAGGGTACAAGTTGTAAAAATGAAGATGAACATTTCAATTGAACAATCATTGAATTTATAAACATAATCGGACATAATCTTTTGTAGAAAATTATGATTATTAGGGATCTTTATAATTACATAATCATGGCGTCTAAAATGGTGATTCATTGTAAAATTAAATAATCCTTAATTAACATCATTGATGTGTAGAGATGGCGACATATGAAAGGCAGGGTCCAATTGTTACGGCCCTGTCAGGACAGCCCTGTTATTGTGACAATCTGTTGATTGTTTTGTGCTCTTCAGCAGGTGTGTGGATTGAACCCAGATGCTATAAAGGTTGTTTCCGCCAGGGCCTCTTCGCCTCTTGCTCTTGCTCTCGTTCTCGCTCCCTATCCTGATGACATAGGCTGGCATGACACCTCGCCGTGACTCTCTGCCCCAGTCGGGGAAATGATTTCTTTGTTTTTAAATGAACACGCACTAAGGGTTACATTCGCAGTCGCTGTGTCCTCCGTTTTGTTGCGGCTCTTAAGCCGGGTCGTAACACCAATAAATGTTACATTCATTACATCATACATACACTCATTCATAAATGTAATACAGTCATGCCCAGAATGTATATTCAACACAAATAAATAACTAAAACTTATTTCAAGGTTTCCATCTTGTGACCATTTATATGTGGCATTATAACATTGGAAAAGATGCTTTATCAGTCAGTGTTGTTAGTTTGAAACGTCATTATATTACATTATTTTTGGTTATAATAATGGTTTCATATATATTATCAGTCAAAGGTTTGGACATGCTATCTCATTGAATTATTGGGTTGGTGTGTCCAAACTTTTGACTGGTAGTGCATCTGAACTACATTTATTTTCTGAATTGGGAGTCCTGCCACATTATTTTCACCATGCTAAGTAACATCTTGGGAAAACGATTATCTTAATGTTGAAGTCTTTGTTCTATTTAGTGAGGCTAGGGAGGCTAGCACCAACAGGAAATACTGAACAGGTCTACCTGTTTGGTATCACAATCTGTCAAGATTTCATTTAACTTAATTTCATCTTGATACTCTAAGCGCACAAAGTACTTAAAGATACCATGGAGACTTCCCTCAATTTCACATATTGAGGACGTATTTACCCTCTCTAGTGGTACACTATTTAATTTTTGCAGTTTTTTCTCAGTCTACGGCCAATTCACCATCCACATGGCATCCTACCTGTACTGTGAACTCTCTCCAGACAGTTCTCGTCTCATCTCTTGCTTTGTCTCGCTTTCTCTTTCTTCCACCGTGGTGTGAGTTCAAAGCTGGTTTATTTACATCCACTTACTAGAGTGTGACACGTGTGCAAGTCAAAATTCAGTTGCAATTCTGTGCATGAAAGCGTCATATCGTGCGGTTGCTCAGTCCTGAACACTCCTGCGCCACAACGGCTCCAGAGGTGCACATAAAAAATGTTTCTGCCATCAAAGAAGCCTGAATGCAGACGTTTATGGTTGAACGTTATGTTCTTTAACACATCCTTTCTGTCCCTCTGTACCTCATCTTCATTCTTATGGACTAAATCACTGTCTTTACCTTCAAAGAGCACAAACAAAAATTTGCAGTCATTATTCTTAAATTCTGCTTAGAAAAGGATGTTGCTGCATTCGGTCACTGAATTACAGCCAAAATTACTTTTACTTGTTTTCCTGTGATTGTGTTTGGGTTTGGGATTAGCTAGCAGGGCCCGCCTTTGGGCTGGGCTCTCTTTCTAAATTAAAGTTTATATAAGTTTACATGCAGAGTAAGAGAAACATATAGAAGTTTACTCCACAAAGAAACAATACTTTTGCATGTACACTAAAAATTTACAAAACAGCATTAAATTCAATTAAAGTAGGCTTTTGTTAGAAGTTGTGGAATTTTTTTGTTAACAGTTAACCCACACTCAAGTTGAATCATCACAACGATCATCTGATCCATGCTTGCAAGTCTTGCATTCTTTTCTGCATACATTTGTGCTTTTCCTCCATTAACCAACTGACTCTTCCCCAGAATTGTATCATTTTTCTCACATATTGTCCATTGGAAGAAAAGTTTCAATCAACCAGTCAATCAATCAATCAATCAATCAACCCTCAGATCCTCCTTATGGAGTAAATAATAAGACAAAGCAGCCGAGGGCCTTGTAAACAGCACATGAAAAATTAGTCATATTTCTCAAACATAGCTTTAAAAACTTACGGAAAATAACTGGTTTTGAATCTGGGGGGACAGATGCAAAACTGTCCAGGAGATGAATGAGTTTAGGACTTTCCAGCTCAATGCAAGTCCATACAAAGGTCGAGCCAGTGACAGTGGGGTGCCCTCAGCCTGTTAACCTGACTGTGAACAGTCTTTCTTCTGCACACAAGGCCTCCATACATGGTGGGCAGGATCCCCTGCTGCTATCTGAGGGCCCTGTAGAAGCGCTTTGGGAGGCTACTGTTTCTGCCACTGTCAGTGAGATGGATGACAGGGAAAGACAGGAAAAGAGGGGCAATTCGACATATGGCTTCCCAAAACACCTAAAACATTTGTAAAACAATTTCTGATGATGATGATAATGATGATGGTGAAAACCCTTTAGAGCTGTCATATCCTTTCATGTAGACAGACCACACAGGACACACATATAGTCACAGACGTGTGATCATGCCATACACGCTAGCAGGACAGAGGCTGTAACCCTGCAGAGCGAGGGAAGGATTGGGCCATACTGCGGTAAAGACAGGCTGGGTGATGGATATGATGGATCAATCATCCTCTAATCTGGGCATCAGTCACAGGACTCGATCAAATGAAAGGGGATCCTGAGGTGGAAGGCAGGGTGAGGATGAGTGAAAGGGATGAACACAGCTAAATGCTGAGTAACTTTGAGCCAAGATGAACATTTTTACTGTTTGATGGAATAAAAACATGTTTTTGGATTTAAATTATGAAGAGTTAACTGCAAAGAACAAATAATGAATTAAAGGTCCTTTAAAGGACATTTTCTAATGTTTTCATTCTAAGATTCAGTAGGCTACATCAGTTAAACTCATGTATGCTCAACTGCAGGTTTAATTATTATGGCTATACACACTACACCTATACCTCACTATAAACGGATTTTATTAGCTGCAGAGAGTTCAGTTAAACTGTGTTGCAAATCTACAAGAGTCTAGACCACAGTGATGCAACCTTATGAACAACCTGAAAGGTTCAAAAACCGCCTGTGCATGTGAACTGTACATGACACAGAGAGTAGCACAACCACAATCTATGGTTAACAGTGCGCCTAAAGCTGGGTTTATACTCGCGCGTTGTCTGCGTCAGGGGGGTTATGGCGACGGTATCCTCTGCGTAAGACCTGGGAAATGCTTGCTGTGTAAGCAAGCGTGCCCGCAAGCGCTCTTTCTGGTCTGTGTGCATACTTGCTGTAAACTACGTAGGCACTGCGTGGCCAAAATGGTCAAAGCCGGAGGGCACCACTAGGCGGAGTATGCAGCACGGTACTCTGAAAGTTAAAAGTTGCTGGTCAGTTGTATTTCTGGGTTTAACGGTTCGAATTTGGACTTTGAAATCGAGGTAAAAGGATTGATAATTTTAAGATGAAAAAGTCTTGCCGCTGTTAGATGCGGTAAATGTGGGCAATGAGCACGTAAATGTGGTCTGTGCGGTCCATTGACCAAAATGGTACACGAGCACTTCTAGCCGTTAAGTCAATATTGCAGCTTGCGCACGCGTCACATTACCTTGAGTCAACGGGAACTGCCGATGTGCCAAACTGACATTAGCGACGCACGGTGGCCATGATGGGGATGCAACGCCAACAGCAAGTATATCCCAGCCTTAAGTCCGCAGAGACTCCATGCGCACCTCTTCTAGATTGTGATACTAGTTTCCTAGTTTTTCTGACTACCTTCAAACCCTGGGGCCCCTCCTTCACCTTGCCACAAATACTTCTTTTTTCCAAAAATAGCTTACTGATAATAGGAGAACAAAACAATCTTTTCAGGTGTTGAGACTTTGTGATTACTTAACGTTAGATCTGGGCCCGTATCGCTAGAAATCCTGACTTAGCCTTAAAATTCCGAGCAAGTAATCTCAGCTTGGGAGTGATCCCACAACACTCTCCGAGAACTCTGAGCAAGGAACTGACAGAAACTCTTATCTTAGTGAAGAGGTGTGGTTGACCCCGTTGCTAGGTATGAGACATTAATCCAAGAGCTGTGATTGGCTGATTGAGAACTAGTTGATAGAGAGCCATTGCACTTGACAACATTTGGCCAAGGCTCAACCCTGATTGATCAACACAATAGGCTTTAGTCCTATGAAGACTATGTAAATGTAAACTGTAATCCACATAAAATGATGTGTCCCAACCCAGGCCCACTTCACATAGTAAAAGATTTAGTTACTCATCAATTGACACTGTGGAGATTCTTGCAAATGACAATTGGCTGGAACATGATGTCCCTTGAATCAGCTGTAGGACACTTTCAAAGAGGATTGTGGCATCATGGGTGGAGCCTGATTATTTAGCAACAATGTCCAGAATCCAGTAGTCAACATGAAGATGATTCAGACATTGATGCTGTAAAATCTCTGTAAAGTGCATGCATTAAAAGGAAAGTAAACACATTGTCGCACAAATTGGGGTTGTGACAGTTCTGTAAGTGTTTGGGTTATGACCTTGCAAATGGAGGATTATGATTGGCCCAGGTCATCACTACTGCATTGTTGCATCTTCCCTGTTGCCAAGTAGCGCAAGGTTGTTATTACTATAATTTCTGGTGGTATCGGGTTATAGCGTTGGGTCGGGGAGGTAGAGTGGAGTGCATCTGTAATGAGCTCAACCACAAACATGTTGCCTGCACGATCCAATCTGTAGCGTTTTTTCAGTTCATTGTTATCCAGTGTCTGGAGAACATTTCTCCTTTGTCGTTTCCTTCACCATCTTGTCCTCTGCTTAGGGAACTCCTAAGCGGCTTAAAAGTCCTCTTGCCTGCTTTTAGCAGATCTCCCCTTAGGAGCTCTTTTAGGGGCTAAGACTCTTCAAAAAAAGATTTTAACTTTACTAAGCTCTGCCTTTAAATTTTGGGGAAAATTCTAAGAAAATGTCATGATTTGAAAAAGTTTCTTAGGACATAGCCTACAAAAACATGAAGATTTTAAAAAAGCTGTGAAAAGATTGTAGCACATTTTATATGCGATTTTAAATATGATTACAGAATAAGTTATAGGCCCCATGTTCTCATATCATCTATTTCCTATGTTTAGGGAACACTATTAACATTCAATGAGTGCACCCATACGTCAGTTAAACATGAATTGGGGGTATGCAATGCATGAATATGTGATGCAAAGGGACTCTGACCAAGTAAGAAAGAACAGTGAATGTGCTGGTGGTGCATTAATTGCTGAACCTGAGGTCTCACCCATGAAAAAATCTTGATATCTGTGCTCAGGCCCCTGGGGGAACAATTGCCCGATCAACCAGGAGAGGACACTAGTAAGTAGTAAGTAAGCACACTTCATTTCACGCTTAACTGTAATGTGTGCAAACCTGTGTACACACATTTACCATCTTAAACTATGAAAACGTTACTAATGCTCTTCTCTTTAACAGGCATCTAGAAAGCTGATTCATACATGTTTAGGCTATTACTATAAATAATCAAACATTTGTGTGCATGCACACTTTGAGTGCAAAATGTGAATTAAATTGGAAATGTGCCCGAATAACAACACAAAGTACTGTACAGTTCTTTCATGTACACATTTTATGTACTGGACGAGTACTCCATTACAGTCTGGAAGAATTTTGGCTATACCCATCTTAATCACTAGATGGTAGTAATTTCACACATTTCACCTTTTTGTCATCTTTTTACAGAGTTGATCAAATTAGTGATCTGATAACACCAATGTTCCAGTCAGGTAAGATGAGGTAGTCGGCCTGTCAGTCTGTCCATCCAGGTTGATGAATCTGGAGCAGTTTAATCCACTTTTGTGTTTTTTTATTCCTATCTTTCACTTTGTAATTAAGAGTCAGAAATAACTATTGAACTGAGTTTTACCGAATAAATCCCATTGGCTTGATGCTTAGAGATCCTAAAAACAACCAGAGGTGAATGCAGAAGGAACCAAAGAAGGTGGAAATGTAAAATAGTTACTGGTGGTCTTTATCTGAAAGATGATTGACATAGCTGGAGCAGACAAAAGGGAGACACATCAAAGAGCTAGAGGGAGGGACTCAGACCTGGGCCTATGCATACAATGCTAACAGTACTTAAGAAAAACAGTTGATGGAGCTATCTGAGCTGTTTGACAACAAGGACCAAGGCTCTGCTCCTCCTTCATATCTCTCTTCTCAGAATGAATTTTCTCGAGTTAGGAGCTCATAAAGAAATTACTCCCAAACGACCAGAAAAGTCCATGTTATATGAGTTGTGTTTGCTGTGAGGGAAGCAGTTCACTCCTGTAGTAGCAGCGTTTGAGTGATAGCTGAACACTGAGATCTTGGCTTCATCCTACTTTCCAAATCTTGACTCGATGCTGAGAACGTCGGTGTGACCTGTATCTTCAGGAAACAGCCATTGTTACAGCACAGAACAGAGTACTGAGTGTGAATGGTGAACTTTTGTTTGGTAGCAGGAGGAGGTAAAGGGGGAGGGGTGCTTGTGATGAATGTGTCTCTCTTCCTGTTTGTAGTCTCTCAGGAGAGCTCTTTTTCCCATGCTGTGAACTACATACACTCACACAATCACTCATGCATGGTGTCATGGTCTGTAGGAGGGAAAAGATAGAAAAAAGTTATAACAGGAGTTATACCTCAAACACTTAGGACTAGGAAGCATTTAAGGCTGAATTGTCTCTGTTCCTTCATGTGTGGGTTTTGATTACAGATGATAATTCACTGAGGACCAAATGGTTGCTCATTTAGCTTCTAGGCGATGGATAAAGATGGTGAGAAGAACAAGCAGATCAGATTCCCCACAGGCCAGAGCTTCAAACCTGACCTCTCTCCTCACGTTCAGCTTCCTGAAGAAAGATGAGTTCTTCAAGGGGTTAACCCCTTAGTAACAAAATCGATGAAAACAAATAAAAAGTAACAAAAAGAAAATGTCAAGAATTAAATTAAATATAAATTAAAAGTAACAACATTAAACAACAATAAATAAAGATAAATATTATAAAATAAAACAATAATACATAAATAATCTGCAAAGTCTGCACACACTCTTATTCTCCTGTTTCTTTTTTCTTAGTAACACTTATTTTGCTGCATGTGTATGAAAAGTGCTATATAAAAAAGCTTTAATTAACTGATTGATGTGATAAATGTAAATAAATTGGTGAGATGAGAAAGAATTAACTAAACAACAGAAGTCTGTTGCCTTTACAACTGTAGGTGTGAAAGTGTTAATGCAAGTCCTGAAAAGAAAGGAAACCTGGCTGTCACCTACGAAATCAACCACGTTTTCACCGTCTCAGACTGGTCTGAAGACCGTGGTGAAAACATGGAGAGCTGTCTGATGTCATTTCTGTGGAGGTGAGAGGATAAAGAGTGACTCAGTGTAGTTAATCTTTATCTTATCTTCAGACTGCAGGTCTACTGGTGGTTCCCAGTACACTAATATCCCTTTTCCACTGCCCAAAAAACCTGTTTAAACCCACGCACAATTGGCTTTTGGTGGCAGTGGGAAAGACTCTCTTTTTTTTACTCTCTTCCTACACCGTTTTTCTTTCTTCTCTTTTTCTACACACTATTTCTACACTCTCTTTCTATCCTCTCTTTGGGCTCTCTCTTTCTGTCCTCCGTCTACGTTCACCCTTTCTGTTGTTTCCACCCCCAACCAGTCAAGGCAGATGGCCACACTCCCTGGTTCTGGTTCTGCTGGAGGTTTTGCCTTCCTGTTAAAAGGGAGTTTTTCTCCCCACTGTCGCCTGAAGCTTGTTCAGAAGGGGATTGATCCAAGACTGTTTTAGATGCAGTCTGTTGGTTTCCTTACATCAGCTATTTGTTATTAAATGGCTATTATATGAATGTATGACAATCCGATTGGTTTAAACTGATTGTCTGAGAAGTGCCTTGAGAAGATGTTGTTATGAACTGGCACTATAGAAATAAAGTTGAATTGAATTGAGGTTTGATGATAACATTTTGTTCCCCAGCTGTTAACATTCCAGTCGACTGTTTCCTTTCAGGTGTGTTAACTGATCAGATAAAATGAAAACACAGAAGCAGCTTCAGCTCTTACTTTTTGTTTCTGACAGGCTGAGCTGTGAAAGTCTGCATCAGCTGTTCCTTAAATCAGAATAAACGTACACATGGGTTTGTGTTGGTTTTCTCTTTGTAGAAAGACCAGAAACCTCATCTGATCATGGACACAGCTGATTAAGATGTACTTTCAAAAACAATGCACCCCCTATGCACTTTTTGCATTTTGTTCCCTTTCAACCTGGAATCCAAATGGATTGTTTGATGTAAATGACAGAACATGCAGCAACTTTGAGAAGCAAACAGCAATTAGACAACAAAATAACCGAAAATGTCAACATGTCAACGTTATTCTTTAGAGCTAACATTTTTACCTTGCCACATGTCACCACTAGGCTTGTTAGACATTTCTCAAAGGAAAACTGCTCCAGGTCCTTCAGTTTTGATGGTTTGTACTTTTGAACAGCAATCTTTAAGTCTGACCACAGATTCTTCCATCTTTCCCTCGACTCGGACCAGTTTTCTAGTCCCTGCTGCTGAACAACATCCCCGTAGCATAATGCTAACACCACCATGTCTCACTGTGGTGATCTTGGGGTGATGGGATGTATTTGCCAGACAGCGCATTAACATGGATGGTCTGAAGTTTGATTTTAGTCTGACCCGATACCCTCCAGATATTATGGGAGTCTCAGACATGCCCTCTTCCAAATTCAAAATGTCTTATTTTCTTATTTTTAGCTGACAGTAATGGCTTTCTTCTGGACCCTCTTCCATGAGGTCCAGCCCTGTGGAGTGTACAGCTGGTCCTATGGACAGAATAATGATGATGGATTAGATGTGTTTGGTGCTTTATTGCAAGCAGCACTCAAAGCACTTACACTGCTTTCATTATTCATCCACTCCTCATTCATACTTGGTGATGGAAGCTACATATGAAGCCAGAGCTGCCCTGGGGCAGACTGACAGAAATGTGGCAGTTAATATGCACCGCCTCTGCGACCACCACCAAACATTCAGGCTCATTCATACACCAGTAAAGGACACACCGGAGCCAACAGCGGCTGACTGAGGGGGACAGACACTCCAACCTCTGCAACTTCTGCAGGGTTACCTTTGGTCTCTGTGCTGCCTTTTTGATAATTCCTTGGACCAGTGGCGTGCACAGGTAGACGTCAGGTGGTGCTGGAGCACTTGACCTTGCCCTCTTGACCGAGTAAGCCCTTAACAAAGTTATTATTTAGTCATCATTATATTGTTAGTAATACTTTTGCGCCCCCCACCCCGCTGCCCCAACATCTAGGCCCCCAAATGCTGCAGCCGCACACACGCGCCCTCCTGTGCCAGGCCTGCCCATTTTGTCGTGAACGCGCAAAACGGACACGAAGGCGGCACATTGCAGCAACAGCACAGAACGGCAGCTGCATCCACGTCTCCTCCTGCCCCGCCTGCAGATACGCAGGTAACACGTGAGTCCAGTCTCGAGAATGTGTCCCCTTATCCTCAGTTGTTAAACTATTTTTTTACGAAGTAGCCTTTGTCTGTGCAACTCTCTAAATGACCGATCCTAAATCTGCCGACTGCCCAGTCCCACCTGTTAAAGAAGCCAGACGCTCGCCATAGATCAATTATTAGATGTAACGCGAGGACCAGCACACAATCAGTGTCGGTAGGAAAAATAAATA
>JBBBVT010000013.1:26529789-26540044 GCA_037177035.1 Craterocephalus eyresii
GGGATGGCTAGCCACCCCTAACTACAGGATTTATCAAAAAGGAAGGTTTTAAGTCTGATCTTAAAGGTAGAGAGTGTGTCTGCCCCACAGTGTTCCTTCCACCACTTATGGATGCTGAACAGTCAGGATTTACCCTGAAATATCAGAGCTTCTTCTTCCTCAGTAGCTGGAGCACTGCTGTTCTCTCTGCTGCTAAACCAGTGTGTGAAAACTTCATTGATTAACGTTAAGTCCTGTCTTCATATGAGGGATCAAGCCTAAAATGTTGCACTCTTCCCACAGTCAAACCTGTTCACTGTGAGCTGCCCCACCCCCCTGCCCCCGTCTTTTCCTTCACTTGTTTTTCTCAGGGAGAGCGAAGTGAGTCACACAAAGAAATGCTGAAGCTTATCATGACCGCCTGATAAAAAGACACACAGACCACAGCACTTGGCAATCATTTCCTTTAATTAAAAATCTGAAATGCATGATTGCTTTCGCCTCCAGTGGGAGCCCAACCCCAGGATGGTATTAGCATCCCCCGACCCATCCTTCACCAAAACCAGCAGTGGTGCAAGAAATAATTTTTACTGCTGCTTTACTCAAACAGAACAATTGAAATTCCACATCCAGAATGCACCTTTGTATCTGTATATATCTTTATATCTATATCATCATTCTTATCCTAACATATATACATACACAGTAAAATGCAATGCTGGTTATGACGGAATATGTACCTTAATCTAAATCTATCTGTCATTATTAGTCATCTTAAATAGGTCAGAAGATCAGTGCAGAACAAAATGCTGAATGAATTCATGACGTTGGGTTTAATCAATGGAAATAAGGTAATTTAAAAACAATGGAGGAGGAGATGTGTAATAAAATGCTTTACATTACCAACAAATTGGATAACTCAAAAGTATAAAACTTTTTCTGAGAAATTTGTAATATGAAATTTCCCAGTAATTTATTTTCTTATTTGGTTGATCAGTAATTGGAATGAAACAAAGGTTTCTAATGATTTCAGTAAGATGTGGGGGAAAAAAGAAAAAGAGACTATCACATCAATTTCTCTGTCAAACCAACAAACCAAAAAAATCTCTTTTTTTCATTTACTTTTGTATTATTTATTTTATTTACTTTTGTATTATTCTCTGTTATCTTAAAGGAATACATCACCCTCAGAATGATGTGCCTTCATTTTCTCTCACCCTCCTGCTGATTAATACTTTTCAACACCTTCTTGATATTTATCATGCAGACGTAGACATCTAATCCAAGTGTCCTGAGTGGGTAGGGTCCATAATTTACTGGAAACAATTTCATTAAGTATATCTTTAGAGCCCAAACCGTAGCATGTTGTATTTCCTGGATGCACGTTCATGATGGTACGGAAGCAGCGGCAGGCTGGGAGCAGTGTGTTCCTCGCATTCTCCATCTATAGTAGCCAGTAGGCTGAGAATGCACAGAAAGCATTACCACCCGTCTGCTGCGGCTTCCGTAGTCTCGTGTGTGCAACAGGGGAAATGCAATGTGCTGCAATTTAGCTTATAAAAATAAACTAAATGATGTAGTATTGAGTAAATTATGCTACCCACTCAGGACACTTGGATTACATTGGACGAGCAGTATGGCGGAATATTGCCAAGTTTTTGTGAACTTCCACAAAAAGAGGACATACAGCTGAACCACGGGAACACGACCAGCCCCTGATCATCCGGCAACATCAGGTACGGCAAGTCCTTCCAATTCATTCATCAAGTGTTCAGGGTAAAGAGTGTTACACTGTGCACATCAGTGTTCAACTGGTTCATATAAGTGTGTATTCGTATGCTGGTTTGTGTGTCATTTGACAACAAAATAGCATTTTGAGAAATAATTACAATATTTTGAACATGAGTCCTTTTGCAGGAGAAATGAAGGGTTCTGCTCATTGTGTGTGTGTTTTCTGGATTTGTGTGAAGAGTTTTGAGAATATGGAGCATGCTTTCAGAAAATGTGTGTAAACAACAAGAAAAACTGTAATCAGCATGAGGGTGTGTAGAAAATGAAGGCACATCATTGTGAGGGTGAAGTATTCATTAATGACTCAAAAATCGGTAAAAAGAACACACGCCGAAACGATGCCTCCAAAGTAAGCGGCGATTCTGGCGCGGCGCGTGGCAGCGATCCCGATGTGGAAGACACCAGCTATTAACACGGGTGCCGATGTGAAACTGCTGCGCATCGGGGCGCTTCCTCGTGCGGTGTTTCCCCAGTGTAAGCTAGAATCTATTCTGCTCCAGGTTCCTGATGAGTTGCGCTGGAACAAACATTAAAGGCAGTTTCCGCTTCCCTCCACATCTCCTTCATTTACAAAACTTCCTCAGCCCTTTAAAAAAAATGATTTCCTCCACATTGTGGATGCTTCCCAGCTCCTTCCCAGACCAACAGTGTTTCAGTGTCAGAGTGATGGACAGATTTCCAGAAGGTACCAAATCTTTTGCTTTCCTGTGGACGTTGGACTTGAGCTGACATGTTACGTCCATCTTTAGATGTTGGATTGTCTCCGGGCCCTGCAGCTGCACACGGCAGACACTTGATTGACAAGTATGAAGGTGGAAAGTTGGTGTGGAGCAAAACCCTGCAGCAAATCAAAGCTGGGGAGTGGCAGAAGTCAAAGTGCTGAAGATCATAAAGGCAGGGGGCGTTTCTGCTCTGTTAGTCTGAAACGTGGGAAGGAAGAGACAAGACGAAACGAAAAAAAATTAATTCAAAGCCCCAGCCACAAAGGTACATGCTTCCTGCCTCACACCAGAGTCCCCAGTTCCTTCCTCTGTCAACAACACAGCCACAGCTACACTGCTTCTTCTGAGACCTCAATCAGAAAGAGACGCAGAGGAGAACTGGATCTGTTCAGGCAACCTGTCGCGTAGTTACATCGGGTGTCTTCTGTGATGTGGTCGATTATCTCTAAGCTATTCAACCTTCATTAATGTACACCAGAAGTTGTTTGAACTCATCATGCTGACATGAGCTGACATGTTGCCACAGACCACAGCGGAGAGATCCAGCAGCTGCAAAACATCGAGTGTGTGTCTGCAACAGGGTCGCTGCTCGCCATCTGGGGGCCTGAGCACACCTGTATGTGGTGCCCCAAAGTTTTTCTTAATGTAAAAGAAATTACAAAATATAGATTATGTTATATTTAGGGATCATTCTTGAGAAATATTTGTCATCTTTACTTTTCACCACTAAAATTACTACACAGCAGGCCTGTGCATAAAATGCTATTTAATAAATCAAAAGTTGAATAAAGCAATAAGCCGCGAGAAGCCGTGGGTTACAGGGATTTTATTTTGTGCTAAGGCCCGACCTGAAGCGCCGTTGTAAAATCCCTGTAACCCATGGATTCAAGGGGCTTATTGCTTTTATAAAATTGTTACCCTTCATATTGCCTATAAGATAGACAAATATAAACACTCGTACAAAAATCAATCATTAATGGTTATAATGAAACAATATTAATGAGAACTATTTGTTGTCCTGCCAGTATGGTTGCCTAGCAACTCTAACCGGCAAATTCCACATATTTCTCTCCGCTTCGCACGGTGCAGCAGTTACGTAGCCGCGTTGTTCAATTAGCAGCATTTCACATACTCCTTTCAGCTCCGCTCTATTCCGACCTCTCCGGCCAAATTGGGAAGCAAGTCCATTTTTCTGCTCCGTCAGCGCAGGTTGGATCAAGTTCCACAGCTCAGATCGCACCAAACAGGACCATGAACGCGGTCTACACCGGGTTTTTCAAAGTACAAACACTTAAAAAATAATGTAGCCGACATAAAATCGCAGTATGATCAAAATAAAAAGTCATGGTCTTGTAGACTAATAACAAGACTTGACAAGGTCTTGTAAAAAAAACAACAACTCTAGTCTAGCTGTCTGTGTGTTCGTGTCGTCCACATAGGTTTCAATAGGCTAAATCAGGGCTGTATGTTTTATTATTTTGAAAAGCCGTTTCCAGTGGGCGCGCCTGCTCTTCACGCAGCTTGACGGAGCCAGGCGCATCAATGGGCGTTGTAAGGCCGCTGCAATGTGCGGAACGGAGCAGAGCAGAGTGTGTGGAATTTGCCGGTTAGATTAATTTGCCATACAGTTGGTTACTAGACAACGGCATGCCCGTTGACACTGGCGCAGGGATATTTTGTTATTAGGTCTTACAGGGTCTAGGTGTGGGGTTACACTCAATATATCACGGCATGGAGCGCTGCTCAGCCAATCAAAATTAAGGATGAGAAACACCCATTTTATAATTCTTAATCTTTGTGGAGAGACTGTGCTATGAGCAGTGTAAATTAATTTCCCATGTCTATAAAAACCACATGAAACGTCTTTAAATGCTATTTATTTCAATCTTTGATGCCAAAATAACCAAATATTGCAGAAACATAGGAAGTAATACTGTTCCTCTGCTGTGAAAAGAATGAATAAATAATAAATAAATAAAAATGTATTAACTCTTGATTTCTCCTAGAAAAAACAGGTCCATGTGTTTGGAAAGTTTCTTTCTGGAAACCACATTATGAAAAACGGTTTTTAACATTTTTTTCAACCTACTGAACCAGTAATTCAGTTTCACCCTTCTCCTCAATGGCTACATGTATATCATCTGAAACAGAAAAATAAATGAATAAACAAACAAGTAAATAAACAAATAAATGTATTGCACTGCAGTGCCTCAATCCAAAGAAAAAGCCCAAAACATACCAGATAAAACAGTCTTGGTGTGATAACAGCCCATATTACTCACCATCAACATGTATTATGAAAATATGACAATAGAAAAGAGCCTTTCAGTCTTTCCTCATAAACAAGCCGCTGTCGTCCTCAGAGACATCAGTCACAAAGCTGAGACATGAAAACATGTTTGTGGTGTTTGCAGGTAAAAATGCTGATGGAGCTGCAGAAACCGGTGAGGTGGACGGCTTAGAGAGGCTTTGTGGTGGTGTCAGAGAAGAAAATGGAAAAATAATAGAAAACTTTTCTTCTTTGTGTGTCTCTTCAAGCAAAGTTGATGTTTTTGTACTTAAAGCCAACTAGAGCTCATCTGGTTTCCTTCCTGTATCTGTGTTGAATTGGGACATTATGTGTATGAGAATAAAATCAGAATGAATGAGGATTAAGAGCAAGTCTGCACTTTTTCCTTATTCTGTTTATTTCATTTATCTTTTCAGTCAGGTCAGACAGTTGCAAATGTTTGGAGGAGAGCTGTTTTTACAGCTCATTTTGTTGGACAGGTTACTATAATGTTTTTACTGGTTCAATTTAGACAAAAGGTGAGAAGTCCGTCCTCTCAAAGTGAAGCGATGAGACGGAAACATAAACAAAAAAAGAAAAAAAAGCCCCTGAGGTTAGTGTCTGAATTCTTACGGCTTCAATCATGCATGCCATAATTGGTTCAAACTGAGGAGCAATCATTTTACTCTTGCAGTCAAATGTGTCTTTGAACAGGCAGGCATGTGCTGACGTGAGCGCATTCTTTTCTTTGTTTTTGCTCTGTGTGTTTGGTTGAGTGTGTGGAAAGTCCCGGGTTTAAAGTAACACAATAACAATGTGTCATTAAGCTTGTCAGATACAAGATAAGACACCGTCCTGAAGACCTGATTTCTTCTTTCATTAGAAGCATGAACTGCTGACCTACAACTGCATTTACAAAAAGAATCAAATACAGTTGCACCTGGCCGACCGCCTGTACATAGTCTTCTATTATCGACTGATCTGAGGACCAATGATGTGTGATCATTTGGCCTTTTTTCTGCTGCAGACTGACAGCATCACAATCAAAATTAGCACATTTCAGCAAATATGTTGGATTTATATTCTCACTATTATAATCCGGTTAAAAATTATTTACTGCAATGAATCAATATTGCTTAGTTATCTGGAAACTATTTGCATTTATGCCTTCATTATGAATGCTTATTATGCAGATCGTTTTAGAGAAGATGTCTGCTACCACCTGCTCTACAATAAGATGATGTAACTGACAGCTGTAACCTGGACAAGCTCTTGGCAGCAAAGAACAGAAAATGTGCTGAATATGATGAAATTACTTTCCAGACCTGTAAGCAACACCAGCTTCCGAATTGAGCTGAAAATACACATTTTTATAGGGAGATTCAGTCCCTGTGCAGGTAAAACAGTCCTACCAGTATGTACAGTAAGGCTAACATAATGTCAGCATACCTAGCAGTGCTAATCTAATTATACATCATGGCCTGTTTTCAGTGGGTAAAGCTATTTAGGGACTCATCAACTCATTTAATCAAGATTTCACAATGAGGCTGAAAATAAACAATAAGATGCTAAAGGTGTACCTCAGTGTCCATGCTACTTAGATCTGGCTAAGCTAGCGCTCACAGGGTAAAAAGAAGCAACCCCCACCCATCCGTGTTTTTGCCCAACTCAGGATGTCTAATCAACGTTAATTAAATACATGTGTATAACGAGTAGAACAAAAGCACGGAAAACAAATATTATTCCAGGACAGGATTAGCTGGTTTTCCCCTCATTTTCTTCTCCACCACTGTGAGCAGCCTGCTGCTTCCCACAAACAGCTCTGCTGGCCGGGCAGAGAGCGTGCTCAGCTCAGAACACGGAGCCGCAACTTTCCCTTTTTCTATGAGGGCAGCAGATAGGCAGCGCAGAGTCAAAGCGTGAAGCTGCAGCACTATCAGGAGCCACATGTAAACACATCAGGAGCCTGTCGGCAAGCATACATTTTCATGTCATACATTTATATACATGTATAGATGCATATCTCATCTATATCCACCTTTGTATAGAGATAAATATCTACATAAATCAGTTTAGGAACATGCAACTTTATTTCTAAATACAGGACAATCCCATGTTTGACAAGACGGTTGGGAATCTAGTGCTACATCATCCAGTTAGATATAAACAGGGAGCTAGCAAGGCTGCTAGTTGGTTTTAAAGAAGTTAAAGAATGAAAATGTGGAGAAATAGTTTGATTTAGTGGAGAAAGATATAATAATGAGGAGAAAGGTTTAGTAGAAAGGCAGGACACAGCTCAGGTGGAGACAGACCCCAGTCCCAGTATCAGCTAGCCACACCAGGGAACAGCAGGGTTTCCAGTCTGCCACCAGCAGCAGACAGGAAAGCAGAGCTGATCGTGTCCCACCATGTTAAGCTCGGCCCGAGGCAACGAATGGGACCAGTTATCACAGCTGTGTTAGAGAGGAACATGATCGTTTCCTTTCTCAGTATATGATGCTCCAATGAAGTCCAGCCACCCACTAGACACCCCCCCCCCATGTGTAGAAGTCCAGTCTCATGTAGCGTGTGAGGTTAGCTAACAGGACCATCTTGATTTGTTTTGCTTGTCTGGAAATGGTCAAATCCAGTGAGGAGGCAGAAGATGGAAAGATCTGCTAAGGAACCAGATCTAAAAAGATCAAACTCTGATCCTCCTGTGAAACTGCTCCCTGCACTGAGGTTATTTCTCATGAATTTTATTCCATGAAGTGGTGATGGGGGGGCTGGCGTGGCTGCAGACGAGCCCAGGTGTTCAGTGCAGGAATGCTGAACGTTAGCTGTTTCAGAGGTGTGTGAGCTTTTTGCTGTAACATCCCCCCCTGACCAGGACAAGCCGCTGATCCATGGCGTGAGTGGAATTATTAGGAAATACCCACATCAGCACTAAACTGATCCGAAGTTTGTCTAAATGAGAAGTTTGCTGAAGCTGACCTTTAGCACTTACATAATAAGCAGAAACAAAGCAGGTGGGGATACGTTTAACATGGTCGAAGAGTCCTTGCATGAATGGAGCTGCTTTATCACCGTCAGGCCCATTTATCAGCCACCATTCGCCGTGCCTAAAAAGTGCTGCAGCTGCTGCTTTGTGGAAGCCACCAAACATGAAAATGCACTCCTGCTTCTTTCCTTTGTTTAGCCTTTCATGTCTGCAGACATTCGTGGCATCAGAAACAGCAGCTTCGCTATCTGGCTGTGGTTGGCTGGCTGCTCAGCCTGCTGGCTGTCTGCTCGCTCATCCTGCACTACCTGACAGCTCCTCTCTTTCCACTCCACCGTCACTGAATGTTATCTCTGCAGTTGTGTGAGCCAAAATCCCAGTCCCATCCTGCAAGCAAGAAACAAAAGCAACTTGTCTTTTCCCTCTTAACCTGCACTGCTCTCCTTTATTGAACATTCTTGCCTTGTTCTATATTAATTACACCAAAACAATGATTTTATCCAGAGATGGGCTCCCACTGGTTCTGGACCAATCAAACCATTCTTTAACCTGATGAAGCTGGGACAATGCTGCTATTCAGCTGAAGTGAAACAGAAAAAAAGAGACGTAAATTTCAAAGGTTTTTTCGAAAAAACATTATTATTGATTACAACGACATAATGTAGCGCTTTAGAAATGGTTTTAGACATTAAAATCACTAATTATTGATCAGAAAAGCAATGTGTGTAAGTTCCAACCCAGGGACGAAATCCGCTGAAGGAATGACCTTCTTCCCTCCAGTTCTGAGTGAGGTTTTCCTCTCCTCAGGGTCCCCGTGCAGCTCAGGGTGGAGGATTGATCCAATCATCTTTTTCTGAGCTAGGTCGTTATTTTCATAAATTGTTTTGTATGAACATAGTTATTAAAATCAACACTAACATACATTTGTTTAAACTGGACTGGATGAGGAGGGCGCCAGGAGTTCCGGCAGACACCAAACATATTTCTACAAACTGCTGTTTGCTGTATACAAAGAGATGTTGTGTGTCTGCACCTCTGCAGTCCCATCTGGAGACACAGCCCCCCCACCCCCCACCTTCCTCTGGCCTCCCTCTGCTCATATGTCCATAAAAAAACTTTGGTTTTAATTTATTGAAAGAACTTCGGTGGCTGCTTGTGAGTCATAAAGATGATAAAATCTGTTTGTTGTGTAAAGGCTGGTTTGTGTCTGTTTGTGTGAGGTTTTGGTGGGAGGCGAGCCAGGCATCAGGCTTTGGCTTGTCTCAGTCCCACACTGTGGTTCCTCATGTTTAGTCTCAAAGGAACCATGAAACAAAGTGGCCCTTTCCCTCCCTCTGTTTGATAGGAATAATTCAGCCTTCGGTGTGAAAATGTGATTTTGACATGAAAATCAAAATTATTTCTCCAGACTTTTTTCCCAGTTAGTCAGAAAAGAAACTTGAAAGTGAGAAAAATGTTGCCTGCTCTTTTAGTTTTTCTGCTCACTCACATCAGACACATGAAACATACTTTTCTGATTTTCTGATTCCACATTTTCACACATTTTTACCTTAATTCTCTCCTGCGTTACTCGAATAGTTCATCTATTGCTGAGGTGGGATCGTCCATCAGGACACAGTCTGGTCAGTAAATATTTACACAGTGCTTATACAAGACAAGTTGTGTAAACCTTCTACTGGCTCATGCTCAGACCATCAGGCCTGTGACGTGGTTCCACACAGCAGCTGCTTTTCCCTCATGTTTAGTCAATAAGAGTGAAACACTTCAGAGCATCTGGATGGCAGAAACAAACTCAAAGTCTAAAAACATTTTGAACCATGAGTGCCCGAAGGGATGTGTTTTGGCCTGAGAACTTGAGGATTTTTTTGTAACCATTTATCTTATCTTATCAAAGAACAGTTTTTCTTAGCAAATAGTTGAGATAAAAGTTAATAATAACGTAATGATGGTGAATTCGTCAAAATTTGAAACAGCAACTAACAAAAACTTTCTTTTTGTACTACATAACCAATCCAGCTGGCAGGGCCGGACTGGGAAACTTTTTCAGGCTAAGAGTCATTCATGCATCAGGCCACCCTGGTCTTGCCCACACACGCATGTTCACAAACCCACACCTAAATGCATGGGCACAAACAAAACACATACTAACACACACACTCACACTCATAGTGAATTCCAGATAAAAGACCACCTATGGGACCTACTATAATTTTTAAGGTTGAAATATACAGTAACTGTCCTCCCACAGGTGACAACAATCATCCCCCCCCTCCAGCACCGCAGACCTCCGCCACACCTCCCTTTCCTGCAGTCATGGACCGTACTGTGATACCAATGAAAAAAACAAAAAACGGTTTTTATTGCTATTTCTCTTCGTGTCCATGTTTTTCATTTGTTCATTCTGTTAATAACCTACTATTACAATCCCGTAGGGAACGTTAATGTTTTTTTGTAATAGAACAATGTTCAAATGCAATAAACTGTTGCAAACTATGAAATAAACTGTTAAATCTT
>JBBBVT010000013.1:26558194-26574917 GCA_037177035.1 Craterocephalus eyresii
CAGCCAATTACCAAACTCTGGTGCTTTCAAGGCAAGGAAAAAAAAGTGGGAAAATGGAAATGATTATGTGTATGTGATATTCTCTTCCTATATTATCTTAATCTGTAGCCCATTATTCTCAAGTGGGTTACACAGTACTTTTTCTGCTCACTTCTTTCTTCTCTCTTATCAGATCATTAAAGCCGGCAGATAAAAACCCAACCAGCTTCAGAATGAATGTATTTCATATCAGTGCTGCATGTTGCATGTTTTATTCACACTGGCTTAATGGAAGACTCTTGCTTCATGTTTTTGCGTGATCCAGACTGACAAATGGACTACAGGAAGTAGGAAATGATGACGCTGAAGGATAGGATGAAAAAATGATGTTTCCTCCAGAAACCTCCGTTTAAAACACTGCTGTGTTTTCCACTTACAAAGTTTTACACATTCAGTCCGAAGTTGAGTGAGTCTGTTACTCAGACAAGCTCCGGAGCTGTTGAATCATACATCAGAAGCCATGTGGGAACTGTTGCAGAATGTATTGTGACATAAACTCCATAATGCCCCAAAAGGTCCTTTTCATGAAACATAACACACACTCTTCCTAAACCCCAAAACCTTTTATGCATCTGAGTTTCCTTTTTATTTCACTATATTTTCTCGCTGTTATTTGTGGTCATTTATTTTCCTCTTCCTGTTCCCAGAATCCTCCTCCTAGTAGAGGCTGTGATGGACGTTTTTATTTCCTTTATTTTATTCTTCAAAGCATGTCTCAAGACAGAATAAGAGTGATTTTATCTATTCTTTCCATTCTCTAAAAACATGTCTCCAGACTACATTAGACTAGAGAGGTGGTGTGAATGACAAATGACAAATGCTGATCAACAGACATTTCACACATCCAGCAGGAATAATGATCCCATCTGTTCCTTCAGAGTCACCCGAAGACACGAGGCCAGGTACACACACCTGCACCTGCAGACCTTTCAATAAACTTGAATGGACTTTCTCTTCTGGATCATTGTCATCTCTGTGAGATGACAAGCCAGCCGGAACCTGGGTCTGACCGATTTGGGACTCGAACCAGCAGCCTTCTCACTGTGAGGCCGCAGTGCTAACCACTACACCACCGTGCAGCCCTAGTTTGGGCTTGTTATTCTGTAAAGTTGCTTTTCACCAATATCATCAGACATGGGTTTAGGCCTTTTTTAAGGAACGAATTTGCATATTTGAGCTTTTTCTGTTCCCACTGGGAAGTCCAGTTCTCTCACAGCTTTCCCTGGAAACACAATGGAAAACATGAACGCAACGGTAATTTTTTGTCCCAGGAAAAGTCGACAGCCCCGTTTTCCTTACAGCAGCTGCATCGAGAAGGGTATGTCTGCAGCACCGGAGACCGCAGGTTTAGACCTGCAGATCTGGACCCGCATGTTTAGAGCCCTTCTTTTTCTACGACAGTGCCCTCCATTTCCTTTTGTCATTTCCTCAGAAACCAAACAAACCTGTACGTTGACCGTAGTGCAAGTATTCATCAACATCGTGAATCACAATATGCATGTTTAATACTGCCAAACTGCTGTCGTCTTTCATGAGAAAATTAAATATAGTTTTACTCAAAGTTTACAATGTTTTTCTTAGTATGTTTTGCTGAGACAGACTGAAAACTACGTTGAACTTTGTTGGTTAATAGTCCGCATAACTAATTGTTTGAAATAAGTTAAGCTAATAGTTTGACTCACACATTTAGTTTCAAAGCGTCATAATGTTTCAAGACATTAAATCAGTGGTATGTGTGTTTTCAATTCTAATTGGACTACTTTTCGTAAAAGACAGTTGTTGCAGAAATATAGTAGTAGTTATAGTGTACTCAAAGCCATGTGAAGTTTACATGATATTATTATGATAATGTCCCTCACCCTTTATTATTCACAGTATATGTGTGTGTTTTATTAGTGTACTAATTTTGTCACTGTATTACAATTATTTAGAGGTTTAATGGTGGTAAAATTGTAACTCTCATCACTGGGTAGGATACTCTCTCTAAGTTGCATATAATAATCCAGTAGGGAAACAATTTGCCCATATTGGATAAATGCAGGAACTGCTGCACAAACTTTCACTGTCTCTTTTACAGTCCTAGTACATGTTAATGCAAAGTGTTTCTGTTTTCAGCTTTGTAATAAACATGTTTTCTGTCTTTTTCTCTGCAGATCTGCCTGTTGTATGAACAAGGTCTGAAAAAAAACCCACTTCAGACAGTTTATGTGTGTCTTTGTCACAGAATAAAAGGAAAAATGTGACTGGAGTTGTGTTAAATTTATTAAAGTCTTGATGTCACAAAGGAAATAAAACATTTATCCCAGCAACTACCGCATGAGGAGCTCCTCATGGAACTTTAGATGTTGTTCTGATTCAGATTCCATTTATTGACCCCGGGGGGAAATTGATTTTGCAGCCATAGCACAATCATACACAGGCCCGTAGAAAGTACATCAAACTCAACCTGGAGAGCAACACAACACAAAGTGATCCTTCCTGAAGACACGCTCACTAAAGATGACCTGAAGGCCCTCCCGCTGACACCCAAAGACTTTCGCTAAGCGACCCAAACAGTTTTCATTGACCAGATTTAAGCTACCAAACCAAGCAATAATACAAAAAGGATAAAACTGATTCAATGAAACTCTTATAAAAGAAAAAAATTGAGTGCAAGCATTGATAGATCTCATCTTTCTTTAGAAGAAGAAGAATGTTTTGGGAGTGACGCATAAATGTATTTACAACAATAGTTGAGCCTTTTATTAGAAATGGTCTGAATTTGAATTATGACATGAATAGTAAGGCTACACTGTATCTCCTCATCACTTTTGTTCAGCTTAAATGCTGAACAACAGCAATAAGGAGATTCAGTGTATGTGTACTGCATCTCCTCACATCTCCTACTGTACCCACACACGTATATGTATGTTATTATGATAGTATTCTGAAATACGTGTATACAATAATACATGTATTTAATCCTGTGTGCATGAAGAATTGTTTGGATGGAACAGACTGTAATCCACTATTATTTATTAGATTCCTGTAATCAGCCTTTAAACAGTTGATAAGAGAATGTTTAATGCTAAATTGTAACCAGAAGTATTGATACCTAAAGAGAAAATTATGATCTTCACTAAAATGAAACTGACACATACAGCATTTATTTCATTTTCAATTAAAACTAAAGGGAGAAAGGTGGGTGGGTGGTGCAGTTTAAAGCAATATTATGGGGAAAGGGGCAACTAAGGACAACCAGCTGGTTTGGAAAAGCAATTTTGATTACAGTATTGTGGAAAAGATTCTGCGGGTCTAAACCTGCAGGGGCAGTTTTATCATTGTCCAGTAGAGGGCGGTGTAGCGGAAAAGGGTCTGAACCTGCTGGTGCAGTTTTCCCGCCGTCGAATAGAGGGCGCTGTCACGGAAAAGAAGGGATCCAAACCTGCGGGTCCAAACCTGCGGCCCCCAGGGCACATACTATTGGCTGCATCTGAAGTGGCTCGCCTGCACACACACACTCAAAACTGAGACAGCGCCCCCAAATAACTTAGAAAATATGTACAGTAAATGATCATATAACGAGTGCATTGGAGGGCTGCCTCATCCTCAGAACCTTATGCCTATTCATTTATTTTAGTGATGTCCCGATACCACTGCTTTGTTGACCAAGTACAATACAAGTACGAGTACTTTTGAGTAATCATTGATAATGAGTATTAAAACTAATAATACCATAACAACAAATTTAAATGTCAGCTTACTGCCTTAA
Organism: Craterocephalus eyresii; assembly: GCA_037177035.1. Classification (NCBI taxonomy): domain Eukaryota; kingdom Metazoa; phylum Chordata; class Actinopteri; order Atheriniformes; family Atherinidae; genus Craterocephalus; species Craterocephalus eyresii. The sequence goes on from JBBBVT010000013.1 coordinate 26,561,985, forward strand.
ATACCTTAAAGTTATAATGTATTTCATTACACACACATACACACACTTTGCCTGCATCAAGCACAGTTCCGATTTTTCCATTTTTTCTTTGTCAGTCATTAGGACTGACAGGCAAAAAAAATCCTGTCATTTAGTATTTTTACCAATGATGACATATTTACTAGTTTCTGTTTTAGGATAATAAGGTGAACAGAAAATCTAGACCGCCACACATCGTCATGCAGATGTGCAGACTGACAGCGAATCCGGACAGAGCTGTGACAACATGGAGAGTTTGCAGATATTAACTCTGACTGCAGGGTCCTCCACGAGTCCACTGTTAGAAACCAGCCCTCGCTCGAACCGTAAACCCAAAGCCCACTGTGTCAGATTTTTGTCTTTTTTACCCCGCAGATGTGTACATTATTTTTTTAAACTTGCCAGGGAAGCGCTGTTAACTCTATAGACCCGTACTGTCTCAGAGCTGCCTCTGCATCGTATAATCCTGCTGTTCCAGCTGTACTGCTGTAGCTTTGCTGTCTGTTGGGTGAACTCCAGCTGGACGTCAACTAAGCGGGAGTAGGCCGATGGAGAGGCTTAAAATGCCCCCTCTACGCATCCAGCCTCGTCTGATACACTCCTGAGACAGCCCCTGTTAACAACCAGGTGAAACATCTAGGCAACACAGGACAGGCTGCTACTCACTGGTTGTGTTGCTGGTATCGGACGCCGTCATGAGCTAGTATTTGGTGAGTACGAGTAGAGCTAAACAGGCCAGCATCGGGGCGAGTATTGGGATCGGGACATCCCTAACTTATTTATTTTCAATGTATCTACTGACCGGACTGAATTGAAAGACACCCCCGTGGTTGAAGTAAGTTCTTATAAGGTCCCACACTGAAATGTGAAATCCAAAGGTGGGGAGAGGTTATTTTTGGTTGTGACGTACCAAATACGTACTCAGAACTTTAAAGTTTTTACTTTCCCGTCTGCTTCGTTTTTTTTTTTGACAATATGAGAAAAATGCTCAGTTTGAGCATGAAAATCTAAAAACAATTAAAAACGTCATGTGGAGTTAGTTACGAAGATTTACTCCTGAAAAGTCACATATTCTTGTAAGACAAAGAAAAGAGTCCAATTGGAGTCTGACCCTGCAGGAGAAAAACCATCGGATCAGCTTTGGATAAATGGATAAATGCCCTGGAAATAAAACGGGACCCTCAGCTGCTTTCTGCTTACAGGTGATGTATGACAGAAACCAGGATACGGAATATTGCAATGCTGCATTTTTAGACTTCTGGAATAAAGCTAGAACATGCGCTATGCTCTTTTAAGGCAAAATAAAATTTTAGACTGAACAGAGTTAGCACACTTATTCAGGTCAGGTCGATGGAAGTCTTTGAGCTGAAACAACTCATGTTGGGTTAAAAGTATCTGAAAAAGTTGAGCTGAATAATGTTTTCTCAGTGAGAACAAGTAGTGAAGGCGTTTATGAGCTTCAGGCGCTGCAGGACAGCGAGAGGAATGTGCTGAAGACAATGTTCCACTTCCATTGGACAAAACTTGCGGATACGTAATCTTTGTACGTCTATTACCTGATCCAGGCTTCGATTTGCCCGGCCTGAAACTGTGAATCACCCGAAGAATCGAGTCGAGTTTAAAAATTAGGTTGCAGCATTTTCACCGTTCCATTTTCCCAGGATTCAGGTCGTGGCAGAAAAACACAGTGATCATGAGACCATATACAATAAGGCTTGAGTTTATTTGGCTGCTGCAGTGGATATTTGTTCTGCCAAATAAACATAAATAAGCTCCCAGTAAGGTCTGCGTCTGGAGATTGGACATGTTTATTGAGTGAATCCAGTTTCACATTTGATAAACAAAAGTGGTGAAAAGTATCTGTGCACACATGAACTTGTACATTGTGCAGATGAGTTAAATAAAACGTGCAGCATAAACAATGTTTGTATATTAAGGACATTACAGCTATGAGTTCTGTTGGTGGTTTAACATGAGACGGACATGTGAACGTATAATTCTGAAGCCTTTAACAAACTAAAGCAACCTCTGGAGGTGGTTGGCGGGGTGGTCATGTCACTTCCAGGCACCTAGACATCACAACTGCTTGCTCGGTTAGTTACTGATAAAGATCATGGCTATATACATTATTACTTTCATCTCACATGCAGACTCTCCCATCACCATTAGAGGTTCCTTACATGTAATTATAATAGTAATCAGTTTTATTTGAAGGCGCCTTTCTGGGTACTCATGGACACCGTACAGTAATAAACATTAAGCAATAAAAACACATGTATTATGGATCATTTTGACCTACATGAGCAAACAACCCATGACATCATAGTTCAGACGACAGTCTAGATTAAACTCTTTAAACTGACCAGGAGACATATCTATGAAACTACAGGTGCACCTATGGTGATAGTTAAAATTAAAAAACTAAGCGTGTGAACTGATGGAGCTTCTTTTATGGCTGCAGGCATCATCATGTGCATCTTTCTGCTCGCATAACAGGTGGTAGAAATGTGCTCCAACAATCAGATAAGGGACAGAGTGTCATGAATGTTGATGAGAAACAAATGCAGCATCTGCAGGTTGGAGATGCTTTTACAGAGCAGAGACATGAAAGGTCGAAGCCAGGGAACATATTACAACCTGTGCTATCAAAACCAAAAACTTACATAAAGAAAATCATTGTTGTGTCTTTTGTTTTAATGCTTTGAGCGGAGACTAGAGATGGCAGATACAGGATTGCTTCCTCCGGAGTCAGACGGTTCAGTCTGGCTGGGTTTCGATTTTTTAAGATTAGATTTGGGGAAAACAGAAAACAAGAAAAGAAACTTTCTGTACATACCTCAAAAGGAACCAGGAACAAGGAAGTACCACAGGTCATACCGAGATATGGCAACGTTCGTGCTTTGTTCTTGTGTATGCAAATGACTGGATGCATATTCTGAATGTCCTACACATGCACACGGGCGACTGGAAGCAGTGTGAATGTTGTGTTTTGCCCCTTTGGGATAAGTGGAATAACCAGATAGCATCAGGATGCATTCAGCTGCCCATTCACATGCAGACAGAATGACATCATATTTATGTACACGTAGTTAACTCCCCTGTTTATTTTAGCCGTTCACTCATTGGAGTTTAATGAGAATGGTAAAACCTTTTCTGTTTATCCAAACTCGAGTCACAGCAGTGGAACCAGGGAAGCCAGACTTCCCCCTCCCCGGCCACTTCTTCCAGATCGCATGAGGGGGATCCTGAGGTATCTCCAGGCCCGCTTAGAGACATAGCCCCTCCAGTGATTCCTGGGTCTTCCGCAGGGCCTCCTCCAGGCTCAGAACAAGGAGGCATCTTAACCAAATGCCTGAGCCACCACATATGGCTGCTCTGGATGCTGAGCAGCTGATCTCTGATGACCAAGCTTCTCAGCCTGTCTGTAAGGAGAGCCTGGACACCCTGAGGAGGAAACTCATTCCAGCTGCTTCTATTAATGATCTTGGTCTCTTAGGCTACTTCCTACAGTCGGTGAGCATAGGTGAGGTAGGAACATAGACTCTGACGATGAGAACCCTTGTAGAGTCCAGCTCCACCAGAATGGATCAGAGTGCCAGAAATGTGGACCGAGCATCCAGAGCTTTGGGGGACTCCATCCCCATCGGCCTGCCACTGAGGAGCATCTCAGCCAGCAACCGGAGCCCACCCTCAGGCCCTCAGAGTTCACTTCCTCCACATTTTCATTTCAGTGTTGGTAGATATCTTCCTTGCATGTTTGGGCACTGCAAGAAGATCTCTGATTGCTTTAAAAATCTTTAAAAATACTTTTGAGGATCTTTTGAACATCAGAGCTGAGTTTGGAGTCCATTCATGAGAAATGATTGAGGTAGAATTACTAAATAAACTTCCTGACTAACGGTGATCTGAGAGGTGGATGTAATTGTCAAACAAGCCTGATCTGATTCGCTCAGTTTAAATGCAGCATGTTGGCATCACACAAAATGATGGGGTGTTGCCTGGTTACCCTCCTGATTTGAAGTCGTACCTTGTGTCATGTTTAGTCTCCGTGTTACGCTGAGTAGGTGTCAAGTGGTCTTCAATTTTCTCCCAGAATGAGGAGAATAAACAGATTATATGTCCTCTGCACATGAGACATGATTGTTTATCTGGAGTGGATCTTATACAGCTGAGAGATTCATCTACAGACCAAACTACAGACACTTCAAGGGTTATTATGGGCTGTAACACTAATGACTATCAGTGCAATTAGCAGCACTATGTTTGTAGGATGAAGAATGGCTGGCATCACTTTTGGTTAGGAACAAACTTGTTGTTTTACTCTAAGATACTCTGAAAATACTAAGAAAAGCATCAACTTACATGTGGCTTTTTATCCACGTACAACTTAGCTATAATTAACTATATATCCAGAGATGTTTATAGTTGAAATAACTCACTTTTTTTAGTATAATCAACATTATTTGTATTGATCTCTAAATGTTTAATTCTGTTAATCCACCTTCATTTTACTGCTAAGGTTTTTTGTGATATTAAGTTGTCAAATTGTTTATTTAAGCTGTTGTAACAAATTTATTTTAGTTGTACTCAGATTGATACCTTCATCTTTCTTAGTGCAATCAAGTTGTGTTTCATGGGTACAACAATCAACACAAGTTTAATTCTCAGTTTATGGTAAAATCACAGATCCAAATGGTCAGTTTCATCCCGACAGAGAGGACATGTTCAGTAATCTACTACATTTAACCAGCATGAACTGCAGGCTTGGATTCAAACTTCAGTTAGCATACCTGCTGACTGTCGTTGATGCAACCCCACCGGCCAGTAAAGTCCTGCAAACACATTCTGTGGTGATCGTTGATGCAAATGGTTGAGGACACTTAACATTTGGCTGGCAAAATAGTAACCAAAAAATTAGGAAGTATACTTGGAACACACTAGGCTAGCTAACTGGATTCATTCTTATTTCCCTGCAACAACAGCTTTGATACAGTCTGTGGTTCTTCAGCAGGACAAAAGAGAAAAGTTAACATACCTGAGGCCTCATATATCAACAGTGCGTAGGAACATGTGTATATTCTGTCTTACGTACAACATTTACCATGTGTGCACGTGCAAAAAAATCAGTATTTATACGTGCATACAGCGGTCGTACGCTTATCAGTAAGTATTCGATGTTGATAAATCCCACCAGACAAAGAGACAACATTTCCCTTTAGAAGTCATGCCAAAATCACTCACTTCTCCTCAGAGTGCTGGAGAGAAAGAAAGAAGGAATTTCTGCCGAAGATCTCAGTAAAAAACGTGAAACTAACACAATTAGTTCGGGATCAAGAGATCTTTGTCTTTTTTTTTTTTTTTTTTTTTTTTTTTAAGAAAGAAAATGCTTTACAGCCCCCTTTATGGATTGAAACAAGATTAAGAAAAATGTAAATTTTTTAAAATGTGCAGCACTTTTAAAACAGGTCCGGTTGCACAACATACTCCAGCTAATTAACCATTGCGATCATTGTTTGAAGTATTAGATAATTATGTTTCGCAATTTAATTTGTACCTTTGTTGAATGAAGGTAAATGTATTTGTCAAAATCAGTAAAATAACAAGTTAAGACAATTTATTTGTTTAAAATTTATTTTGAAATATCCACGCAAATTTTTTTTCTTTCCATTAAAAGAACTTCCACCACAGAGTGACTATCTTTCAATGTTTTCCATGGAAAGTTGAGGAATTCTCTTCAGCTTGCATGAATATTAAAGAAATATTTGAAATTTTAGTTTACTGGGAAAAAAAATCCCTGTTAGACAAATGAAGTAAAAATCTAAGAATTGCACATGGAAACAGACAGAAAGCAGTAAAAACAACATCTCTGCTGTTCTCATGCTCCCATGAACACAAGACGTAAATGAGAGGGAGGAGAAGTTTGTGTCTGTGTTTTTTTGTGCGTGTGTGTGACTGTGCGTGTGTGTGTGAGTGAGGCTGTGAGCAGGGGTGTTGATGCTTTATCTACTCCTCCATCTACAAGGCAGTCCAGGATCCTGGCCGTCCACAGTTTGCTGACGCTGCCTGTCTGAGCTGGCCACTGACTGACGGTGGGACTGGGAGGTGCGGAGAGACGAGGATGGAACAGAAAACACGTTAAGAGCTCAGATAGATTACAAGATAAGGAAATGGCAGCATCTCTAACTCTTACATACTTTTCTTTCATTTTTGTGAGTCTTGTCTTTCTTCTGCTGTAACTCTGAAAACATTTCTTGTGATGTAAAATTATTTTTTATAACACTTGGAGTTTATAATGGACCTAATTCTGTTAAAGCACTGTAGATCTACTGTAAATATCTGATGAATTGATTTCAGATTAAGAATATTTTCACTCTGCACACGTTGGTATTTACAGCAGCAGTTTCTAAACTCTAAAAGATGTTTATGATGCAAAATAACCACTGATGCTTCTATTATTTAATGAATAAATTAATTCACAGCTAATAACAGTGGTAAATGTGGGAAAGCACATTTATTTTTCACTGCTAGATAAGGATCAACCATCAGTTCTTTGTCTAGTCTGGCAAAGAAAAATATCGGGCATTATTTAAAATTGGCTCTGAACCCTGTGAGTTCCATCTCTACTGTTTGATAAAGCAAAATTTTCATTGACTATGAGAAGTTTTATTGTAAAATCTGTGAAAATGAACCCGCCCTGTATTAGAAAAGCTAAGCCATTGCTTCGTTTTCTTAAACCTTGATGTGATAAATCCTGTGTTGAGGATTGCATTTTACGTGATCTTTGACATCTTTGACATATTTCTAACAATGCGTGGGCTCTAGCGTCCTTCACTGTCCAGCTGGAAGACAAAAAAGTGCTGATTTTATAAGGATACAGGATTTAACTGGAAGCCAGCAGAGTTGTTACAGGGAAGGTGTAACATTACCGAGGGAGGGGCTTCAGGAAATAATCTGGGTGGATCATGTCACGTAAACCAAAAGGAAGGTTGTTGAAGAAAATAAGATATTATGTAAGCAGGGAGTCGACCTAAATGTAGACATGAGACGTGACGAGGTGGATGTGGGGGTGGGGGTAGAAATGATTATAGAGCACTTGTTTTCTCAGAGAGGTGGGGTTCAGGGCTAATATTAAGGACCTCACTTACAGATATTATGTGGAAGTAGACAAATTTCAGTTTGGACCTTTGTTTTTATTAGAGATGATTTTCTGAATCATCCAACCTGGTGAAAAGTCTGGAACACAGACAGAACTCATTCACCAACCATTTGTACAAACTCATTTGTTAAGGTTTACTTTTTAACTTTTACAAAGATTGTGGCATTCGCCAAAATTTGTCCTTAGGTAAGAGTAATTTCTATTAATACTGACGAACATTTGCTTTTGTTTTACAGCGTTCAATACAATGAAATGATATAAATCAGTCAGAGTTCTGTTCGATACAACTTTCAGTCATTCAAAAAGTATTTTATCAATTTAAAAAAAATAAATAAATATTGCTGATTCTCTTCTAATGTTTTAATTTTTCTCTTTTTAGGATAAAATAAAAGCATTTTTCAGTCATTTATTCAAGAACAAGTTGCTGTGAAGACGGGATCTGATGGTCTGCAAATAGTGAGAATCTCAGTACGTGGTTATACATACCGAGTGTATCACTTAATAATAAGGTCAAACCGGTTTCGGTGCACAACATCTTTTTTTTCCGTTTTAATTCATTCTTTCTGCATTGTTTGTTATTTTCCCTCATCTATCTGGTTGTTTTGCATAAGGCTCATAAGTCATGACTTTACACATGCATTACACAGTTATGAGCAACTGCGTTATTCACTAAACTAAAAGGAGAGACACAAACAATTTAGTGGTTCATAAACATGAGTTTTTATAGAAAAAAAGTAGAATTTAAGAACAAATTTAAGTAGATTTATAAGAAAACATGAATGAATGAGATGGTTTCCCTTCCTGGGCTGCTGTAGGATCATGAAATATATGTGAAAAAAGCCGAGGAAAAGTTTATCTATATCTGATTCAGGTTATCTATAGGTTTAAATATCAGTTTTTAAGAAAATATTGAGCATGGTGCTGCATTTCTGTCCTGGATGTAAAGTTACAGCTCTATATTCTGTCTCTGAGCAAAGCTCCAGAGGATTTGACCTTTTCTACAACTCTTTTCCCTTCAGTCTCTCACTTCTTTGATACAGTTTTTTTTATCTAATTCAGTTCCCAACTATTTATTCATGACTCCACTCCCGGTCCACTGGTTCACTTATGCATCTTTTTAGATTGCCTTGTTTTCTTTTCACATCTCATCTCACAGTTTTTTATTTCTTCTTTTTCACTTTGACAAAAACTTTGTAAAAAGTGCAAAAATGAAGGAGACTTTTAGGAGAAGTGGTAAAAAATAAAGGAACCTGATGAATTTCTGATGGGTTGCTCACATGGAGAGAGCCACGCCATCCCATTTCTGTGACCATTTCTCTTTTCTTTTAACCTCTCCCAGTGCTTGAGAGAATAATGGCACCAAGTGTATTTACTTCAAGGTGGCAGCTAAATGCACGGCTCAACACAGAGTTGCAGAAAAAGCCTTCAAAGCGGAGCCGTGTGAGTTATTCATCAGTTTCTGACACTTCACGGCAGCTGCAGGACTAATGCACACATGCTGAATCTTTTCTGATAAATGGTGTTTGGGTCTCTGTGCTTTTCCACTTTTCCACTTTGAGGTGAGTTGAGACATTTTCATTTTTAACCACCTACTAGACAGGCTCATTTCCCAGAAGTCCCTTTGTTTTTTGATAATACTCTTTCCTTGTATTGGGTAAAAATACCTGAGATCTTTTCAGCCTCACGATGTGTCAACAGGAATATAATTCTTTGATGGCTGATGGTAGGACTGGGTTCTCCTGGATGTGGTTCTCTGAAAATCCTATTCCTTTTCCTATCTCCCATACTGGGAGATTTAAAGATGCACTGGCACCACTGTTGCCTTCACTTCCCACATATCCCATTTTCCGACTTCAGTTTTTGGGATTTTCCAGTGTCTCATGTTACTCTAAATGTTTCTGTTGGTCAGGATCTACATGTCTACAGTTTGCCGTCCTCTGTACTGTTTTCCAAAACAGTCTTTTGTAGCCTCTGGCTCGACTTCTTCACACTTCATTGACCTGTGGGTGGAACGTGCCATACACCCTTCCATGATGGTTCCACCTCTTCTTGCTCTTTCATGCTGGGTTCCACTGTGCTTGTTCTCTGACGGCCTGGACCAGAGCTGGATGGTGATGGGAAGCTTCTCTCAGTTATTGAACTTTTAAATCAGCAGTTTAACCTGTTTGTGATTATTGCTTTTTGAGTTTCAATAACTTCTTATCCCCCTTATTCTTTTAAACTGGTATCCATCATAATTCTGGCACTGGTGATTTGGCTTGCTGTAGGGCTGGGCGATACTGCAAATACTGAGTTAATCTAGGGCAAGATTTTGCTTGACATTTCATAATCATTTAATGATTCTTCCTTTAATTATTGATCATATTTTAATATCAGTCAGTAAGAGTGTTCCCCTAGGAATCTGAAGTTCTGGAAGTTAACCCCTTTAGTAGAGAAAGAGCGTCACGCCAAAGCTAAAAAATAGCCGTTTTCGCTAACTAAAATGGCCCGGACTCATACATATGCGCAATCAATGAGTCATTTGTTTTTATTGACCTACCCCTTTTACCTCATAATATACCGTGTAGAAAGCCTTTTACTCAGAAAGATTAAAATAATATCAGGTTTAGGTATTTTTATGGACTTGAGTCTGCTAATAAACTTTGAATTGTATAGCTCCTTTAATGGAGCAAATGTCCCCGCATTAACATGCTGAACCATGTTATCCTCTCCAACACACACTTGCTAGATTTAGAATCAGAAGAGCTTTGAAAAGTGTTGAGTTTATGACAGGGTTTCTGACTGGGAATGCTACACAACACGGAGTATAAACTAGTAGTGCTGTATGTGTGGGAATGTTGGAATGTTATGTTCTGTAAAAGTACTTTGGGTGGTCAACATGTGATCAGACATAAAGGGACATTCCCGTTCTGAGAAGTTCTTTCCGAATAAACCTGCTTAGCCAGGAAGGTGGAGACTATCAGAGAGACAGCCTGGAACCTGACCAATCAGAGAACACAACACAGCCACAGACTCCACCTCCAAACTTTGAACAGTCCAGCAGGGGAGGATGTGACATGGTCAGCTGAACCTGCAGCAGTGGACCACATCTGTGCACATTTGTAAACGTGCACTGCAGAAACGACTCATGTGTTTTTCCTTGTTGGTAACGCTTACTATGCTCCTATCAGAAGTACCATCTCGATCTTTGTCGTGCATAACTGCAGATCTATGTGCACAGTCAGTCTTTGCACTTGCCGGATCTGGAACTAAATAATTATCACATAGAGGAAAGAGATAAAGTCATAGGCTGAAGGTCCCGGAGAGATGTGAGAGCTTGCTAACAGCCACTCTACGAGTTAATTAATCATGTTCCTGTGCTTGCTACGAGGTTGTGCTTCTGCATTTGTCAGCATTTATTGAATACATGGATGCAGAGTTAATGTGTTCAACTGAAGTTAGATAAATCTCATCTTAAGGTCAGACTCATAAGATGAGGTTTTAAGTAACACTTATAACTGAAGAGGGCTTATCATGACTGTATTTGCAGTTCCGTTTGTGTGTGCACTTAATGATAGACATGAGTTGGTGCACAGATACTTGACCAGAGCCTGAAATGAAAATCGACTTTACTCTCTTCTGGGATCCTTCTATCATGAGAACTCAGAAGGCAACAAATGTACTGTACTGTGGAACAGTGAGGAACGGGAAGTGTGTAGGCTCTGGGCCTAAGTATAAGCTCCAGCAGTGAGTTAGTAAAACCTGAAATAGACAAGTTGAGGACAGCGTGACAAGACTGATAATTAAAGGAAAAATGACAGAGGAAGACAGACAGGGTGGGTGTCAGAGAGAAACATGATCTGAAAGAGGTGGAATGAAAGACAGACAGAGAGAGGATGCAGGGGTGAGGAGGGGGAGGCAGGGAGAGAGGGATGGATTAGAAGATGAAAGATTAACTAGCATGGAAGAATGTTAAATGTAGCTTAAGCATGTGTACAGAGAGAGGGATTTATGGGCAGTTCACACTCCAGGCTAAATAGCTTCAGAATTATTAAAGAACTTCAATTAAAGTAATATAAGAGTGTGGGTGGGTGCGGGACTCACACACCCCCATCAACTCTGATTTATGAATACTTTCTTTTCTTCTCCTCATCGCGACACCAGCGTGTACTTTTACCTGGACAAAAATACGTCAGGAGGCATCAAACATTCACACGAGACTCCTGGTTTGAATCCCATCCTTTAAGCTGCTGCTCTCCTCGTATGCCCTCTAACTGCACTACCTCTACGTCTACTTCATGTTGGCTAATGGTTACAGCCAGGGGTTAGTAAATCACAGACAGAGCTGCCAAAAAGGTATGTGTTAAATAAAAATATGTAGACTCAGATGTTTTATAGTCGTAAAACACAATCCAGTAAAAACACAATCCTCATGTCACGAAGCTCCTGAAGCCCTGGTTCAGACTCTACACCAGCATTACTGCCCAGTTGGGCCTGGGATGAAGGATCAGTTCACCTTCCATGCAGAGCAGAATTAGACAGTGAGTCTTATTCTAGACTGGATGTTACCTTGACCCATAAAACCTTATCATTGGCTCAAAGGCTCATTGACAACTTTAAACTTCACCCTAATTTGACTGGATGCATTTTAGACTTTCTTCCTAACAGGTTGCAGTGTGTGAAGGTAAATGTTCTCCCCTCTTCTATGGGTCCTCCCCTGGGCTGCTGTCTCTCCCCACTGTTATCCATTCTGTACACAGATGAGTGCCGCAGCAATGTCAAAAACACATTTTAAAGTTCGCTGACGATACTGCCCCTATCTTTCAGAGGGAATCTTCCGTCCAGTTAAATGTGTCCAAAACCAAAGATATGGTTATTTATTTTAGAAAGACTCACTAAGCCCCAGAACTAAGGGGTTCTGGAAAACAAATTCTGTTTTGAACCTAACGCTGACGCCACTTCTAAAAAGTGCAAAAGACTTTCCTCTTCTTAATTCAACTTTACAGGCGCTTCACTGACAATCAGTTTAAGCCAATCTGACTGTCATACATACATTTATACTAGCCAATTAATAAGAAATAACCGATTTAAGGAAACCAACAGACTGCATCGAAAAGAGTCTACGATCAGTCCCCTTCTGAGCTGACGGTGGCGAGAAAAACTCCATTTTAACAGGAAGGAAAACCTCCAACAGATCCCGGCTCAGGGAGTGCGGCCATCTGCCTCAACAGGTTGGGGGTGGATACGACAGAGCCACCCCTGACTATATGATTTATCAGAAAGGAAGGTTTTAATTCTGATCTTAAAGGTAGAAAGTAGGGCTGGGCAATATATTGAGATTTTCAAATATATTGAGACTTTGTCACATAAGATATAGAACAGGGGAATATTGTTTACATCAAGTTAGCCTGTTTTGAGTTAAAAGTATCTGTATAGACATTATGCACAACTTTATCTTTGTTTATGGTCATTGAAAAGTATATTCAAATACACATCTACTTTAATTTTAGTCACATATTTTAATGCATGTGCTTCTGATCCTTAATAAAAGTCAGTTTAAAACTCTGGGACGTAAATTTGAACCGTTTCTTTGTTTACTTGACCAAAAAAATATACATCGAGATATATTTCGTATATTGTCATTAAGCAAAAAATCATCGACAAATGAAAATTGATTTGTAAGGCCCAGCCCTAGTAGAGAGAGTGTCTGCCTCACGAACCAAAGCTGGGAGCTGCTTCCATAAGAGAGGGGCCTGATAGCTGAAGGCTCTGCCTCCCAG
>JBBBVT010000013.1:26634235-26649685 GCA_037177035.1 Craterocephalus eyresii
TCCGTCCAAACAACTCAGCGGGTGGCGGCCGATTTTCCCACAGAATGTAGGCTCCTGAATGCTGCCTGAAGCAGAGATGTCTGTTGCCTTTGCATGAGAAGCAACTGGCAAGATGTCAGTTTACAGTAAGCCCGATCAACACAACGCTCATCCTGCAGCTCTGTGTCTGTTCCAGACGCATGTGCAGATCTGTGCACGAGATCAGAGAAAACGCTGTTTCTGTAGGTTTTTTATTTAACACTGTATGGAGACACTGGTGATGAGACGTGAATATGTTGAGTATTTCTGACATGACGTCGTCAAACACAGCAATGCTCAGACGTGTTCATGTAGGAATCAAACTCATCCGACCGGCTGCATACAGCTAACGTGCGACATCATTTACATGTAAAAACGTATCTGGGATGACGTCTGTGTTCCTCCACTGAAGGGCTGCAGAGGTTATCAACAAGTTAATAGTCACTATATTCATCTGGTAGTAATTCTAAGTAATGCACTGTTTATGAACAATATGTTAAATGTTTCTGTTATCATATTTTAGTACATAACAGATCATTTACTTGTATTACAGTCTACAAACCCTAGACATGCATTTAAAAAGTATATAAGAATATCATTTACATGTACTTGGCATTACAGTAAAAGTAGATGTTTTGCTAAAAATAATCAATGTGGCTAATAAATTAACGTAATTACAAATTATGTTAATAAAAAAAACAATGAACTGTTATACTACAAACTAATCAAATTTTGTGTTGATCTCCTGCAGTTTAAGTTCTTTATATCACAGATTTTCACAGATTTTTGCTGCATATGAATATCTGTTCTAAATATCAGTTATCAGTTCCCTTATTAACTAATAATCGGTTATCGGTATCAGCCCTAAAATAAGCATATCGGTTCATCCCTACTGTTCACCTCAAGCTCTGCAGAACAGACGAATTTACAACATTTACATCAATTAAACTGGCAAAGCAACCGTCACTACAGGCAGTGTATGTTCGCTTCAGGAAGGTCCTAACACACCGTGGCTCTTGAGAAGTGAGGTCTTTGCTTTACTGGGCAGATGAATCGTTGGGTCTGGAGTGGCTCAACATCTCTTCAAAGCATAGAGACTTCGGAATCATGGAGTCCATCCAGATTGAAACGAAGAGGAATGAGGATCGAAGAAAAAACCCAGCCTGCATGAGAAGAAACCCCTTTATTGCACAGAGCTAAAATTTTCAGCACATACAGGCAAACGTGAATATGTCTAAATATAAATGAGGTCATATCTTCATCCTCACTCAGAATTTAACACATTATTGAACTGATGCAGAGTAATAAATCTGCCTAGAAGGCATTTACACAATGTTCTGGTAAATTCTCCTCATCTTCACAGTGCATCAAATTAAATGTTTTTAACCATTACTTGTGAATTCTGACCATTTTCAACCAAAAAATATCTTCCAAGTCTTGTTGAATAAACTAAAATTCAGTTTTCAGTCAGATTCAATCAATATTCAATCAACTGAATCACCACAAAATGAACTACAAAATTGTATCTAAAAGACTTCAAAGCTAGTTCAAGCCTACTGCTGCCTGTAAAGCCAGAAAAGAAACTGCGACCCGGCGCGTCTACGTGCTGGAGTATAAACACACAGACGGTCTGCGTAGCCTACGCGGGTCCCGCTGTGCAAGTATGTGATGGAGGGAATGGGGCTATATCAAATCAAGAGCTTGTACTCAACTTCTAATTTCACATTATTTACTTCAATATAAATCATACACTATCTTCATTCAAAACATCACATTTTGGCATCTTTGTCCATGCTTACTTTACACACATACACTTCAGGGGAAACGGATAGTGGTTGCCATGCTTGCTACTTATGCTAGTAGCTAGCTTCACTTAACTCACCAAGGCGGTCAGATGTAAAGAAAAATCTGATACAACAATCCCCAGTCGTCTTGATCGCTCTCTTTTTCTCCCTCCTTAACGAAATCGTCAGTTACAGGACGTGTTATTTCCATCTGGGCAACTTTCTACTCCATAATCGGCGTGTGCTTGATTATTCAACTCCGTCAACCTGCGACAGCCACGTCCACGGAAGGAGGCGGAAACTATTTTCCCATCTAATCAGATGCGAGAACCCATAGTTTTAACCAATAAAGTAAAAGAACTAGCCTGGCTACCGCAACTAAAATTCGCAAGCTATATGCTCGCATTATAAAAGAACCACACAACAGCTTTGACAGACATGTAAAGAAGCCAAAAAAAAAACAAAACAAGAAATTAGGTAAACTACAACATTTACATCATAATACAATATACAAAAAGAAATTCTACAGAGAGCAGTAAAACTTTACATTGATTTACAATACTCATATTGAGACAGGTGCAATTTATCATGTGTGCCCGAATTTAATTAATCATTTCTCAGTGGTGACTATACAAGCAGAGCTCATTATCAAACTGGAGTGTTTTTTCCTTTTTATTCAGAAAAACGTCTTTCTTTGTTTTAAAGTAAATGCAGAACACTGTTTTCAACAACAATGTGACCTTCACACATAATAAACCTTTCTTGGTGGCTGACTTTAAACAACAAATTTAGTCTTACAACATGGCGGTGGAGAAGATTAAACAGGAAAGATCTTTCATCTGTTTATGCTTTGTTTAAATCACTCTGATGATTAGCTCATCTTAAATTGTTTAGATGTTTGTGGGTGTATGACAGTGAATTTGTGCTTAAAAAGACTAGAATCCTCTAAAGGACGGCAACTGTTATTGTTTTTCTGCACTGATGTCTCCACCCAGACTCTTTATCCCAAAGACAAAAAAAACATGTAGATACAGATGTTTCCCTCTCATATTTGTGACTATTTAGACCAAGAGGTGTTGTGTGAATATGTATATACATTTGTTTAAGTTAATCTCTCTTCATTTCCCTGTCATTGATATTTATTCCTTATTCTCCTGTTCATTTATTTAATTGAAGCTTTTAACAATTTTAAGTCATGTAACCAATGAAGACTCATAGAAAGGCCAAACTGTGACTGGTACTCCAACCTATCACTGATTTTCTGCCTTTTTTTTATCTTTGATGAGAGAATCAGTTGGTTGGAAGATGTTAGGAACCAGGTGGGAAACTTGGACCAGGAACTTTCTGGCTGTGAGGGAAGGGAACAGTCTTCGCCACCACACCACCGTGATGCCTGGGGTTGAAACTAGTCTGGTACATTTTTCTGAAGAAATTGATGCTGAGAAAAGCAAGTGGGTGTTAATTAATACAAGGTTGTTGACAGCAAGCCTGTGCTGCTGTTTCTGCTGCTGACTGGCCCATTCTGTCTCCCAGTCCTAAACCATTTCAAGACAATTTAATTTCTAAAAATCCTTTAACTCAGAAAATGATATCAAATTAGTTCCAATTTTTTTTATATATATAGATCAATTCTTAAAGGCCTTGAACTTTTTGTCCTTAGTTTTCTCTTTTTCTTTCATTTAGATTAAATTTGAAGGATTTAATGTTCATACTTCTTAGACAGAAAAGTAAAGTAAAATATTCCTGAGAGTTGCATGCGGTGAAGGAAATGTATGAGGCTTTTGACGTCCCATTTTAACTTAAAAAGGTCACTCTGCAGACCACTTTTTTCTTTTTTTTTTTTTTACAAAAGTAGCAGTTTTATCTGGTTCTTGTTCAATTTCTCCACTTTGCTCTTTCATTTCAACCAGAAAAGACATTGTTACCATAACAACCACAACAGCTTGATGCCTTCTCTTAATCAAAAATTGCTATTAAGAGTGAACCGATTTAATTGTATCACACTTTGACTCATCCAAGTCAGCAATAGGTCACACAAATACAGGCCAGAGAGAATTTGATGTAATATAAAATGTATTTTAATCAGATTTTATCCGTAGGTGTTATATATATTAGACTTTGGAGAGGTTAAGAAATGTCAATGTTAAAACTTTAATCAAAAAGTAACTCATTCTCTGCAGATTATCCTCAAGAACAGGATGCATCAGATGTAGGGAGGAACCTCGACTCCATGATCTGCAGGTAATTTTCACTTTGAAATCACAAGCAGAAAAAAGGTCAAGTTGATGTTTTTAAAATAGAATAGAATAGAATAGAATAGAATAGAATAGAATGCCTTTAAAGAAACTCACCCGTTTGCCCTGGCGTTCCAACCTTTGTGAGCCACTTTGTCTTCGTCTTTTGTTGTTTTAATGTTTCATATTTGTCATTCTTTACTGTTTTTGTTGTTGTTTTTATGCTCTTTTAATGTGTACTGATCTTTCTTGTGCACCTTATTTCAGTTTATCCTCTGTTAAGCGCTTTGTATCAGCGGCTGCTGTGTTTGAAGCGCCATATAAATAAAATTGACTTGACTTGACTAGTCATTATACACATGTACAATGAGATTAAGCCACCACCAGTGTCAGTGTAAAAAGCTGCTTAATAGAAACTAAAAGATCTACGGTATAAAATAATATAAAAATATGGTATATATAAATATGCATATATAAATATGTTGTATATACCTGTATACCATACATGTATATAGTGTTCAAGTAGAGAATAGATATTTTGCAATAAAACATATTCAAGTCAGAGAAAAATATATACTGTACATTCAGAGTTTCATTTCACATGTTGTGTTGTGCATGTCTCACGACAGAATTTATTGCACATATGTCATTAGTGGACACACTGACAATCATTTATATTTGTAGGTAGGTTAATGCCTGCTTAATCTAACATAATATGTTGATCTTTGGGTGCTTCTGATTGGACATTGCCCTCATTGAAGCTCTCTGACTGGTGGAAATTTTAACAGGAAGTAGCTTCATCATAGCTTCATGGTCAAAATAGGCCTTTTAGCAATAAGGTAGTGCTGGTGATGAAGATGTAATAAATGATGGTGTTATCATGGATCATCATTGTGGATTTACCATATTCTCTGAATAAACTCTACATGTTGCGGCTGGATAGAAACATCCTGGATAGGATCTTAATTCCTGGAAACTTCTGTTGATCCCCCTAGAGAGAAATTTATATGTTTTATAATAACTGTTTTATAATGATTTTATTTTTAAGGGACATTCAATGCCCTGATGGTAATCATACAAAAGCAGTAAACTATACAACAAAAAAAAATTAATGATTAAATGAATACAATAATAAAGAGCAAATGCTGTGTTGCATATACCCTGGTTACACTGAGCAGAAAATCTTAAAAGGTGGGCTCTGAGTTTGGATTTGCAGAGAATTTTGAAAGAGAGTTTTGGATGTCTCTGGCAGAAAATCCAGGAGCAGAGTCACTGAAGGCTCTGCTCCCCATGGTGCTGAGGCAGGAAGAGGGCACAGTGAGGCTGTGGGAGGAGGATCTGAGGGATCTGAGGGAGCAGACTGGAGTGGTAAAGGCTGATGTCTGCTGGGAGGAATGGCTTCCTGAACCTCTCTGAAAAGCCTCTGACTGAACCCACTCTGCTGTTTCATGGCTGTGTTGTGTAGAGGATGTGAAGAATTGTCCAGCAGTTGGTGCAGAATTTTTCTCTGGACAATCAGCTTCAGGAGCTTCAGACCAGTCCCTATAGGACAGAACCAGAACTTCCTTCTGGGTCAGTTTGTTCAGTCTCTTTGACTTCCTGAGACCTAAGCTGTAATTTGGACTTACTTTGCAGTTTTTCTTCTAGCTAGTGGGGCTGAGCCAGTCAATCAAAATCTTTATAATTTTGGATTATCCTTATTTTTTCACGATACATTTTTTATTATATATGATGTAGATTTAAAAAAAATCCTAAATTAAAAAACAAAATGTCTTCTGACACCACCAAATTGCAGTTTAAGTGTTTCAAAGACTCCAGTTACACAGAACTTAGTAATATGGTGCAGAAGACTGAAAATGTGATGTCATCATGTGAGGGCCCCAGGTCTTGTTCCGGTTCTTCTGCCCCAGCCGATGCCTCAAACCAGATTAAACTCTCCACCACTGACTGAGAGAAGATCAGAAACATATTGGTGCTGACATTGAGGACAGAAATAGAGTCTGCTCTCTCATTTCTTCTAAATACTTCTGTGCTGGAATTCCAGTCCAGTCTCTGAGGTACCAGTATTCCTCCACCATCTGTCAGGATGTACACAGTGTTTTGTTTAGTCCTGCTCCTCCTAAAGTCAACAATTATCTCTTTTATTAGTTTGTGTTCAAAGTGAAGTGATTGTTTCTAACTAAGCAGATCTACAAACTCAGCTTCTTCTCCATCACTCACTGCTCCTGCAGAGTAATCAGAGTATTTCTGCAGATGACAGGACTCAGAGTTGTATTGGAAGTCTGAAGTGTAGTGAAGTGAAATGGGACGAGTACTATAACATGATGTCTGCTGTATAAATGAATGTGAGTTTTATAAAAGTCAACAGCCTCCCTCTGTCAGGCAGGTCCTTCTGTCCCGAGGACAGTTTAAGTCCAGACTGAAAACTAGGTGTGGGACAATGAAATCGAGTATGAGTATTTTTTACTTCATATTTTTTAAATCGATTTTATTTTTTTGGTTAAAAAAATCTACCTGTAAAAAGATATATATTTTTTAATTTAATTACATGTTGAAGTGTCCTCGGGCCAGACACTGAACCCTACATTGCCGCCTCATCCACCTGTATAAATATGTACAAATATAGGTGCTGTATGAATGAGACATGTACTGTCAAAGTACTTTGATGGTCATGTGACTACAAAAGCACTGAACAAGTCTGCTCCATTTAGCAAAGTAGATTTTTACCTTGGCTTGTTATTATGATTTTTCCCATCGGATTAATTTATTTGAGTCTTGTTTGCACTTGTTGACAGCAGCTGCTTTGGTCAAGACTGAATTGAATCTTTAAAGTGGTATAAATGTTTGATTTCTCTTATCAGACTTTTATTTTCAACTGCAGCTTATGTGACAAATTCTGTAGATATGTAGATATGTTTTTGTTTCATTCAGCTTGTTCATACAGCTGTATTTGCATAATGCATGCACAGCCTGTGGGTATTTCAAATACATAATTTTATTGTCTCAAAATATCTCATCAATATCTAAAACAAAACAATAAGGAATCAATCAGACTTTCCTTGTTCTTGTTCAATCTCATGGAAAACTAAACAAAAATCATTCAGTTACCCAACTCTTCCCAGTATTTATTTCCAGTAAGATCGAAGTTATTTGGAGCAATTTCTTTCAGCTATTTAGAAAACCAGAGAAACCAGCAGCTTCTTCCTCACTTCATTTCCCACTAAGCCTTATTGACACACATGGCTTGTGCCACAGCTCTGCTGCTGTGGAGAAGAGGATTTGGCCTTGGCAAGTCAAGGTCTGCTGCCTTCAAGTGTCTCTGGGGCTTATCAACCCCTCCTTCCTGCTCTCAATTAGGTGTCCCTTCCCTCGTTAGGGACATCTGCATTGAAGATAATTAAAAAGTAGCCTCTTGAAGCGCTCCATTGATCTTATGTCTGGGATACTTCCACTGGCAAAAATTCTCCTTCCACATCAATACTCAACTGTATGCATAATGTGTAATGGCTTGATGTTGATTAAGAAGCTATTGGCATTTCTAATGGGCTCTGCTGGAAGGAATCAGCGGGACCAGCTTGGGACCAGTCACAGATAACTCATTAGAGAGCTTCCTAGGGTTTACTTGCAGTAACAGGGAATGCTTGTGCAGTTTTCTGACAGTCGACAGAGCTGACTATTGCATGTGATGGCTTACATGCAGCTGTAGAAATCAGACCCGACCTTTAATGGTCCAGGATTTGGCCGTGGATGCTGGTAAACCCATGTTCTCTGATGTTATACCCACTTCTCCAACACTAGCACCGCAGCGATCCGCCGACCCTTTTCACATGGCGTGCTCGGCCCGGCACTGGTGGCCCAGGTTGGGAGGTAGTCCAGGACCCGGGCCGTGCTCGGGCACGGATCAATGCTTTGTGAATGCAGTCCAGGCTGTGTCGGACGTGACATGTGGGCTACAAGCAGAACTGATCGAATCAACACCCAACCCTACGGGCAGGTTTAGCATTAGCAACACCATTAGCTTCACAGTAAACAAACGTGGCGATCGTGAGCACGAAGCAATTACTGTGGAGTGATTTAAAACGTTAAATATGACTGCCCGGCTTGCATCTAGTGGTGAAGTAAATACCAAGTAAAAAGACGAGTTTGTTTTGTTGTGGATATATTGGCCCGTCACTTGGGGCTTGTTGCTTTCTTGGGTTGTTGGCTATCAGCGAAGTTTCCTCAACACTGCCACCTAGTGTTCTGGTGCTGACATTACCAGGCTTGCCTGAGCCTGGTTCAAGCACTGGCCTGTGAACACAACTCAGGAATGATCGATCTCCCAAGCACAGCATGTGAAAAGGCCCTTACAGACAGCGCAGGCTGTTGTCTGGTCCAAGTGCTTCTATCTCAGCCACTTTTCCCTCTTAAAATGCCACAGCAGCTGGTCTGTCACCCTGACTTGGCCGCTGTGCAGCACCGCTTGTCTGGCTGATCTTTCCACTGTGCTCACCTCTCCGCGACTTGCGCCGGTTGGGCACCCCGGTCACTGGCGAAAATTTGCCATTTTAAATTGCCATTTTTAATATGGAATTGCCATTTTAACAATTAAATTGCCCTTTTAAATATTGGATTTCCATTTGCATAGCCATTTTAAACACTGAATTGCCATTTTAGATATTAGATTGGCATTTTATCAATTACATTTTTAATATTGAATTGCCACTTTAAATTGCCCTTTTAAATTCTGGATTGCCATTTTAGATATTGGATTGGCATTTTAACAATTAAATTGTCATTTTAACATTAAAAGTGCACACATACCTCAATACATTTTGACAAATGAATATCTAATAGAATAAAGGTGAAAATTTGCAATGACAATATGACATTTGATCATTCAATTTTAATTCTTTTTGTCATTATGATGTTCAAAACTATATTGAATATTATATGGCCACTTTGTATATTAAATTGTCAATTGCATTTTCAAATTACAAAATTATTGAATTGCCATTTTAACAATTAAATTGCCATTTTAAATATTCAATTGCCACTTTGCCAATTGAATTGCAAATTTCACTTAAAGGTGCACATGCGCTTCCATAGGACAGGGGTCTGAAACAGAGCAGTACAGATGAGAACCAAGCTGAGGAGGGAGAGGGCAGGAAAAAGTCACCCAGGCAACACCTTAGAAGTTTCCATTAAGAGGGCAATTATGGGATGCTTTGTTTGCTGCATGCTTTTCCACGGAATAGATATGAAAACGACAGTCAGCATGATGTTGTGGTCAGTTGTACAGGTTCACATCTACAGGAAGGTGTGAACCATGTTCTCCAGGACGTCAGCAAGTCCCTGCTGCTGGAAAATTCCCTAAAACTGCTGAAGTAGAGAAGATTCTGTCGGGGAAGGGTGTTTACTAATGATGCTCAGTGTGTGGGCAGCATAATACGCAGAACAATGCCCGACTTAATCTTTGGCTTTCAGTAATGTGAGAAGGCTAATGATTTTCTCCACAGCTAGCATTGTGATACTGTCTCTGCAACAGAAAGAGATCTGATCTGATGTAACACTCCCAATTCTAAGTGATGCAAACACACTTACAAACACATTCTGCAGTCCTCCAGACCTCGTTATAGATCACAGAGGCCGGCTCGACCCGGCACACACAGCTCTTCATTTTTCCTGCTGAGGCCCAGGTGACAGAGTAAAGGTGTGCAGAGGGGCACCAGAGACCCTGGGCTGTGGAAACTAATTACCCTCAGTGGTAATTATGAGTGCACAGTTCAAGTCTGACCTTGCTGAGGTGATTTAGTGGCATACAGGGGAGGAGAGAGGTCGGAGGGGGTGGGAGGGGGTCCATCACATGAAATGATACAGGGACTGGGATTCTGAGGGTGATACATACCAAAAAGGTGTGTTCCGCTAATCCAAGATCAGATGAAACAATTACACAAACTACTAGGTAATGTTTTTGATGCAAGTGTAGTTATTTGTCTTGAACTGTAAAGCTTTGATCTTCTATAAAGTCAAAGTACAAAAAACCAACAAATATGAGTGAATCTCTGATGAAGAGTGTGTTGCTGTTTATAACTGTTTATAATCATTACTGGAGCAAATATCAAAATAATGCTGTAAACAGGCTTCATATTAAAGCAGATACAGTGCAGTTGTTCAGCAGATATGCAGATTAGTTCACAAAATCAGGATCTGAGCTGATCTGAACTGAATGAATATGTTCTCCTAGCTTTTTATTCTTTCTATTCTTCGGATGCAGTTATTTTCTTGGCATAAGAGGTTACAGGTGTAGACAAGCTGTGACATCTGGCAGACAAAATCCATTCATGTCTTCAGAAGAAACAGAAAAGACACCCGTCTTCTGAAGATTTATTGCTTTGGTTGGAGGCATGACAACATAGAAAGAGGAAGGTCTGCATAGTGAACTGCAGGCGTGCTTGTGTCAGCCTTGAGATGAGGCTCCGTGATCAAACAGAATAGTTATCTGTGTGAAAACTGCTGCCGTTGCTTTCCCAAAACCAATCTGTAAATGACAAATGCATCAACGCAGCTTCAGTTTTTAGGCCATATGGAAGTTGTAGCTGGCGAAGCAGAATTCACAGATTCATCATGAAAGGATTGCACAGTCCACCCTAGGATCAATAAAAACACTGCAGTAACTTTAGCTCTGTGATTGCTTACATCATGGTTTGGCATCTAAGTCTAACAAGCTGATTTAGCTGTTTGGCTGGTGACACTTGAGAATCAATGAATAAGAAATAATTTGACAACCAACAAATAAGGTGATAATACTCATTCAACAGCATATAAAGTCATTTATTGATCTGCTGCATGAACCTGACACTATATAGTTCATCCAATTAAATGATTTCAACATAAACCTCTGATTTTGACATATGAATATATTTGGGCTGTAACGATACTCCCAACCCACGATTCGATTCGTATCATGATTTTTGACCCACGATTCGATACACAAAATGATTTTTTTTTAAATTTGAAAGATGTTTTATTTAAATAGCATAACGCACAAATTTGGATGTCCAGATTTTATCCACATAGATCTCGGTTTAGCTTTGCTAACCATAAGCGCCTCGTTTCATCCGACAACTTCTGGCATTGTCCCATGATTTTTAATAATACTCCATGTGTTTCTTGTTGTCTGACTGGGTGGTACAGCCAAAAACATGACTATAAGTTACCATTTTCAATCAAGACATTTGATTTACTGCAGTGTCCGTTTTTTTATTTTGTCTAGTGCATCAAAGATGGGCCGTTTTCAGTGGTGCAACACCCTAAGGGATCCTACACTAAAAGGTCCGCCTGACGCAGTGGTGCTGATGAACGCTGTCTGAACGTTCCTGCATGTTCCTGGACCATCATGTGTGTGTTTTAGTGGATCTGCAGCCAGTGTAGTTTCCAAACTACTAGAGAACCAACACCATTCAGCAGACTAGACTGGATTTATTTACCTGTTAAGCAGAAAAGTTTTAATATATATTGTGTATTATTAATACAAATACTGCTCCAGTGCTACCCAATGTTGCTTTATGTTTTTTGATTATTATAAGTGTATGAGTCTATTTATTAATTTAGATGTTTAGTTAACTTATAATACTGTAATTGTTGAATGACAAGTAGAAATTATGAACAGAGAATTATATACTTCTGAGTCAGGCGAGGGTTAACACTAAAATGAATGAGTTTAAGCTGATTTACATTCCAGTCACATGGCTGAGGTCTACAGTTGGCATTCAGGATGTCTGACCCTCAGCCTCCAGCCTGTGTTGAAAGGTAGCACAGCATCCTGACTTCAGACGGTGAGGATCATCAACTTCATTTTTTCTTTTGTGCAAAATTAATTCATGCTTCGCATACAAACTTTTCTAAATGTTTTCTTATTAGTTTGATTAATCCATCCCTCTACACCGATGCAACATCTGGCTTTAAATTAAGCTAATTTCCATAAACTAAACAATAAATAAACATTGAGAACAACATCTGTATTTTCCATCTGTTTATTCATTACTCTTCTTTATCTCTTTTCCTTTTCAGCAACCATTATGACTTGTATATTTTATTAATGTTATTGCATATAGAGAGAGGGGTTTAAAAAGGTCAAATTGGGTTGCTTGTAGTTTTACTGGATGAGGTGGTAGAGAAGTATTTTATCCATATAGTCCAGATCTGAGTTCTGGTCTGTGGTCCTTTTCATTTTGTCATTCCCCTTTATCACTCTGCCTTCTTTCATGTCCAGCAGCTTCCAGACAGAGGCCTTCAGTGCCTACAAATAAACAAATAAATGAATTAGTCCCCCTGTTTGCTCTGCTCCATACTGAAACTGGAAGGTGGTGAGGGAGGGCTGCAATGTTTACCAGCCGTCTCCCTATGTCAGAACAAAGGTTGGCACCAGTGGGCTTAGGTAATCCTGCAGTGGGTAATGAAGCACCAGGGGGGCTTTCCCTCATGAACATGCCGGCCATGACATGTGGATGACGTCCGGTTCTGGTTTATCTCTAATTACCACCCACAAACCCCTTTCTTCTGTATCAGAGCTTGGCAGTGCATGAGCCGGCTGAGCTGCAGGGACAGAGACAGAATAACTTCACACAGGTGAAGGTTTCATTGTTGACTGAAAGACATAACATACAGCCTGTAAAAGTAATGTGTCTAAGTTCTCATATGTTCCTGTTCCACACAAGAAAAAGGATGTTGGGTCTAAAACAAGGCAGAAGAGCTCACAAACCCAGCTCAAGTCTATTTATGAAGCACATTTACCACAACCAGAGCTGCACAACAAAGCTTCACAGTCAAACGATAAAATCACTGAAAACAAACGACATTAACCTGGAATAAAAAGCAAAAGCAAGCAATAAAAATGAGAAGCTTGACAATGTTTAGAAGCCAGTGTGAAGAAATGGGACTTAAGCAAGGACTTAAAACCAGAAACAGAGATGCCAGCTTTAACCTGGAGTGCAAAAACTGTCCCACAACTTCAGAGCAGTAACTGAGAAAAGTCTGTCACCCTGGATTCGACTCTGGAAGACAGGACTTTCAGAAGGAGCTGTGTAGAAGACCTGACTGGAGCATCCTCGTGCAGCAGCTCTGATAAATACAAAGGTGCCAAACTGTTAATGGCTTTAAGATAAGTAATAAAATGTAGTGAATCCTAAAACTAACGGGAAGCACAGGGATGATGCGATCATGTCGCAACCCTAAAGCTGGGTTTTTACTCGTCATCTCTGCGTGGTTGGCCCCGCGGCGGCTACACAGAACCTCTGTGTTTACACTCCAGCGTAGGTAAACTCACCGGTTTCTTTTCCTAATCTGCAGGCAGCGATAGGCTGGTACCGATCAATAAACTCCACAAGGCAATTTGTCCACAAGTTTTTTCAATGGCAGCTTTGTCAGAGAGACATTGTGGTAATGTCATTTGATAAAAAACACCCTTAAATAAATAAATATGTTTTGATTATAATTCTCTGTCATTTTTCATTACCTCCAGGACAACATAAGTAAAAAGTGGCTCATCTTACCCCATTCTCCCCTAATACAAGGAGGTGCAGTAATTAATTGGGACGTGACTTTTTCTTAGTCTTGCTAGGCAGGCAGGGGTTTATCTTAACAAGCAGCCTCAAGTGAATGAAATAGTAAATACTTTTTACTACTGAGCTGACCTGCAGATGGAAATTAAAAGTGAGAATCACACAAGATCTTTTAAGTAGGTACAACAGTGTGTGTTCTCAGTAAGGACTGGGAACACTCCCAGCACCATTCATTTGCTTTCTTTAGTCAGATGGCCAATGCAGCAATACATGCACCATTTTCAGACTTTTACTCACACCAAGTTGGGACTGCAGCTTTACCAATCAGGCCTTGGGTCTGCAGCAACAGCAAACTTCTCCACAGAGACCAAAGCCAATTTATTTGAGTCAGGCTGCTGGTGACAGAAACGGAAGCTTTAACAGAGGTCAAGCTGACCAAACTGTCCGCTGGGAAATATCAGCCTGCCCATACACTGCATTTATATACTGGGTCACTGAGCCTCATTTTCTTTTTCTTTCTTTATTTTTGGTCCTAACCCACTGTACACATAGCTACTGTATGCAGTATAAGAGAGAATCAGGCCTGTAAACAGCAACTGACCCACACACATTGTTTAATGGTCAGTCTTTTGTGTAGTGCAGACAGTAGAAAGTCGAACATTAGACTATTAGAATATTTTTATGACTTCAGGGCTGAAACATGCTGTAACAAAACTGTGGACAGAAAATTACGAAATAAGTACAGAAAAATATATACTCTCAGAAAACAGCTTCCATTTGGGAGCTGCTTTCCATCTATCAGAAATCCCATAGAGGAGACCTTGAAGAGACTGCTTCTGCACCTCTCCAGTGACTCCCTTGACTCCGCAGTGTGAGTGTCCTCCTGAATGACCCAGGTCAATGAGATAATCTACTGGCTGCATAATACTTGATATGCTGAGAGTTATGTCATTTAACCTTTCCTGTGCATTCATCACTCTGTCCTCTCCCAGCTGAAGGGAGTTCTCAGCCAGGCAGGTGACACACTGCCTGGCCAACAGCCTGAAGGTTGCAGAGGTAGAAAAACAACCTGCAGTGGTTGTCAGAGGATACTGACAGCACCATCTGTCCCGTAGCTCTCACAGTTAACCAGAACAACTGCTTCACTCCATCCCACCTATGTGCTTAAAGGAAGGTTTTCCCTAAATTGATACATCCCTCTTAGATTTATCTAATATAATTTGACAGGATATACCTCAGTCTATTTTATGGAAGAGAATTAGGGCCACTGAAGAAAAAAACAATACGGAATTCTGCTGGAAAAAAAGTCAGAATTCTGACTTTTATCTCAAATATTTTTTTCCTTAATGGCCCTAATTCCCCCTGTATTGTTAAGACAGCTGTAATCATACTTTTCTATGAAAATAATTCTCTTGATCCAGTAATGTTAGGTAATGATAGACCTTATATCCAACTCACCTCTACATTAACTGTTCTCAATTAAAATACTCTCAGCTCAACTTTTTGTATATTTGATGAGAAATAATCTGAAGACTTTCATTCAGGATTTAGAGCTCATCAGAGACAGACCTGTAGAAGGTCAGCAATGATCTTCTCATGGCCTCAGAAAAAGGACTCCTGTCTGGACTTACCTGGTTAGAGCATTAGGCTAATTTTCAGTTTGTTAATGTAAACAATGAGTTTTCCTCATACACCGAAGTCACGGAGTTCCTCAGGGTTCTGTACTTAGACTGATGTTGTGTTTTCCTAAGATAATGTTATAAGAATATTTCTAGAACTGCCTTTTTCCATCTGCGTAATATTGCTAAAATTAGGGACATCCTCTCTCAGAGTGATGCAGAAAAACTAGTCCATGCCTTTGTTACTTCCAGA
>JBBBVT010000013.1:26788040-26800079 GCA_037177035.1 Craterocephalus eyresii
AGCATGTAGGGGTAGTGGACATAACAAGGGGTAGGGCGTATGAATCCAGCCCTTCAGAACGAGGGAAATCAGATGCTAACTCGCAGAGGAAGGGCCAGATAAATACCCATTTATGCTCTGCTTCCTCCTATATTATTTATAGGATTTATAAGATATTTTATCAGATAATTTTTATTATTTATCCTATATGATTTATATATATTATTTATAGGACAGGGCCATAGGGAAGGTTACGAAGGCCAAACCCCTTGTGGCTTCATTTCTAGGGGTAGTGATAGTGAGCTAGGGCTAGTGGTTGTGCGTAGGGGGAACAATGGGATTCGGCCAAAGTACTCGTGTACTTCCTGGTACAGACTTGGGCTGAGGACATTGTCCTTTTGATATGTAAATCTGATTGAGTGATTGAACCTACATAATTAGACAGCTGACTGGATGCACTGTTGCTTCCTGTGATTGGCTGGCTGTACCATCACCAACCCGGGATTTGCCACTTCCTCTTCCTCTTCAGCTGATCATGATTTATCATCAGGCCTATTTAAGAGCAGGTTGCCATTGACTCAGGCTTGCTGTGTGTGTAGCTCCCCATCTGCCGCTCACTTAGGTTTATGTCTGCTTTTAGTAGACTGGAGTGGTTGAAACTTTGTGCCTCGTGAGATTTTGTATAACCTTTAGAGCTCTGTGTTTTTGTGAACCATTTGGTTTATTAAAGATTTTGTACATCTTCAGAGTCTGGAGCATTACGATGTTGTGTGTTTTTATTTCCTGTAGTTTTGGATTATTGGTTAGTTTGGTATAAGCCCTAGGTGTTCCCTCTCTGTTCTGTTTAACTGTTCAGGCATAAAGTGACAAGGATGATGTACGTTAATAACCTGCCTCTAACCAGATGGATATGTTGCGCCTTGCTTCACATTATCCATCTGGAACCACTCCATAAGCTTTGCTCTCCAAAGGCATGGTTGTATTAAAAATCCTTGGATCTGATTGGAGAAACCACGTGTCTGTCATTTTGAATGACGCACTACTTCAACCACTTACAGCGACAGGAGCCCATGACATGGATGAGAGCGACGCAGGAAAACAAAAACAAAACAGAACTGCTGTCATGCTGAAAACGGAGCGGCAGCTAACAGCCCAACAATGTTGGTAAATGATCGATGTCCTCTGCTGAATTGAAGTCGTATTCACACCCCTGCATGTAAACCACCATTGTTTAGAAACTACTGTTGCATGATGAATACGTCAAGTCGGTTCATATCCAGCCCGGCAATCCTGATTGGTCCGATCATTTTTTAGTCGCAGAACAGAGCATCTATGGATGTGACTCCAGACGCTCGTGTATTTCAGCCGAAGCAGAGCAGAAATACACGAGGGTCTGGCGAAAGCCAGGCTAGTCAGTTAATGCATTTTCAATGAGAACCTGGTATCCTGGGTGGTCAAAGCATCAGCCACAGGTCCAGGACATCCGTTGCAGCGACAGTGTACAAAGCAGCACCAGATTAGAAGTTGAGCCTTAGTTAACTTTATGGTAATTAGCAATGCTTTTCAGTGGCAACCAATCAGAGTAGAGGTGTCGAGCGGACTCCAAAAACCACCACATGAAACTTTGTTTCCGGAACACACTTGTTCCATCATGGATGCCGAGAGCATGAACTCAGGCACGACGTGCCAAATCACCCTGTTGACACTGGCTACGATGTAGCTCACATTGCTCACACACGCATACACAGTTGCTGTCGGCACCATGAGTGTGTGCGGTACGAGTCACCGGTTGCCTGGAAACGTAGGCAGATTGCTCTGATGGGGAAGATGGGATGGTGGTAGTTGGTCCTTTGCATGGTGATTAGCGGCCCGATCTTCACCAGCAAACTGCTGGATGTCCAACCTGCAGTAGAGCTGGAACTGCTGTCTGTCCAGCCGCTGCTCTAACACCAACCCATGAAATTCATCGAGCTCCTCACGACGCCGGAGAATCTCACACCCAGCGATGGCATCTTCTCGGTGTCCATGCAGCAGCACATCACAGCCATGTCATCCACATCTATGATGATTCTCATTCTAAGGGTAAATGTGCATATTTATAGCCACCGCAGACCATGTTAATGAGACAATAACAATTATGAGCTGGAATTAATTTCATTTGCTAATGCCTCACCCCATTTTCCCCTATTTCCCAAAAAGGGAAAACACTCTTTTACCACAAGATGATGTTTTCCAGTTTTTCTTTAAGTCCATGGAACACGTACACGGGTGCAAATGTGCCTCCACACCACGTCTCAGCTGCAACATCTCATTACGCATTTAGATGTCAGTTGGCTTGTGAATTAGATGGTTATTTTGCTGCTTTGGAAGCTGCCCTCTTTCTTGTGCAGCCTCAGGCATCCCTGCCGCTTTTGACGCTTCTGGTTTGACCTCACAGTATGTCTCCACCTGTTCTGTTTTGTTTGTCTTGTAGAACCTGTTGGATAAAGCATATTTTTAGATATTGCACTTATTTTTACCTTTTATTGTCAAACACCACCTGTAAATAAATGCTTCTGATGAAGAGTTTGTTTATAGGTTTAATGCTCACAACCCCCTTTTCTTTTTATTTATAATAGAAGTACAGACTTCTGAGGACGGAAAGAGGTGAGTACACATATTAGGCATTTAGAACTGAAGCTTACGTTAGGTTAAAGACGTTGCTCTGAGAACAACAAACAGAACTATTTGAAGGAAAAAAAACAACTGTTTGCAGGACAACTGGCAAAAAAGTGAACCAACTGGACTCACATTTATGGTTGGTTTATTTTATTTGGTAGCTGAGAATGAGTCTAAGGAGGGAGATATGGCTACACTGAGCAAGAATGGGGGAGTGTCCTTACAGAATGCTAGCAGTATGCATGTCAACTTTTTTACGGTTTTTCCCCAACATCTCTTTATTGAGTATTTCCAAAGCTAAAACAGTAGAAAATGTATTATTCAAGCATTATATGTTTGTCATATCTCTGCCATCTTTCAAACATGATTAATGTTGTGCTGCAGTGCATTATGGGATAGCAGGCTGCCAGAAGTCCACGGAAGTCACCACTGATGCATTCTCGATAAAAGCCCACTTCTGAGAATCTGGAGCGTACTTGAGTTGATGTGTTCTCTGTATTGGAACTGTAGTTGGACCTTAGCTGAGGACAATCCAAAAGTACAAACACTGAGAAACGGCCCATGAGTGGTGGACTTCTGTCCAGGCTATTATCCCAGAATGCCGAGGCACAACATACAGTGGTGCTTTGGGAATTATCCAATCCAGTCCATTTTCTCTTAATACAGTTAACCCTATAAAGCCAAACGTATCACATTTGATTCATGTTTCTGAGACATTTTGCATCACTTTGTGGTACAGACTTTTCTCAAAACTGTGCAGAATACAATATGAAAGTTCCCACTTTGTCACATGGTAATGAATGGTAGACATAGCCCTAGGAACATTGTAACAGAAGCTTTACAATACAAGCAAGAGATAAATTAGATGCATATATAAGAACTATGATAAAACCTCTTACAGGTGCTGATAATTCAGGCGTCCATTTAACTTCTGCTTGCCACCAGGTTGCTGTCACAGTCCAGATGAGGTGGTTACACTACATGACAATTTCATGCAACCTTTATGTAATATTTGCGTTACTAAAGGTCATAATAAATATGGTCTAACATACACTACAATAAACTCACCCAGACAAGTGCAGGCTCGAATTCGCTGAACAAATTGTGTCACAAAAGTGAAGGAAATTTGTATCTAATCACATGTTTTGTATAACTCTTCTGGGAACAACCCCTCTGATCCTCTTGCTAAATATGTATCTTTCCAGTTTTGTTACATTGCGTGTCTTTAGCTTTGCCTCTGACCTCCTAATTTCAGCTCTCAGAGTGTATTCCTGACACGACTCACGCTGAATGCAATCAAGTGAGACTGTTTTCCATCTTAGAAACTCAGCACAGTCCACAGTTCATAAAGAGCTTGGGTCACTACACCACCAGAGTTGGCAGATTAGCATAAAGCTGAAGCACGCTCTCTCCAGCTTACACAGTGCCCTTTGTGATTATTTGCTGGCCTGACCAAACAAACTGGAAGAACTAAAAGAAAAGTAAAAAAAGAAGACTCCTATTCAGCAGTCTGAGGCAGAGTTTGTTATTTCAGATCAGCTATAATCTGACCTGTTTTTGTGTGTGGAGACAGACAGGCAGACGGCAGAGCCAGGGGGGGTATTTTCCGTGTACACTCACCTGTCTGCTCGTCTTAAGTTCTGCAGTCTGGAGGTTTAGTTTGCAAAGTCTGATGCTCGTGGTCAAGTTGTGAAAACTCTTCTGCAGGACAAAGCCTCTCCTCGCTCTTAGCATCAGTTACTCCAGCAGAAATGAATCATTTATCTTCCTAACATCGCTGTAGCTTTCGTCTAACCCACAAAGCGTTTTCTGTGGCTTCAGTGTTTTGAGTAAGGATGTTTGTTTCTATTGTATAATCACCATTGTGCTGAATTTGGTTATGTGGCTGCTGATGGGATCTGACTGGAGTCTGCCTGCCTCCCAGTGACAGTGAAAATTTCTTTTGATATCACATGAACGACTGTCACATTCCACGTCCGTATCCAGCCACACATCCACTCTTAATGCATTCTTGGTTGCTGTTGGCAACACATACCGAAGGGTCAGGGGTTGTATTTCTTATGTTTCATACATCTAAACCAGAACTTACTGCTTTCAGTTTCACGGTATTGGGTTGTTCCAGGTCAAACTTAGTGTTGAGTGATGATGATAAACAGGGTCAAAAACCAGTGACTTAAACCAGTGCCCCGTGTTAAAAGAGTGTGAGCTGAGTTGTTCTCCTGAGTGTGAGCAGTAGTTTTAGTGCTGACACAAAGATGCTGTGCATTTGCACCGAGTCAGTGGCTGATAAGAGCAGCTATTACCAGAATAAATGGATTTATCCCTCGCTGTGTGGAGAAGTCTCTTTGGTTGACATCTCTGCATGTGACGAGTGGATTACTGCTTCCTTAATGCCTTCCCTCCTCTTCCTCCCTTTCCCTTTGTCTTTTTTTTGCTATCTCCTATTTTCTCTGTTTAGGAGTGTTACTGTTGTTTGATATTTCCATCATCGTTCAACATCCTGCATAGTCTGACCTCCTCCTCATCCCTCTCCCCTTCTTGTGCCGTCTGTCTCTCTCCTTTATTTATGTGTATAATGAAAGCATATAATCATATTCTACACACCCACATACTGTATGAGACTTTAAGATTATATGTCTGAGGCTGTAAGAACAACAGAATCATTATATTAATGGTAGTGGCGGAAGATCCTCATTGTTCCAGCAATGTTTATTATCCACGCTGTCTATCAAAGTTGCCAATTATTTTCTAAACTGAGTGTTGGAGGAGGGAGATAAATGAGGCACAGCAGATGCCTGAGAGCAAAGACACAAAACAGAAACATTTTCACATAATTTAAAAGCAACATGAAAAAAAACTGAATATAATGAAACAGAAGTGGTAGAGTTCACTTCTACCGCAGCTTCAGGACTTCCACTTTTCATGATAACACCACAATGAATAAGACAGCCTCAGATCACAGTGTCAGGGTTCTTTTTGCGCTGGTGCCCCCTAAAGGATTGGATGTCTGGCGCAGGAGCACGGTCGCAGACATAGTCTGACATTGTCCAGATGTACACAGGTGTTTGGACAGATGCAGACAGATGTGTGGTTGCGCCTGTTATCTTTGTGCAAATCCAGTTATCAGCTTTTGGGGAAACGCCCTCCAGGGGAAGATTTTCTGATCATCCGGCTGTGCTGGTTATTCATGGACGGGAATTCTGGTTTTACCTCGCAGCATCAGAGTGTGCTGTCATGTGTGAGGCTTGCATCACAACATGCTCTGTTAACTCTTTTGTTTCCATGGCAACAGCAGTACGCAACCAAGATTGTGCTGGTGCTAATCTTGTTAAGACAAAGCAAATTTATTTATAAAGCATATGTCGTACAAGGCAACCCAACGTGCTGGACATGATCTAGGCACAGACAACCAGAGGAAACTTACAGGGTGTTGCATAAAAACAAGAAGCTTCTCATCATCATCCACAAGAAAAAGAAAGCAAACAAAACTTTTTACAGTTGCATTTGTCACCAGCCAAACTGTGGTCATGGAAATATGGCAGTGTGTTACACTTCCCCAACGCAGACGCTGGACTTGGCAAGGTGCGAGTGGTTTCATGACTGGAAAGTGATCTAAGGAAGAGAAGTCTACCTGTGTTTAATATATCTTGATATTACACGCCAGCAGTTCAGGAAAAAGTCCTCTGAGGATACTATCAAACACACAATCCAATTCCGGCCATTTCATTGTGGTCCAGTAATAATTCAGTAAAATGAAATCACTCCACAATCCACTTTATAACTGTGTTTATATGAACCAATCTATAAAATAACGAGCAAGGAAACCAACGGTTTACATCAAATATCTTTGATTCAATCCGGAGGTTCCATCAGAACCAGGAAGAACGACCATCTCGCTGGACTGGTTGGGCCCGGAGAGGTCAGAGCTGAGCCCAGTGCATCATGGGATGTTCCCCAGCAGTATCTACCTATAGCAGCAGAACCACTGACTATGATATTTGGACAGCCCCTCCCATTCTGATTTGAAGCTCATTGGGAGACTCCCACCGTCGCCATCTTGGCAGGGCCACTCGTCTCCTCACTCCTAGAAGGTACAAAAATGAGCGAAGAGGAGGTCAACATCAAACTCCGAGCTGCCCGTAGCTAAGAGCAAACCAAGCTAACCCGGAGATAATGAGCTGACAACCGCAGTCGTGCTCCCTGCTGCCTCCGTCTATCTGACATGTAAGAAAAATAAATTTACTTCATACATGTGACACTCTACTAATGTGACACTTGACCATCATGGCCGTGGAACATCCAGCGGGATTCGTGTTTAAACCAGTAACATGCTGGCCCAGAAGATGAGGAACTTACCGTGAAACTGGTTCATTGTTGATTAGACTTTTTTTTTAACACAAACACAAACCATCCCATCATTTCAGATGGGTTATCATATCATGTGAGCTCTCCCTCTCAGGCCCCTCCCCCACCCCTGGTGTCCACATGTCACACAGAATTCAAACAGTTGCCTCTTTCTGCAGCCACCAGCCTGAACACTGCAGCAGCTCAGCCGTAATAGCTCTTGGTTTGTATATATTCTGGATGTGTATATTTACCTGTGTGCACATGTGGATGTGTGTCATTTCCGAGCAGTTCACTTTGTGTCCCTGCCCCAAACCTAAATAAGCATCTCCACACTTTCCCTGCCTCTCGGCCGTGTGAATGGCCTCTCTGTGGTGTTTCTTGCTGTGGGGTCTATCATCTGTGCTGAGTGGCCTCGCTGTCACGGCCGCATATCACTGCTGGATCAAGTCTTTACTAAACCACCTGAGAGAACTAATTGGTCTCATGAGTGCTCAATTATTCTTCTTGTTTAATCTTTATGAAAAAAGATTCTTGGTTCAGGCTTGCTAGAAATTTTATATATATACTGTATATATGTATGTATGCTGCTCTCAAGGAAATAAAGACCTTAGCTAAAAACAGGTAAAATACACATGCGTAGAAAAGGATAAATGAATAAAAACGCTGACTTAGTACAAACCATGGTATCCATGTCTGCCTCTGCCTCTGGGAACTGATAAGACACCCGATCCATGACCTGAGGGGTCCACTGGGTTTTTACTGGGTCAAAGGATCCTAAACCATTCAGAATTTTATAGACCTGCACCAGAACTGTAAAGTCTATCCTTTGACAGACAGGAAGTCAGTGTGGACCTCAGAGCTGGACTGGTGTGGTCTATTCCTTGGTCTTAGCAGCAAAGTTCTGAATAAGCTACAATAGTCAAAAAAAAATCCGGACCAGTTTTCCAGGTCCAGCTGAGACAACCGATCTTCTAACCTTGTTATATTCTTAAGGTGACAGAAGGCAGACTTTGTGATTCCCTGTTTTCCAGCATTTATGTCTGAGCCCATGACTACAGGAATATTTCTGGCCTGGTTGGTGGGTTTTAGACGTACAGAACGAAGCTCAGCGGTGACCTTTCATTTTTCAAGTAAAAAACAATCACCTCAGTTTGGTTTTTGTTCAGTTATAGAATGTTCAGTTTCATCCAGCCAATGCAGCTTAAAATTCATG
The DNA here is from genome assembly GCA_037177035.1 of Craterocephalus eyresii. Classification (NCBI taxonomy): domain Eukaryota; kingdom Metazoa; phylum Chordata; class Actinopteri; order Atheriniformes; family Atherinidae; genus Craterocephalus; species Craterocephalus eyresii. The sequence goes on from JBBBVT010000013.1 coordinate 26,796,238, forward strand.
TTTATCTTTAACAAACAAGAATAATAAATGTTATCTGATGGAAAATCAGGATGTAATAAACACTGGATGATAGTTCTGCATTGTGTTTAAGCTCCTGTTCACCCAGAACTCACCAGTTGTTTTTATTCTAACTCAAACAGGCCGAGCTCTCCAGACTCACTGAATCATGCTGGAAATGTTTAAATTTAAAGCCACAAGAACACAATCAAAGACTTTTTCTTTTTTTTGTGATTTCCTTTTCAGCATCTTTCTGAAGGTCGCCATTGGCTCAGAAGAAAAGAGCAGCTGGGCGTTCAAACTCATGACCTGGACTCTAATGGATCGCCCCCTGTCCCACCTGTGCCACACCTGTGACACTGACTTCATGTTTTATTGAATAGTTGGATTGGTGTGTGTGTGTGTGTGTGTCTGTGTGTGTGGGTGTGGGAAACAAAGCAAGAAAAACACAGAATCAGCTGAAGCTAAAGTCACAGTACTTTGTTTTGTTTCATTTCTTCCTCAACTTCCTTTTCTCTCCTACAGTATTTCTCTCATCCACACACACATAAACACCCTATATAAACATCTACACACATACATCGGGCTCACAGACACAAACATACGCTCACTCCTGGGGCCAATTAGTCAAGTTGAAACGTCTTCATTTTTCATTTGAGTGTTCAATGATCAGTATAATTGGAATTAATAAGCCAATTTCATTTGGCAGAGATGGGACTTTTTGGCACTTGTGTTGAGCACCATCACAGTTGGTTATGGGGGAGGAAACCACAAAACAAGGGTCTCATTAACTGGGTCAATTACAGTAAAAAAAACATCACCCTAATAATCTTCCTCTGCCTGACATAATAAAAATGTTTTTGTATGAGTCTCAGGCTGCTGCTGATGATGTATAACGTTCAGCACTTTGCTCCCAGACCATATGCTCACTGCAGCGCGGCAATTAACTGAGTCCTAAACGCTTGTCTTTATTCTTATTGTAGACAAAAAACTATTGATGTGTTTCAACTTTGCAAGTGATGTCAAGAGTCACAAGAATGATCTCCAACTCTGCTTTTCCCTGAAGATTTATCAGCTCTTTGATTCTCACTGCTGACCGCCCAATCTGGAAGAACATTGACAGAGTTAGATGGCTGGGGAACATAAAGAAATGAGTAAATATATAAATTATGCAAGATTCCTTCATAATTTTCACTGTAAAAAAAACAAAAATCTGATGCTTCAGTAAACAGATTCAGGTGTTTGTGAACAGAAACACTTCATAAATACTCAAAAGAAAAAAAGTCATTCAACAAAAACTAACAAATCCATTTATTTCTATCAGATTGTCAGCAGAAAACAACAGCCTGTCTTCTAGATGCTGACATTTTTGTCCGCAATAGAAACAAATGTGCCGGTTAACCAGCCAATTTTTTAACAGAGCCCTGGACTGAACAGCACGGATCATAAACTCATCATTTCACCACTAACATCTGCTACATGAGCTTTCTCTGCAGCTCCTGCAGAAACTCAGAGCAAGCCACCACACCAGACTCGGATCGTTACCAAAACACGATCCCAGCCACACCATCCGCTGGATGCAGCTCTCACTCCTAACTGTGAACCCCCTGCATACACACCTATGAGTGATAACAAGGTAAGCTGTGAGAGATAACACCTGGATGCTAACACAGCTCGCACATATAACATTAACACACACAATGAAGACACGTACACTGGACACTTTGTCCAATCACAGCCTCCAAGGTAATTACAGCATCTATCGTCTGATATGAGCGGTTGAGAAGGATGTTACAGAGCAGACATTAGAGCCACATGGAAGATCCTCTCCAGCACAGCTCCTGGATGCAATCTGTTGGCTTCCTGTTGGCCGTTATTTATTATGAACAGACTTAACTGTAAAGTTGTTGTGAATTGGTGCAATACCAATAAAGCTAAATTGAAAGAATGAGGTCAGTAACTGGTTGTTCAGTTATTTGGTTTGTCACTGGAAAAAGGAAAGTTACTGTTCAGCATTTTCAAAAAAATCATCAAGTAAAACAATTTAAAAACCAAATATGATGGAATGCATTCAGTTGACTGATTGATTTGTTCATACTGAGACATGAAGGTCATTCAGTTTTGGTGCTTGACGAAGAAACATTTCACACCGTCTGCAAAATACAGAACAATTGCTGAGAAAAAAAACCTTAACTGATGCATACTGGAAAATAAAACGTTGCAAATGTTTTGCAGAAGATAAAACAAGGAAATTTGAAAGAAAAAAGCTAAAGAGAAAAATAATCATCAGAAAACCTCTTTTTCTAAAAACATCATTTGAAATATTGATTAAAATAACTTGATATTTCCTCAGATGTTTTTACTTTGACCTACCAGCTGCTCAGTCCGTCCCACTCTGGGTCAAAGGGACGTAACCTGCTTCTTAATGACCAGATTAGCCTCTTCAGAGGCCTGAGGGTGGAACATTTAGATTTTTTCACACACTTCTTCTGAAGCATTGTTGTTTCAACATGATCCAATATCATGATGTGTATGTAGGTCATGGGGTAGCTTGTTAGTACAAACATGCAGAATGACTGTCGTCCTGATTACTGAGAACAGGTTAGGAAAAAAAAGGTATCATGTGAAACTTGTTTGTTTTTGGGAAGTTAAATCTTGTAGAGTTGGCAATAGGAAGGGCTGTTTTAGGCAGAATATGTTTGTCGTTTCTGCTCTGGGAGATGGCTTCCCTGTCTTTCTCATCTTCCACCTTCCCACACTCCCGTGGATGAAGAATGTGTCCTCTCTTTTGCTCTCTTCACACAGACTCACTCCTAACACATCACCTCTCCCACTCCTCCTTCTTTATGAACCCACAGAAAGGCTGACACGCATGTAGTGGAGCATAAAGCCGTCCCGGCTCAGTGTAATATGAACAGACATGTTCGCACTGCTTCTCATTTGGTTGCCACTGCGCTGCCTGGCCTCTTTTGCTATATTAAAAACTCAGTTCCTATCATTGTCAGAGCTACAAACAGATGGCGGTAAATCTGCTTGGCGCTCACTGAGGTCATGTGAAAGCAGCTTTTTTCTTGCTTGGTTTATTTTGGAAGCTGCAACTCGCTCCTCTCTCCCTGCACAGAGAAGATGTCTCTTGTCTACAGCATGACACATCTTTGAGCGAGCGCGTGATTTTTCCCTGCTTTACACCACATTTCTTCACTTTCTCAGGGGCAGCAATTTTGTGTTAATTTGTATTCTACAACATTATAAATAACCCTGTTTGCATCAAGTGGATGACTCGCCCATCTGCTGCAGCGCTCTCTTTCAAGCTTTCATGAAAATGTGAACTGCATTGTGCTGCAGTGCAGTCAGCACGCATGAAGCTGGCTCGGCTGTGACGTTCAGGTCAGCTCTGTTTGTGCTGCATCTCAGATTCACAATTATGAGTCACAAGAAATGTTTTCATCTCTTGGTGACATTTTGTTGCACCCAAAACCCCTTTAAATGCATGCCTCATTCCATCATATCTTATAGACCGTTTAAAAGCATCACTTGCCGTCAATACTCAGACCTGCCCTTGCTGTTGCTTCCTACATTCCCTGAAACCTCCATGAATCAGACTGGATCCATCAAATCTTCCCCAAACCCAGTCTTTGTTTAATAATTCACACACATTCTTGGATGCTCACAAGCTTTTCTCTTTGGCTTTCCATACTTCCATGTCTCCCACAGCCCATGCTAGTTAGCAATACATGCTAACTTCATGAACCGGGTAAGAGACCAGGGGCCTGTACTACGAAGCTGGGTTAACCTACCCGGGATTTCTCTCTGTTACCTGGGTTGACTTAACTAGACATCTGCGA
>JBBBVT010000013.1:26877753-26888407 GCA_037177035.1 Craterocephalus eyresii
CACATACTAAGCCATTAAGTACATAGTATGCTTAGTATACTCAGTTTTGGATTTTAAGTATTTAGTATGGAAGTATGGGATTTGGGACACAGCATAATACTTCAATCTGATCTGAAATCAGCCACAAACAGCTGCCTGCTTGGATGTACTACCTTTTCAATCATCAGCAATTTGTTACAAATTTCGTGGAGTCTTTCTTTTCTTTGCTCAACGTTGACAGTCTGACCCCATTTACCACATGTTCTACCCCTGTTCCCACAATTAAAGCTACATCTGGTTTTATTCTTGCTCTCTTTTACTCGAAAGGATAAAATCTAAAATTAAGTGTGTGAAAATGTGTAATGTCCCGCCGTTAGCTAACCTTTTATCCTTAATCTACAGTAACACCATACTTTCTATAAACTAAATATATTGTGGGGGAGGCAGTGGGAAACTAAAAATGCAACGACTTTTATTTTGTGATTGCCCAGATGTTTCAAACAAAAGTTTTGTTTAATATTTGAAGTTTGAGCCGGCATCCAGTGACTTGATTCCTGACTCTGTGACTGCGGGTTCAAGGGGCTCAGAGACTTTGTATGAAAACAATGTTTCTTTTTCAGTCATGATGCTCTTACATGAAATTACAGAGAAACAGGAAAAATAAAGGGATTCACACAATATGACTTTAAAATAGGAATCAGCAAACTCTAATGCAAGGAGGAAATGAAAGGTAGAAGAAGCTATGAAAATCACTCTGCTGAACAGTGAAAAACTAACAGCTGTGTATCAGAAAACATCTTGAAATACCAGAATCTGGACTCTAATCCATTAATGATAATATTTGAAACATTTATATGTTGCTTGTTCTTGTTTTTTAATTAAAAGCATATTTACAGAACACTTAAAATCAATGCAACCTCTGCCACAACCATCTGCAGGGAATTCCTGAATTAGTGAGCTCTTCCACCCCCCGTTTCCAGCTTGTCCTCCCCTCTTTGATTCCCTCCTCCTCATCTACTCTTGACCATGACTCATGACAAATCAGGCCTTAATATAAGTTTTTCCTACTGCCTAATTTTTAGATTTAATACCATTAAATCAGCCTGAACTCTGTCAAAATGAGTACAAGGGATAATTGCTGGAGGTTTCTGTGACATTTTGCTTATAGATGTTCCTCTTCAACAACAATTTAAATTTCATAGGAGTGTTGAACATATCAACCAGTTTCCCACAGGTGGAATTAAAAAGAAAAACAACTTTTTAGGCTGAACACACACCTTCAACGCTCACACACTGAGAGATGCCATGATCAGTTTTTTTAAGGCTAATGTCTTTAAAAAGATTGTTTGTGTGGAAAAAATTAAGGAAATCTGGACAAAGGAACAGAAGAAAAACAAGAGACAGGAGCTCAGTGGGAGGCAGGCCATGTTGTGACATCTCGAAATCTGTGAGTTGGAACAGCCACCCCCCAAATTTCCAGACATTTTCTATAAGGTCATTCTTGGGCCAGGTCAAACTTTCTGCAGATCATACTGTAAAGGCATACAACATTTCAATTTGAACACTGATTTGTGAAGCTAATAAATTCAGCTTGGACTGCTTGGATTTGTGAAACCAACATGCATTTTTTTATGAAGAACAGTTTCTGTTAAAAACAGCTCAATAAAGAATAGTCTTTATGCATCAAAATAAAGAAACTTAGGAATGTTTTATATCAGGGCAGAATGAGGCTGCTCTGAACCAGAAAAGATTTTCTTTCTATGTTTTTTTCTTAAAGGAGGAAACTGTGTGTGAATATTCCTTTTATAAGGTTTATTTTATGGGAAGGAGCAGAAAATACCTCACAGCTATTAGCAGAATAAATGCAATTTCATACCAGATTATCAGCAGTTGTCTGTTTTTTTTTCCATCAGCTATCCACCTTGAGGTCTTTTAGTGAAGTTCATTAATTCAGTGCAGAGCTGTTCACATCTCTCTCGTCGAGCTTTATGCCCACTTACATAACGCTCGGACACCTGGTGATGCAACAAACTGTCAATGCAAACATGATTCTCTTCAATTTCAGATTTGCCACATTTTCCTTTGTCATTTCAAACTTTTGCCTCTGATTGCCTTTGAACAATTTTAATGGAACCAGTCCCTCGTCTCTCTCACTTCCTGTCGGTATCTCCTTCCCCCCGAGGGAAGGATGTCATGAGTTTAATTGCCACCAGGTGATGAGGAACTTGGAAAAACAGAATTAACCTTGTCAGCCCGAAGCCATCTTTCTTCCTCTCCTCTATCCAATGAATCAATTAAAGTTAAGCCATTGTGGCCCCCTGGTTTCTACAGGCTCAGAGTCATGTACACAAAGAAAGGAGAGGTACAGTACCAAGGGGAATGAGCCGGGTTTATCAAGGAGAAGAGAGAAACTGACAAACTGACAAAGGGGATGTGAGGGAGAGACAGAGAAGCAAGACAATGAGCCCAGGAATGATGGACAGATAGACTCAGCAGATAGTCTGCAGGGGGATAAAGGGGGATTGAGCTCTAGTAGGATTAGGAAGAAAGGATGATGGCACAAAGGCAAAGAGTAAAAAAACACAAAAAAATGTGAGTGAGATGAGAGAATGATGTATGTCAATGGGAATGGAGGAGAGAGGAATTTAGAGAGAGGTAGAGTAAGCGAGGTGGAGGATACACCTCCAGAATACTGAGAACAGATCTGATTTTATTTTACAATAAAGTGACATTATTACCACAAGGTCAGGGGGAGGACCTCCATCTTCCTGTTTAATGAAGCTAGACGAAAGAAAAAATCCAAATGAAAAAATAATTAAACTTACAATTTTATATCTTTATCTGAGACAGAAACCAAGTTTAAAGTTTGGTGGATTTTTTTCTTTCAGACTTTAACACAAATTAAATTTTACCTCGGACCTGCCAGGGGTCCTCCAGGCTGTGGAGACAATTAAAAATAAGGATGCATTGACACCAGGGCAGTCTTTGGTAGGGGATATCAAAAATATCCCACCTTCCTTTGGTCTGTTGCTTTCACACTGAACTTTACTGAGGAGGACCAAACCACCTGGGCAGTGTTACACAGTTACAAGACTGCTCACTAGGGGGCGATATGCCCCGAAACAACCGCTGAAAAAGAAAAACAAAATGAATATCGGGCTCAGTGATTGGCCACGACTGAAAAGGTTCTTCACAATAGTTGTCTGCAGTCTGATTTCTGGTTTACTTTGATTTGTCGCTGAAAAAGCAATGCAGCTTTTTCATGATGATTCATTAACTGTGAATTAAAAATATAGATTGCTGAATCTAATTTCAGATTTGACAATTCCATAAAAAATATTCCCTCTCTGTGGCTACTTCCTATGTTTAATTCCATTCACTATTCATTCATTCAAGTAACCAACCAAACTAATCTCCACCATCTTTTATTTATGTAAAACAATATATAAATCCATCACATATCCAGATTTTTCTTTGTGTTCATATTTTTCCCTGCACCTTTACGAAGTACTTGTTGGTAATAAAATGATGCATTTTAGTTTTTCTGAGATTTTAAATGCCAGATGAAGCGTTTTAATGTCACTGTTTTAATGCTGTGGTGAATTTTCCAGACTGAGTTGCGAAATATCTGGTGAGGTTAATGACTTGCTGGCCTGCTGACTGGTCCAGCTACGGTCCTCCAGGATCACAGTGCTGCAGGTTTTCTTTATCGCTGTTCCAACACACCGAACTGAAATTAATGAGCGATTGTGCAGAATTTTACAGGTTGTCGGATCCGTCTCATTTGAGTCAGGTGTGTCGGCGGGCCCTACAGGACCAACTTTGGACACCCCTGGCTTACAGGATTGTTTCAACAGGAGCTCAAACATTTTAATATTATTAGCAACAGATGTAAATTCCAAATCTGAAATTTCCAGGTGAGCAAGAGCAGCGACAGAGTCGCGTCTTTCCTAATCCTGCGCAGGCAGACTGAGTGTGGACCAGATCAGGATCTTAACTCAATGTTCTGTCATCAGAAACACAACAACACTGCTTGTGTTGGCTTCACCTGTTTTCACAGACCTGTCTTTATGTTATCCTCTAGACCCATGACGCCAGGCCTGCGCACTCTGGCAAGCATGATAATGGAACACCAAAACACACACACACCTACACACACCCACTCAAAAGACCCCAGAGCTTTTAGAGTCTTTTGGTTTCAACCATATCACCATCTCCAGTAACAATCCTTATCACCTGCAATTGAGCTTTTTTCCTTTCTAACTGAAACACACACACACACACACACACACACACACACTAAACCTCCGTACGTGCAGATCACATTTCAGGCATTTGCTTTCAGAGACTTCCTGCTGTACTACTCCTGCTTCACACTGACATCTAGCTAAAGAACCTCTGTGATGAGGTGAGGTTTGCTAAGGTTGTTTCCGTGTTAGCAGGATTATTCAGAAAGGTTTTTATTGTTTTGTGAGGACCGGACTGCGTCATAATTTAGAGAACAAAAAGTTTTCATGTCAATCTCAGCAACATTCCCGAAACACTCAGCCTTTTGTGTAAACGTGCTTTGAGGCTGTTTCTTAACCTCAGGTTTCTCAAAATGGACCATTTCTGAGGAGCAGCAGCTTAATGAGACCGGTGTTTTTCCTCCCGATCTCCACCCTGCCTCTAAATAAAACCTTTCCCAGTCAGTCGATCATAAAAGAGTCGGTAAATCAAATACATTGGCAAATCATTCATAAATATTGTTTTCACCGTCCAACCAAACCTGGATGCTGGAATTTCTCTCTGCCTCATCAGCTCAGAGGAAATTTAAGGAATTCTGTCACAGACAATGAGTGAAAACCTGACCATAGACAAAGGGCTTATGTAAAGATAGAACATCTGGAGAGACTTTAACATTAATGCAGTTTTTAAATAAATAAGCATGGCTCACAGAATTTACCAGAATAGTGTATTCAGCCCATAGCAGAGCAGGAGTCTAGGTTCCTATCAGCTCATACACAGTTGTTTGCTGCTGACGGGGAAGTCTGCTGACTGAGTTACAGATGAAAGAAGAACAATTCTGCTGCTTAGCTTCAGGATTCTCACACTTTGACCTCTGGGTGGTGTGGGATTTCAGTCGTGGTCATACATCACATCCAGTTTGCATTCTGCTTTGTGTCAACGCCTTAAAGCCTTCCCCTTGTTGGCCTCCCTCCTTCCCCCTCTGCCCCCACACACTGTATCATGATGCAGCTAAATCCCCTATAAAGGTGCTCCCATCCCAAATTCTTTCTCTTTCTGATGTCAAACAAGATAATCTGTGAAACCTGGGCCTCCGTAGGAGTTTGGATTGTTGCTCTGAGGCTGATAAGATCGCCATCCACACAAGTTAACAGCAGCCTCTTTCCAGTCTCGTATTTTAGTGATGTTTGCATATGATAATCTTCCAGAGAGAAAATACAAATGTCCCCAACTCTGACTCCACAGCCTCCATCTGCACCACAATGACAGATGGGGAGATGAGCAAATAGCTCTTAGATGCTGCTACCTGTGATGGGGGAAGTCACTAACTAATCACTGATTACTGAAAAATACTTCATTTAATCCCCTTGAGGAAGTGTAATGTTTGATGAAGCTAAAGGGTCTGTTTGTTGGGAAGTCAGAAAACCAGATGGATATGGAGGAATCCTCCTTTATAACAGAGCAGCTAGGAAAGGAAAGAAGATGATCTTCATTCTGAGAGTGGGTTCTCTGAAGCGCGTGATCATTATGATATGCAGAAGGATCAGGAAATCTTGAAATTCATTTTAAAACAGTAAGGCCCTGATCTATTAAAGCGTTGCGTGTATTAAAACAGGTGCTAATGGGTTTGCACACGCTAATATCGGCCCAAGCTGATCTATCAAAGCCTCAAACAAAGGATTGTACCTGATATCCTGGCAAAACTGCGCTGCTCTCCACTTTGCGTTTCTGCTGCTGATGAATATGCAATATGGGCGTTTCTGCCAGAAAGTGCGTAATGTTGGGAGGAGACTTTGCAAACAGATTGGGTTTGCGCAGCAGTGTGATCTATGAAGACCGCAACAAGTTTGCAGTGATTATGTTCGCATGTACAAATGACGCGTCTGAAAAATAGGTGCTAACTGGCACAACAGTATACGCACAATGGCTGCAGTAATAATTTTAAGGAGGAGGCACAGACACCATTAAAGGCGAATGATAGAATTTTTTTTTCTATTCTATTAATATATCTGGAATACCGGAGGAAAGGATTGTGGAGCCGATCCAGCGTTGCAATATTAGAATTGCTGGGTGAGTTTAAAGGAATGATATATGTGCAACTTGTCCCTACTGCAGAAAGAGAGCATATTTATACCAAAGGCCACACATTCTATTAATGTACAAGTTATGTGCCACACAAAGGGAACCATTATAATTGTGGTCCAGGTCGTACACGATTCTTTTATTCTGAGGAACAGTGTAATAAGAGATAGTGAATATGGAGATGGCTGCTTTTGGGTGAGTGAGTAGCCTATAATGATTTTCCCTTGTACATTGCTCAGTTGGACTCAAGAAAAAAGTCTAAATGATACCAGAATTACTGCAATATGGGTGAATATCTGCGAAAAAGTAAATGCAGTTTGAAAAACCAGAACAACAGCGGATGTTATGTTGAAGTTAGGACGAGGAGGCAAGATGGAGAATGAAAGAAAAAATGCTCGTAATAAAAAATCGGCAAATAAGACCGGCGGGGCCTCAGAAGAGATTCATCTGAGCAATATTTAGGATCAGGTGCAGCTCTCTTTCTGCAAGGAGCAGATAACTGGTGTATCGGGGTCTGGAGCCGTTACCCACGGGCTGCTGCAGTGTCATGTGTGGCACATCGCTGAGGCCAGACTCTCTTGAGATACTCGGGCCGTTGCTGCGCACACACGGCAGCTGTTCAGCGCTGGTAAGTGTGTCTTATTAATAGAAGAAGAGTGAAGGAAGGCGGTCAGGTGATAGTGAGGGATGTCCATGCCAGCGGCTCCAGAGTGCAGCAGCAGGTCCTGCAGGGAACGGAGTGTGCGCACTGTGCGTAATCCTCATAAAAATGGTCTCATGCTCCATCGCATGATGTTTTGTTCTATGTTGTAGAGCAACAAACAACAGTCTGAGCGACCTTGTGAAACATGTGCCCCTCCATGTTTCTCATGCGCACGCGAGCAGCATTATAACGGCGCATACCTCCTGCATTCCTGTGCCCGCTCCGGCACAAATCCGACATAAATTTTTGCATACTTCAAATGGTGCAGTAATCTCAGCCCCAATGTATCCAAACATCTCCATCTTTGAGGCGGCCGAGCCGCTCCACAACAGGAACAGCTGCAGATGCAGCAGGGTTGCTGCTTGTCGGTCCAGTTCAGCACATAAGAGTGCTGCTCTCGGGAATTTAATTTGACATATCAGCCAGTCATTGTGGCCCAGTAAATTATTATGGTTGTTGGTCACTAGAATCATGTTTGTTATTAGTTTTACCATTTGCATCATGGCAGCGCCTGCAGTGCCTCCATCTGGAGCATTACGCACGGGACTGGCGGTGTTAATGTTGGCAGCAGTCAGACTGGCAAAATGATCTTATCAATCAGTGGGATATGCTACCAGAGGTATGATAATGCCACAGCTGAGGGTCCTGGCACTGTGACCATGCGTCCTGGCTACTTGGTTACAGACACATCTCTTTAGCTGAACGATCAGCGCCTGTGTCTCTGAGATTTGAATCCCGCCTTTGTCTGGGAGACTGTCGATGGAATGACAGTCATCCGAATCAAATCAATAAATCTTCAATTATTAGCGGTCACCGCTAATTATTATTCTATTTTTTCTTTATAGCTTTTAACCTTTTATTATTTATTATTTGTTCCCTGCATATATTTTAAATGTACAGCACCTCGGGCTCCGAAAGGTTGTTGTTAGTGTGCTTTATAAATAACTTGAAGTTGAAGTTGAACTGATAATGCAGCACTTCTGGTGACATTTAGATTTCTTTCTGTAGCTCATAAATATATTTACTTGTCTCCTTCACTAATATTTCAACCCCAATGGAATCAAAATTCATTTTGCTTTTGGGGTTCCTTTCTCTCCAGACCCTTGCATGACAGAGCAAACAGTGATGCAAAATCCTCATTTAAATGCTGCTGTTTGCGCCACAAATGATAACAGGAGCAGTCTTAATAGATCAGCCGCTAACCGTGGAAACAAAACCGGAGCAAAACTGCATAATAAATATTGAATAGCGCAGCAGTTTTGCCCTCTTAATAAATCAGCCCCTAAGTTTCTTTATTGTTTTACATTTGGAAGGACTTTCAGTTCAAAACAATCATCAGAAATGACAAAGATCAGCTGACTGAGGCACAGAGACAATTGCAAATGACAATAACTCCCAAGATAGGCCAGAAACAATCAACTTGTAAATAAACAATGTGCCCCCCGCCTATCCCCCCCACCCCCACCCCCAACCTCGCATTCAGAGGACAACTCTATTTCAATTTATCTTAGTTAATTAATTCATTATAGCTGGGTAACTAAATGAATAACTACAAATATATAAATAAATAAAAACATAGTTTGATGTTCAGTGTGGAATGAAATGACCTTCTGAAACTGTATGTAGACGCGCAGAGAGCTGCAGACCAGGACACAGGAATTATTTCCATGAGCTGAGATGAGGCTGTAAACATCTGCATGTGGGGATGATTGTGCACCAACACACGCAGCATGGGGCTGGGCAGTTGCACTAGTGAGAGCTAATGTGATTAAATGAAGAAACTGGTGGGCCTGTTATCTCATCATGATGTCTTTCCTAATGGCCCCTCTTCCCTTTCCTGTTTCTTTGCCCACTTTCCTCTTTTTTCTGAGATGACTTAATTTGTTTCTATTTTGGACCCTAATCGTCCACTAACTCTGGGAAAATATCAGAGCGATAATAACGCTCACTTCCTTTATGTTTTGTGCCAGGGCACTCAACCCCCACCCCCACCCCGCTACTCTGTAGCACTTAACTTTCACAGGCTGATAAAAAAAATAATTGTTGCCCCAAGGGTGGGGAGCTCCAAATACATTACTAGCACAAAGAGAGGAGTTGGGATCACATTACTCTGAGCTCTGACACCCGTCAGTCTGAGGGAAAAGGAATGAGGTCAGACGCCGGAGAGACAGGCACATTAAAGACAGCATGCTGCTGAGCATGTTGTCACCTGTGGGAGCTGCAGTGTGAACTGCTCCATGGCATAGCTTCAGGGATGAAGATAAGGGGATGCGCTCAGTTTGTTTCTTTGTTTTACTCTTGAACCTCTTGTATATGGTGAGGACCTGATGTGCTGCCACGCTCTGCTGCAGAGCAATAAGTCAGGGGCCAGAGGTGATGGCCGCTCTGCTGGAACAGCAAAGGAAGGAGTCCGGCGAGCATGACCGCTGCAGGAAAGCTCTCATTGTGAAAGCAGATAGATGGTGGATAGAAGCTGGACGGGCTCTCTGAAAGGCTCCTGATCCCAGTTTACTGAATGCCCGTGCTGCTCTTTTTAGCATCTGTTTCTCACACCTGTTCAGCTTCATTTCTCCATGTTTTCCCCAAACACTGAGTGGTCTATAATCTACAGTATATGCTGCTACAATAAGTCTGTGCATTGGTCCAGGCTGCAGAGGAAAGTCTGCTGTTATTCTACCCACTGTGACCAATTTGTTCTTTCCACTCACTGCTATCTTCTAATGTTGTGTCTATTTTTACCAAACTGCCTCATGTCTGTGAATCATGAAATCGATTAGTGGATTTATATAAATGAGTGTCTGTGCTGAGTTGATTTTGACTGGCTTTATTTCAAGACATACAGTATGCAGCAATGCTAGTTTCTCTTGTTTGTAATTAGTGATGAAAAGTAGAGAGAGGAATGGACAGAGACAATGTTAGAACACCAGACAGCAGGAACAGAACAGCGCATTCTGTCAGTCATTGGTGCGTCTCGCTGTCAGTCCTACTTGTTCTTACATGTGACTGGACTACACCTCACCAGAGAAACCATAGGCTAGAAGGGTCCGGTGTCCCTCCACCGCAGCGTTTTTTCTTATTTTTCAGAGTGTGAGTTTTAGAGTTTCAAATCGAAATGCAGCGAGAGAACACTGACAAAAATCAACTGATCGCAGCCTCGCAGCACAGTGGACCAAACTAGGACAGGTGGATGCTGCAAAGTAATTTTTTTTTTTTCAGATCTCATATTGCAAGATTTCAAAATTTTTTTGCAAACATAAAGGGGTGGGAGAACAATGCCATATTTGAAACTCTGAAAATGTATACTTGCAAAACAGCAAAGGTGAAATAAGTAGTTTGAATCTCTGAAAAGGTGAAACTGAAACTCTGAGTTTTGCATGTTGAATTTATGAAAAATAAAAATGCTGGTACAAAAGTATGCTTGCAGAGATTCAAAACTTTATTTCAGATTTAAAATTTTCAAAATCTTAATTTTAAGGTTTCAAAACTTTTTATTTTGGTTTCAGATTGTGTCAGTGTTCTCACTTCATACATAAGATGCCTGTTTGCTTCTGTTGACAATGATTGTTTGTTTAAAGGAGAACTTCGTTATTTTTCAACCTGTACCTATGTTGTAGCATGCTATATGATCATTTACTCACCCAGACAGTTGTGGCGCAACTCGAA
>JBBBVT010000013.1:27027348-27043429 GCA_037177035.1 Craterocephalus eyresii
AACCAAACACAGAGAGGCAGCGTTCAGTTTTTATGCTCCACACATGTGGAACAAACTCCCAGAAAGCTGCAGGTCTGATGACAATGTCAGCAGTTTTAAATCAGTTAAAAGCTTTTCTATTTGCAGCCTTTTATGATGATTGATTTTTCTGTCTGAGGGTTTCTGTCTTTCTTTAATTTTATTATTTTGTGATTTTACTTTTGTTTTTAATTCTTTTTATTGCTTTCTGCATCTTGCTGTAGTGTTTCTAATGTTTGTATGTAAAGCACCTTGAATTATCATGTAGACGAAATGTGTTAAAAAAAAACTTGCCTTGCCTTGATGGTCAATCAGCCCCAACCCACGTAAATGGGGCATTAATTAGAACGGTACGATACAAGGCCAAGGGACCCTAAAAGAGATCAGACCCAACATCAGTAATGGAAATCTAAGTCCATAAGGCTGTTGTAATCTCTATAAAGCACATAGATGACCAAGATTATCTCACCCTGAAAACTTTCTATTAGACATTTAGCAACCTTTGCAGGTCTCTGGTGATCAGGCTTTGTTATTGGGGAAACAGTTCTGGTTGGGGCAGTGCTGTTCACACAGAAGCTGATACAATCCGTCACACACCGAGCCATGGCGCTGATGGCTCCTCCGTGTGCTTCACAGAGGACATTCCAGGCTGTGGCCTCAAAGCATCCTCTCAGAGCATCTTCATGTTTTAATAGGCTCTGTGACTGGTTACTGCTGGACAATGGCTTGTAGGTGGAGCTGAGAAGAACCAGGCTATGGTCTGATCTTCCTAAAGGAGGCAGGGCAGCGGAGCTGGATGCTCTGGTGGAGCAGCTGACAAACTGCTGGGATGCTGGTAAAGTTGCAGAGAGGGCGGCGCTGTTGAAGCCTCCAGTGATTGCAGGAAAGGTGTTAAGATGCTCTGTGTGTTCTTCAAGAAAACCTGTTTCAGTCTTTTGGAGAACTGAGACTGGAGTGGAGGTTTATCTTCCATCCCAGTCTCACGACCCAAAGTGGTTTCATAAGAAACATTTAAAAGAACAGATCTGAATCTGACTGAGAACCTGTAAAGCATCTTAAATTTTCCTTTCCAAACTCTCAGACATACCACAGGGTTCATTTTGTTTAAAAAAAAAGCTGAATGGTGTGCGTGTGTGTGTTATCTGTAACAGGTCAGGGTTATGTCTGACTAATTAATCTGAGATTCTGTCTGATGTGTTGATGCTGTGCTGAGACAGGGACACTAAACCTTTCCTGTATCAAATGATGGACATGAACAACCTCTGTGAGGTAGAAATTTCATCCTGATGGCCATGAGACAAAAAAAACTTAAGTTGATAAATGTTTCATGAGACACACAAAGAAACATTCAGAATTCTTATTTCTTTATTATTGTTTTTATTGCTGCTGTATACGGTGCCTGCATGTATGAGAAAGGATGCAGAGATCCATTCTCTGGGAGAGCAGCCTCTATACCAGGCCCTGCTGGCGGAAGCGTCTGTTATTGTTGCCATTATTCTCATGCAATTCAGGAAAACTAAGCATGGTGCAAAAGTCTCTTTTCTCTGAGCTGCAGCACTTGTGTGCTGGAAACAATGCAGCTATGACACACCAGCAGCGGAGGGGAAACATCACTGCTGTTTACCTTAGCTAGCTATGCCAACTTCCTGCTTTTATACCCACAGTCATGTTTGTCAAGTATTGTTCAGACACAATGTTTCTGCCCTGCAGACCCTCAAAAGCCAGTATGGTGGTTTTAGGGATGTGTGTGTTCAACAAAAGACCCAACACACATAAACATGGCTGCCTTTCAAAGCAACACTATCCCTCCTGTTGGACATTATTTGATAATAAACTGAAAAAAAAAAAACATTATTTATTCTTTACTGTAATGCTGAAACAGGTTATTGTGGATTGGGACTCTCCAAAGAGCAATGTGGATTAAAAGTGTCTGAATTATCAGGATGGGACGAGGTGAGTCTGTGGAGGTCTGTTTGATTCCACTGTTCTTCTGAGGGAAGGTGAGCCGTTCGCTTTGCAGACTTAACTTCAAAGACAGTAAAATCTGAAAAATGCCTGGAGATTTCTTGACATGTAGAGACAATACTTCAAAGTCACGTTTACCTCTAAATATGTCGTACATCCCCAAGTGCAAGATGAAAATAACTGAGATCAGACATTTTTGTGTATTAAGATTGGTTGAACCAAGCTGACACATTAACAGCTGTTATTTACAGCAAATTCACAAAACCTCTTATTTCCCAGACTTTAACCGCCCCGGGAAGCAGAGCCGCCTCATGCTGTATCTGAAGTTTATTTTCTGCATTGAGCATCTTTAAAACTTGTTTCTAAATGAAGGAAACAAAACATCTGATACGAACACAGTCCCTGTGATCCACAGAAAGATTAACGGAGTGCAGGAAAAAAGACGAATAAAACTGCGGAAAGAAAAATAAATGTCACATTGGTCCCATGACCTCTCGCCACCTCACCTGCAACTACCGAGTGATGGCACCTGGTGCAAAGCAACTCCTCGAACATATCTGAAAATACGGCGAAACACTGATGCTGGAAGGGCTTTAAAGCTGGGGGAATTAATGGAGTGAGTGCCAGTAAGTTCCTTTTATTAGTCCGAATTAATGCTGCAGCGGAATGAAACGTTGTGTTTGTGTAAAGTGAGGAACCTCCAGCATTTATTCATTCTCTTTCCTGAGAGAACAGTAATCAACTCAGGGTCAGAAACCTGATGAACAACCTGAATATGTTCAGATTGACCTCATCCCTCTGCTAGCCTTCATCCTCTCTCTCCCATAGAAAGCACACAACAACTTTTTGACCATCCACAACTCTGGAGGTGGAAGCATGGGAAACAAAGTTGTTCACATTGCTGTTTTCCAAGAAAGTATCCGCAGCTCTTTCTCTGGATCACAGAGCGAATCTCCTCCTTCACCCTTGCTGAACACGGAGATGCAGTCTGAGGTCTTCAGAGTTTGCCACAGCAGGCGTGTTTATTGCCGTTTTTCATTCAGTTCCTGATGTGACGGAGGACAGGATGAAATAAACAAAGCTAAAGAGGCGAGAGGAGGATCTTTCCCCTCGCTGTTCTGACATCCTGCAGTCACCGACACATGGCAGAGATGGATCCGAGAAAAAAAACTGTTGAGATGTGATTAAGGTCCCTTTAGAGGCTCCAGTTTATTAATCTGCCACTTCCAATAAGACTCTTGATATTCAGATTCTGGTTGTCATGGTGAACTCAGTCACTCCACAGATGGAGGTAAAGGTTGGAATGATGGTGCATGACTCCTGCTGCACTAAGCAAGGCAGATCACACAGGCCTTTCACCTGCAAGGGGGACCCTCATCTTCTTCGTCTTCTTTTTCTAATCATTTATATCATTCACATTTAGGTAATGTTTACATAATAATAATAATAATAATAATAATAATGATAATAGAAACTTCATCCATGAAGGCACTGTTTACCATGGCCTCTTGCTTCTCAACATCTTTACCATCTACTGAACCGATGACTTTTCCTCCTATTGTGTGTGTGAGGTATCAGTTTGTATCTCAAACATCTAAATATTTAAGTTTATCACAACAGTAACAAATCCTCTAAATCTACGTCTGATAGAAAAACAGATATAACACTGCACTAAAACTCTGATTATGAGAATAAAACAAAGTTTGTTTGTACAATAAATACCCGAGATAACATAGAATGATTTAGACTTTGTGCAGAAGCAGAAATAAGGCGATGTCTTCATATCTGGAGAGAAGCGGATCAGCTAATTCACTCGTTTAGCTTTGATATGACTTGAAGCTCAAATCACACATCAGTTTATTTAGTTACCATGTTGCATTTCCACTCTTCTGACCTTTTGTTTGATCAAACTGGAGAATCAGCCTCTAAAATCCTCTCCAGTCCATTTCTCTGTTTAACATATCTATATATAGTGATTCCTGAACTCTGTTACCACATCAATCAGTGAGTTATTAAAATTGTTTTCTTAAGATAAATTACTATAAACTGGTTAAATATTTGAGCCAAACAAAATAAAATGTAAGTGTCTGTGAACCGAAGTGGTGATCTCTTCCCAGCATGAAAACAGATTTTACCTGTTGTTGCAACCGACGCTGTCAAAACTGGATTTCAAACATGACTCTCTGCTCTTAGCACAGGATATCTGATTATTGGGATGACTTCATTATTAGTTTTGTTGCGCTTTAAAAATAGCCTTCTTTATTTTGTAAAAAAAAAAGGCACCCAAACTGACAGGAAAATGGTGCAATTCAGACGTTTTTTATGTAACAATGTTTTATCAAAAGTCCCTTCATCTTCTGAAGGATGTGATCAAAGGGCCCCTCCCTTGTTCCCAAAAACAGATATTACAAGATGTTCTATTTTTAGATCAGCTGGGTTTATCCAGCATGACGGACAACAAGCTGCCACACGCGAGTGGAAGCACGTTATCAAACCTGGATTGAAGCTGAGGTCACTTCCTGCTTCTGCTCCTAGCCCAGCCAGATAACGTTATCCACTCAGAGTCTCGTGGGAGTTTGTCCTCACCAGGAAGGGGCACAATGGTGCGAGCCATTAGCCGTCAGCTGGAGCCATGCCAGTCTGTTAGACGCTCCAAAATAAGCAGCTACTACATTTCCCCGTCTCGCTGGGTCATTGTTGCAGCTCTCTCCCACAGACAGCAGTTACCCACTGATTGGATGCACACTGAAAAAATCATTAGTGGCGTTTTGTTTTTCATCCGTGCGTGTGTTTGTGCATGTGTGACTCTGTGGGTTGTCAGGGCTGATAGGTGATTAATGTGAGTAGGAAAGAAGTGTAATTGCTCTGAGTAAATCAGCTGGATGCTGCAGTGACAGACAGGACTGTTTGACACCAGATGACTGACCTGCGCAGCCTTTATGTGACGGTCCAGGTCTAATAGAGGGCAAGCAGAGTTATTGCTGCTGCAACAGCCAGCTCAAGTTTAGCAAACGGCTAATGCTGCATTGTTCCTGCTGCTCCTCTGAGACACAATCTGAAATCACAGTTCGGGATTTTTTATTGGGGTTTTAAGGGTAAACTCATCCAAAGTCCAGATTATTCATGCAAATAAACATATGCAGTTGTCTGCATTATGATTCCTACCCATCTGTCAAAGAAGGAAAAAAAATCAGCTGACACTGAAATGAGCTGAAACTGACTAAAGTTATAATATATTAAATAAAATCATGGCATAGTCTTTAATTTGTGGTTTAATAGAATTAAAAAACGAGTAACAATCGAGTCCTATTGTTTCTTTGCTTTTGTTTTTTATAATCTTTTTCCACTCTTTTAAATGAAAAACTAATGTCTTATTTCATTATAATTAAGCAAATTTATTTATATTATTTCTGTTTTCAGTGTCCAGTTATTTGAAATACTATTAAGAATTTAACCTTTTCTTTAATGGAAGGAGAAGCATCATCTTGCAGACACCTGTGTATTTCTCTCCTCATTCAGCTGCACCTTGTTCTGGGGTTTATTTTGTGGAACAGAGCGGATGGGAAATGTGGTTTGCTTCAGTCATTGAAGTGATGGTGGGCTGACTCAGACACCTCCAGGTCCCAATAATGTTTTTATTTTAGCCTTCTTGAGGCGTGATTAATTATTTGTGTGTTGGAAAGAAAACTGTATTTACTGTTCTTATGGAAACATTTGAATCAGTTTTTTGTCACAGAAAAGTAATCATGGCTTAACATCCATCCATCCACCCATTATCTACCGCTTATCCGGGGTACTTGGCTTTTATTTTTATCAATCATCTTGCATGAACTCAGTTATTAGAAACTGGACTCGTGATTTCTTTTTATTTGATCACAATGGACTGACTCCGTCATTTGTCTATGAAGTACCTTGAGATGATTTGGTTGTGAATGGGTGAAGTGCACATAAAACTGAATGCAAGTGAAACGATCAAACCTGTAAACAAAGCACTGAAAACAAAACCACAACAAACCAATCGAATAAAGACCAGCGTCAGATTTTCCAGTTACATTCTCATCAGTATTACCTAAATGCGAGGGATGCTGATTATTCTTCAGGTTTTGCTCATTTTTCCATCATTTTATCCAATGTAATATAATCCATCTCTCGTCCCTTTGTGTTGTCTCGGTTATGTTTGGTATTTGTTTTCCCTTCTGTTTTTCTTTGTTTCAGCAGTGCAGTGTGAGGCAGGGGGTGTGGCCGACTGCTGCTGACGAGAACACCTGAATCATATCGTCTTATCAAACCCTGTATTTAAGCCTGGTCGTCTCAGCACCTCTCTGCCAGATGATTCCGTCCTGCCAAGCCAAGTTTGTGTCCAGCTCCCACTCTGATTCCAGTTTCCTGTGTGGTTGGCCAGCTCCCTGCTTCTACCTTCCTGCAAAAAGTTTTTTTTAAGTCAAGCCTTTTTTAACTTTCACCAACTGCTTTGGGGTCTGTAAACTGTAACCTTAACAGTCTCTGTGTATCTCGTCTTGGCCACCACACAATCTTCAGACCATCTGACCTTTACATCCGTTTACATGATGGTATGATCCAAGTCTTCATGGCATGATTGGCTGGATGGTGCATCCCACCATGCTTCTTATTCATATCCACCAAACAGAATCCAATCCAGCGTTGGTGGGTGTTTGTTTAAGGCCATGGTTATTATGTGGCTTTATTAATGATGTGTTAAGAATCACCATGCATGGAGCTAGCATTACAGTAGGCTGATTCACATCTGCAGTCACAGACCACAGGCAGAAAGTGGTACATTACAATTATGTCTTCACCATTCTACATTATTATTTATATTTATGTGGTTGTTATTGTCTTTCTTCTATAGCCTCCTTTTTTTCTCCTCCTGGGCTCATCGTGTTTTTTTTGTTCACATGCAAATAGTTCCAGCCTGTAGAAAATCACGACTTGGCCTTCAGAGCTTTATACATCATGTTTTTATAAGGAATCACAAAACTGCAGCACGACCAGAATCTTAAGTGGAATAAACAGAAGTTGTAAGAATAAATAATGAATTCTGACTACGCTCACGTCCAAAATCCCCTCAACCATGCATTTTAGTCTTTTCACAGATAATTTGTTTTTTCTGCCTGATTTTAAAAATCACAGTTATTGAAGGCAAATAATTAAGATGAACACCTGAATTTATTTACAATTAGGAAACTAAATAAATCAATATAAATTTTTCAGTCTCCAGTTAAGAAGGATATATATATATATAATGTAGACAGGTACATGTATGTTTATATAAATACCTTCTTGCCAACACAAAAAGAAAACCCATGAAAATAACATCTGTTGTGGAAACCACATTACCGTTGCGATGCCTGCAGGGCTTCACATGAACAACAAACCTCCATGATTGCTTCAGTTGAAGTACTTTCTGGAAGAGTTAAAAGCACCCTTTTGATATAATAACCAGTTTAATCCCAGATTTAGGTGAAATCCAGGAGAGAGACACAGTGTCAGGTCAGCCAGGCCACCATGCTTGTTTAACTAACGAAGCTACAGCTGTCTGGAACATTTAGAAGCAAAACGTCCACAGGAAGAAATGACTGAAATAAACACATGAAAACTTGTAGTTTCAAGTCTTAATCGCTCTGTGGCCAGCTGGTAGATGTTAATGCTGCTGAATAAGACCGAAGTTGTGATGCGTGGATTTTCTGTGCTACATATATTCCTTGTGTTTTCTATATGTATGGATATGAAGCTGAAATGTACTTCACACCCATTTATAGCAGCTTACAAAGACTGACGGGGGAACTTTTAACAAATCCAATGCCTCCAAGTTTATCGATGATCAAGCCAATGTTTTAGGACTATTGACAGGCACATCACTCATCCTGCACACAGCCACTCATGAATATGTATGCTCAGCATAGCTTGTTAACATTCCCCGCAAAGCCCGGCCTGACAGGTGAAGAGCACATGTGGAACCTTTTACAACCAATCTGGCTTCCCCATGGAATAATCAAACAGGCTGGAGGAAGTGTTACGCCGTCAGGTGGACAAGGGATTGACACTGCTGGCCACGGCTCCCCGCATTGCTCCTCCGCTGGATACGTAGCTCCGCGAGGAGTACTCTAATGTTCCAGCTCTCCTCCATGCAGATGAGTCTCAGCAGGGAACAAGCTGTTTATGACTGTGTTGTTTTTCATGAGATTTCCCCAGCATCTCTTTTTCCAAATGTGCTCATCACTCTGTCTTTCATTGGTAGCTTAAAATCCCGTTATGATGTCAGCGCTTTAACAGACTTATCAACATGCCGAAGCCGAAGAGTTGAATTAAGTTCCTCCAGCAGGTCTGAGGTCATACATGGGAGAGTTGAGTAGATGATTTTTTTACAAGGTTTTAAATACTGAATGGCTCAACTTGCTGTGATTTAATTTGAATTCAGCTGTGTGTGAAAAGTGCTGTTTAATTTTCTAAATGCATAAAGAAATTGGTTAAAGGAAACTTTACCCTCAGAATCATGTGTCTTCATTTTCATTCTCCCTCATTGTTTCCAGTAAATAATGGACGCTACCCACTCAGGACACTTGGATGACATTGGACGAGCAGTATGGAGGAATATTGCCAAGTTTTTGTGGACTTTTATGGACATTTTTGCACATTTTTGCACGTTCAACATAACTGTAACATAATTGAAGGAGAAGGAAAACCTCCCCACATGTCCGGCTGCACGATAAATATCAGAAAAGTGTTCCAGAGTGTTAATCAGCATGAGAGTGAGTAGAAGATGAAGGCACATCAGTCTGAGGGGGAAGTATTTCTTTACTCAGCAAACAGAAAGGAAAACACTTTCAGTGCCTTCATTAGTTTCATGGTATTTTAAACATTTCAAGAAATATAAAATATGATATCAGAATCAACCCAGAGAAGATCAGAGCAGGTTGTTTGGAGGCAGGTGAGAAGAACAAAGACACACTCAGTCATTCACTGTGGTTTATGCTTTTTCTCCAAGCAAACAAAAAACACTTCTTTTTCTGACCTGTATCTAAAATCCAACACCAAAAAGCTAAAAAAAAGCTAATATGTCACACCACGACAAGAACACTGTTTTTTTTTAGAATTAATTGGATTTACGGTTTCAGGCTTTGAGAGGTTTCATAGACAACATCGATGAACTCGCCCCGTCCAGTGACGCTTCAGCCTCCCTCTGCTCGTTCCACACAGCCAGCCACTTTGTTTTGCAGGCAGATTGTCATCAATCATGGATGAAAAATCTTTTTTCTCTCCTGTCCCTTGCAGGCACTTGACCTTTACTGGACCTTTTCCCTGGGATTCCTTCCTACTGTAACATCTTAATAAAAAATAAAGTGATCCTCTTTGTGTTGAGGAAGACCTGCAGAGCCTGCAGAGAGCACACATTTCATACATACCAACGCTCTGACTCCATGTCACTCCAAGGGATATCTGTATTTTGAAATACTAATGCTCTAAGGATCATATGGCAGGTCTCAGCAGTATTAACATGTGTTTTGTTTTTACTTAAATCCATGCCGCACTCATCAGCCAAGGGGAAACAAATTCACTTAATAAGGAAAAATCTAACTTGGGACAATCTGATTAATATTGAAACAAATGAAAAATGTGGTCAGGAACTGCTCTCTACATATTTTATATAAAAAAAATGAGAAGTACAAAAAGCATTTGATCCAACGCTAATGAAACCAGATAAAACCAAACTATCTTCATACAGTTAATGGTTGCACTGGTTGGACAGGTGTTCCGAAGTGAAACCAATAACAAGTTAAAAGTTTGAGACCTAGAGTGTCACTCCAAAATGTGTTTCAGTAAGTTAATGCAACTGGAATTGTGTGACTTTGATTATGCTAAGTCCTATTTATGCACTTTAGCCGTGAAGAGCAAAGAGAAGTCCCCTA
This sequence comes from Craterocephalus eyresii, assembly GCA_037177035.1. Taxonomy (NCBI): domain Eukaryota; kingdom Metazoa; phylum Chordata; class Actinopteri; order Atheriniformes; family Atherinidae; genus Craterocephalus; species Craterocephalus eyresii. The sequence goes on from JBBBVT010000013.1 coordinate 27,037,260, forward strand.
AATCTGACCGGAGGCATGTTGGAGATGATTAAAAGTGTTTAGTGTGACCCCATATTTCAGTATGTTGTATGTGTTCATGTGTGCAGGCCTGTTCTGACTAACACTCCTACGGCCAGTCGATTGTTGTTTGGTCAGGAAATAGAGTCAAGTCTGGTCAGGACTGCGGGGTCAATCAGAAACTATCCATATCCTCACAGTCGGCCAGCAGAACAAGCAGAGACACAAGTCCACACACACACACACACGCACATACATATATATATATATATATATATATATATATACACATATACCTATACATATGTTTTTTTTTTTTTTTATCATTTTAGGAACAAAGGGGAAATTGGATATAACTGGTTCATAACTGGCTTACTCTCCTGGATCAAGACTCAGGTACTCAGGTTTCTTCATGTTTATAAGCCTGCGGTACACTGCCTGTCAGTAAAGGCTCAGATCTAATATGGAAGGGTTCAGAAAAGGAAATACATTCTTTAAAAGTCAGGTACGGTGCACATAAGCTGTTATGTTTGACTCTTTTTTTTCCAGAATATCTTCTACGTAGTTGGAGTGCAAACCCACATAACCCGAAGGCTCACAAAGCCACGTTATGGGAAACTATACCATGCTGCCGGAAGTCTCTAAGTGTTAGGTTTGTTTTTTTTAAAAGAAAGTGTCTTTAGACAGATAGGTATTGTTTCTACATTAGACCTATAGCTTGATGAATGTTTTTTCCCTGAGATGACCTGCACATAACCTGAAGCTGCTGCTTTGGCCTCCTCCCTCTCCAGAGAACTTCCTGTGGAGACACTCCTCCCTGTTTTCTCTGTCCCACAGAGAGCTGGCCTATTGTGAACTTTTTGTGGGATGGAGCCGTTCTTGGGAAACTAACAGGGCCTCCTATCTCCTGCACATCGGGGCCAGACAGTAGCAGCTTCATATGAGAGAAAGCTCTCAGTGTGCGCACACAACCTGCTGGGCCACGCTCATTTACTCTTCTGTGAGCTGGCCATGGTTAGACAGAGAGTAGCACTTATATCTGAATGTTTAGTGGACAGAGTTTAATCTTTACCTCCTGTGCAATACATAAGAAGGCGTTTGAAAAGTAAAAGTCACAGACAGCAGGGAGCACATCACTGTGATGAACCACGATCACAAACCCAAAAACAATAATACCAAGAAACATCCAATAAGATGGACTTTTGCTGTAATGAGCTTATTTCACTTATAGATCAGCTGAAGGTCAACACTCTCAACAAGCTGTTGTTGCAGCAGACGTTAAATCTCTCTGAAACTAATCTAAAAGGGCCAGTATATTACCAAAGTCTCACACAGGGAGCTCAAAGGCGCACAAAAGATGTTAAAGGACAACAGCAGAGAATACAAAGGCCTTCAAACCTTTACGCAACCATGGCTGGCATGTGGTAAGTTTCAAATCTCCGTGGTAATTTTAGCAGGATAAGAAGGACAAAAGGGGTGAAGCTCCTCTATGATACTGTCTTTGCATGAGAAGCTGCTGTTTTGATGGTTTTCTCTCTTCTTTTTTTCCTCTTATTATCATATTCACAGTGTGGGGTGTGTGAATGATTTACCATTTACACAAACATGCAGAATCAATAAACTCACATGAAACAGAAAGGTAGAGGGTCAGTGTGACTGCACGGCCATTAATCCATGAGGAGCATCTCTGATTGGGCGGTAGGCCAAAAAGCAGGCCTGAGCCAGAGATTATAACCCCATCCAAACCTAACATTCAATTCCAAAACTATTCTATCATTTACTAAATCCTATCAAATGTATTGCTGTCTCTGGGGCTCAGCAGCCAGGGACACAAGGGGCCACCTACAGTCAGTCATCATTAAAGCAGTGGTAGAAAAATCTCTGTTTGTGTCAGCGTTAGAGAGGGGAGGAGTCGGCGCTGTGCTGATCCAGGATTAGAGCTGCCACGGGATAGTGGGAAACATCAACAGGAATGTTTCTACTCTGATTTGTCCAACACAAGAAATGGCTCCATATATAAGTTCAGTGTGTTCTCATCCTTGTTCACAGACAGCAGCATGAAACAAGCGAGTCCCTCAGATCCAACGTCGCTGCAGATTGCACTGCAAACTGAAACAATCCTACCAGCCATTAATCCAAACTCACGAAGGAAACACACCTCTTATCAGAAATACTGTCAGTTCCACACGGACGGATGGAGGGATGGAGGGATGGATGGAGACCAACATATGTCCAATCAGTAACACCATGTTTCACACAACTAAAACAATCTCTATTGTTACAGTTTTCTTCATATCAAGGGGTGTCAAACATACGGCCTGGGGGCCAAAACCGGCCCACCAAAGGGTCCAATCTGGCCCACAGGATGAATCTGGGAAAACTCTGATCAAAGTGTGAACTACTGGATATTTTTTTGTTTCAGATATCTGTGATTAAATTATCTGTGGTTGTTTTACATCCATTGTGACCTGTACTTGTGTACATTAAGAAAATACATAAAATTAGGTAAATATGTAAATAAATGCATGTAAAAGAACATTTAATATAAAATACTTTACTACTTTATCTAAAAGGAGATTGTATGAAGATTGTATGAAGAAAAAATGTCAAATTTGAAAAGGAGAAAATTTGATTTATTGTATGCTAATGTACATTTTATTAAGTTTAACAAGTTGTACTATTTTAATAATCTATACAAAATATATTAAACACAAAAATAATTTTAATGAATAAAATTTTAAATGTGTAACTGAGGCAAAATATTATGGAAATTGCATTTTTGAAGAAAATTCGGGTTATTTATAATGTTTTCTAAAAGTTTAGGCCGTTAAACAAGGTGATATATATTTGTTCTTCTTTACACTAAACCAAAGGGAAGTTTTTCATCATTTGAGATTATTATGTTGTTAATTCACAGCTCCGGCCCACTTCAGAACAAACTGCACCGTGGCCTGGACAAAATGATTTTGACATTTTATGGTTTACCCCTATTTTTTATATACGGGGATGTAACCTATAGGATTACAGAATTATGCTGCAAATGTACACATCAAATGTAAAACAATGTGAAAAAAACTGCCACGGCAAAAACATGTCAAATTTCCATTTAAAAAGTTTACAACAGGATCTGAGTGAGACTGAAGGATGGAAGAAAGTCTTCTTTACAAATGCAGTGAAACAGAAGTTAATGTGGCAATAAATCAGATTTAAAACATTTTCAACTTTACCATTATTTCAATTAAGATGTTTTTAAAAGTAAATTATTAGACTTGTAAATTTAATTATAACGATGTTTATTTTGCTGTTATATATTTTGCTATTTATACTTTCGTTTATTTCATATTTCATGGGAAAGACTATATTCCCACTATAGACACTATTCCCACTATATTCCTACATTCCCACTATATTAGATTGTGTGCCCTTGAGCAAGGCCTTCAACCTCCAGGCATCCCACTGCTGCTATAGTGAGATGGGATATAAGCAGAGGAGGAATTTCCCAAATGGGATCATTTTAGATAAAAACGTTTTATAGGTGAAAAATCATTTTATTATAATACATTCTGACTAATACATTCTGTCATTTATTTTAATCTTTTCTAAGTATGTTATTATTATTCAGTACCAGTAAGACATTTGGACACACTTTCCCTCCACATTGAGTGTGAAAAGTGCTGAAACTTTTTCTATGTGCTGACGTCTTGCATGAAACATGAAACAGACTAAATAAAACAGAAGCTCCTGCTTAATGAAAGTACAAACTGTAATTTCATTATGAAATCTTATTGGAACTGTTTTACTTTTTTCACTATTTCGTTGGCCAACTAACTTTTTTTTGTTGTTGTCTTTCCTGTACATTTGTGTTACAGGGGAAGTTTATGTGAATCGTCTGAACGTGCACTGCTCTGCTGCATGCACGTGAGCCACATTCGGAGGATACATGATGCCATTTTCAGGCATAAAGGCATTTTATCATGAGGAAATGTATTTCTAGGTGTTATATCAATGAACAACTGTAAGAAGGGACTGGTGGAAGATTTTAGATATGCTGTGGTGATTTAAATGAATTACCTCCACCCTCACTACGGTGAATTCAGTTTTACAGTATTAATACTATGTTTACATTCTCATTATAAGTTTTTTAAATCAGCTCAAAATGATGAGAAATACAGCTGAAATAAGAGTTGTTCTTTTTTACTAAAACTGTATTTACAAACAGATTGAGGCTCATGACAGGTGTTTCCATGGATAAAGGTCACCTACAACATCCAATGTTACCTATATAAGGAGAAAATGTCAGAAAATAAATAGTTTACTAACGTCTCCTGAAACAAACAAATGCATTAGTTAGTTTATTTCAGCCTGTTTAGCCAGGCATTTGGCTGAGTAGGCAGTTCTCGTGTTAACCGGCTTGTCTCTAACTGTGTCTGCCTGCTGTTTAGCAGGTAAGGAAGTTTTTCTTTTTATCTTCTCTGAAACAACCTGCTGTCATCAGAATAAAATGAGACTGGAAGCAAACAGAAAATTTGGAGGGAAAGACAAATAAAAAAACTGAAGAAGTTTCTTTAAAAGCCCCAAAACAGAGAAACAGCTTCCACTTAATGTTTGTGAACAGCTTGTTTCTAGTCTGTTTCCTCCGTTTTCTGCATGCTGACAACTTCCCCCTCTGTATAACTGTGCTCTGCTGCAGCTTCTGCCTGAACACCGTATAAAAACTCATCAGGTTTCCACACAAATCCTAAACAAAGAGAAGCACATTTACAAATCCAGATGGAAATATTGCTCCTATTGACTGAGGGAAAACCATTCCGTGTGTTTGTGAGCAGCAGAACGTAAACTCTGAGGTCAGGACTTAAGCAGAGATGAAGAAAATTCCAGAGGGTTTAGAGAATTCCAAGCAGCGCTGCATTAGCACATAACGACGGCTCACAGCGTCTCACTGGTATCATGAAACTTAGGGCAGGACTGTTGATTACACTGTCTGCATGCTTAGATGTGTGTGTGTGCTACTGCTTCTTTGTGTGTAACACTAACAAAATGGATTCCACGGTCAAAATCTCCACACGGCCCCTTTGACCCCTGCTTTTCAGGCAGAGTGTTGCTGCCCTCTCTGGTTGGAAGTCTGAAGAGTTTCCAGCATCTGGCTGCACCACCAGTCAGCTCAGAGAAAGCTACCGGCTTGAATGCTGCTGAGATCAGCGAAAATTAGGCTCCTGATAAAGAACAGGTTCATCTTTTGTAAAACAGTTTAATGTGAAACTTATTGGACTTAATCTGCTTATTTTAACTGTAATGACAGAAATAAGGACAATGTATGACACTTTTATTTTTAGATTAAAAACTAAATTATATGAGCAAGAGATGAATTTATTTTTGTTGTAGTTTTATAACGAACAATAAGCTCAACAAAAACACAGAAGACATGGAAGACATCTCACAAATAGTGAAACTTGCACATTTTCTTCACTTTTAATTTGTAAGTTTTCTTTTTGTTACGTCTCCACACTGTGGGTCCCTGAAACCAACCCCCAGAAAGCAATTTCACAACTGGGATGGAATTATTATTACTATTAGTTATTATTAATAGTAGTAGTTGTGGCTCTGATTATTGTTATTATTATTAGCAGTAGTACAGTATCAATATCATTTGTTTTTATCACAAAACGAAATTCAAACTCTTGAACTTATTAGTTTTCCAAAGTACCTTAATTTAATTTAATTTAATTTAATATTTAATTTAATTTAATTTAATTTAATTTAATATCCTCCACAACACCAAAGCAGTTTACCCACCCACGCAAACACACACCTGTCAACAAACATTACCCTCAAAAATGCTAAAATGACATGGAACGAGAGGTAATTTTGGAAAACTGTTTACATTTTTAATGTTTTTGCCTGTGTGTGTTTACACAGATTACACTGTGGCCGCTTGCCCACTCTGCCCATAACAACAGCCCCTCTGAGGGTTTAAGGGTAACTAGGCCTGAGTTAGGCGCTCCCAGTGGCACTGATGGGCAGGCTGTCTGTAATAAGGTGGACCTTCATCATGTCTTTCTTGCACATAGACTTCTGTTTCACAGCTTGTCTTCAAAAGCTGCCACTCTTCATTCCCACTCAGACCCTGTTTTAACTCGGTTCTTTGCACAGTTGTTTTTGTGTGAACCTGTAGC
>JBBBVT010000013.1:27078424-27090684 GCA_037177035.1 Craterocephalus eyresii
CAGCCGGAAATGTGGGGAGGTTTTTCTTCTGCATCGATTCCATTACAGTGATGTTGAGCAGCGCCCGTTCAAAAGTCCACATAAATTTGTCAATATTCCTCAAAACTGCTCATCTAATGTAAACCAAGTGTCCTGAGTGGGTAGCGTTCATAATTTACTTGAAACAACATCATTTAGTATATTTTTAGAGCCCAAACAGTAGCATATTGTACTTCCTGGATCTGCATGCGAGATGCTACCGTGGCCTCGGCAGACATTCTCTGCCTATAGTAGCCAATAGGCTTTCGTGCTACCCCCAGTCTGCCGCGGCCACCGTAGCACTCATACATATGTGCAATCAATGAGTCATTAATTTTTATCGACTTAAAAGGGGTAAGTCCAACTTCCCTCTTTTATCACATAATAAACCATGTAGAAACCATTTTTCTTAGAAAGATGAAAATGATATCAGGTATAGGTCAATTAAGGTGCATTTGGACCAACTGTGTGGGCGCCACTGTTACATATCAAATCAATGAAAGATATCATTTTTTCAACTGTGAGTAAATCACACAAGGCCTTCCAACAGAAACTTCCAACATCACTGGGAGACAGAATCAGTAGATTTACTGTAAATATAAAAAACAGAATCAGTGCTTTCATAAACACTTTTGATCCGATCAAACGTCCAATCAGAATAAAAATGCAGCATGTAAACACCTCAGCTGATCTAATCTGCCTTGTTGGGAAATAATTTCCAGTCTGATGAAAAAATCCTGTGGCTGAATTTACTTTCACAAAGTGGGATGAATGTTCGCTAAGTTTGGTCTGCATGTGTTATCACTCTTCTGGTATTAATTAAAAATCTTCCTCCATTATCTTTTGGATTAGGGTCGTTGAGCCGTGGATTTAGACTGCAGACGAATAATCCGAAAATCATTTTGTGAGAAGTAAAGCTGAAACATGGCATCACTGCAGACTTGGAAGCAGACTTTGTTGAAGCCGACTCTAACATTGTCCAGCTAATCAGATTAATGTCCAGTGGCATGAAGGGTCCTGCACTATTTCATATGAAAACACTTTGATTTTTCTCCAGAGGGAAATTGTAATGTTCTAATAGGTTCTGTTTTTGCATGCATGCTTGTGCGTTTGTCTCTAATTGAAATAATTAATTATACTGAATTGCCAGGATGATAATCTCTTGGTAAGAATGACCTCCTGTACTGCGCTGTGTTCCAGCAGACCAGAGGAAACCTCTGGATTTATGACCCTTAAGTGCAATGGACTCCATGTCTTTAATCTGGAGTGAAACAAACACCATGGATTAAGTGTGAAGAGTCAGTGCCACACTGTGGAGTTTTTTGTCCGGTACCTACTTATGCAGCCAACGTTTCAGTAGTAAATATGTTCAGCAGATGCTTAGTGCACAGCCACAATGAGGAAAAGCACAGGATCATTTCCAGTATGAACATAATTTCCCTGTTTTGTTTTGTTTTTCTACAAACTTTTAACCTCATACATTTAATGAAACTTAAAACACACTGCTGAGGATGCCACACTGGGTCACTAACATCTTCAGCATGTGTTTGTGATTCAATGTCTAAACAGATTGTTTTGGTTAAAATGAACTCCACTGTTTGATTTGCTGAGCTGATCTGGGATCTTTTTATTTGAGGTCTTAAGTGGACACGCCATCACATAAAGATTGATTTAAATTTGGCTGAATTCTTAATAAAACATTTGTTTGTGCTGTGACCAACGCAGAACGTAAATTTTCCTCTGCTTTACTCAGACTTTAGGTAAAATCCTTACCTCCATTAGATCAACAGGGGAAACACTTTTTGCCAATTAATCAGTCTGAGCCAAGCTCAGTCCAACTCTGCTCTCACAGCTTTTCTGGAATGTTCAACTTGGCAATTATTTTCACTTCTGCAGCAAAATTGCTAGACTGTTAGACCACAGTCTGAACTCTAAGAAAATATTTTATATACACTTAACCTGCATTTTTATTCATTAATACTGTAAAAAGTCCATAATTGCACGTTGAAGTGTATCATCATATCCACCCATTACATGGCACCCGGCTACAGTCACCAGTATGATCCTTTTTAGACTGAATTTTTCCACCCCAGAAGGAAAGATATAGACTTCTAGTTGGTTGAGCTCATCGGATGTGTCAAATTCAGCTCTGGTCCCTATGTTCTGTCACTTCAATCAACATTCAACAAGCCACAGGGCAGAGACGATCTTCCTCTTTAATGAACCAACAGATAATGGCAGAGGGGCCCAGGAGAGACATGACACAAATCACTGTGCTCCCTGACTGGGATTAGTGCTAATTACTGTTGGTCTTGGCAGATCAATGGGTTAGCAGCAAAACACATGGAGGCCAACCTGTGTCACATGGCTAGCACAATACCCAAACTACGAGGGGTGCAAGTCAAGGGAACGAGCTGGACCTCACTGCATCATCCCCTCATTTTATCCTACTGGGACTCATATTCAACATTATTGACAGAATAAATGGATGGAATTTGTTTTCTTTAAACTAAAGTGAACCTCATGCAGCCTCAGTGATAATGTCCCACCATACTGTCATGATATAAACTTTATCCAACTTCAAGCAGTTTATTGATGCAGACCGCACCAAACTAATCAGACACAACCAATGTCAGATTACTTTGTGAATAATCACATTGTTGGGAATGTCTGGGTGTTTTAAAAAAAAAAAAAATCAAGTGAAGATACATTTATTTATGTTCTAGGTGAAGTTTTAGAAGACGAGCGTTTGGGCTCCGGATCAGTTTCCAGTTGGCTCTGCAGATTTTGCTGCTTTAGGGACTCATGGGACCTCAGACTGCTCTTTCACTGGACTGTATTCCTAACCTTCTTCTGGTCTTAGCAAAGGTCCGTGATCCTCTGGGAATGCCGAATATTTTCCATCTATCTTTATAGAAGACTGCTCTTTCATCTCAGCTTCAGAGTTTGGATCTGGCAGCCAGGGCGAGCTCTGCTTGGTGCCAGCGAGTGCAGTTGCATGTCTGTGATGACGTTGCACAGAAAAACACACTGTAACATCCAATTAGTTATTATTACTTAAAAAAAGCATGCAAACCGGTTGCACTTAAAAAAATAAGTAACGAGAACTAGGTATTTCAAGTTGTACTAACTAGCATTTCCTTTGTTGAGCACACTTAAAAATTAGTTTCAGCAACTTTAACAATCAAGTTGAGTGCACTTGTTAACTTACTTTAGATGGACTCGACTTAGTAAAGCTTACTCAAAATTACTATTTTGTTCTACTTAATCATTGCATGTGAAATTTACTTTGTTTAGTCTTTATAACACACTTATCTAAGTTGGACCAACTCAGCACAATAATCTGACTTACTTGCTAAAACCATGCAAACCGATTGCACTGAAAAAAGTAAGTACATGTTACTTCAGCAAACTAAGTGGCTCAAATATCTATAGAGGAATGAAAAACAGAAACTTATTACCTAAATCACAATTAAAATTAAACGTAATAAAATCAAGGTAATGACACAGTTGAAAGCTGAGTTAAATCAAAATGTTGTTTTTAATTTTTCATCCATTTACTTTGTTTACAGGTTGCCTTTAATGACATCCACAAACAGTTTTGTAGGACTAACCAAAGAATCAACATCGACTAGTGTACTTCTGTATTCCTGAATTTTAAAAAAGTATTAACATAAAAAACAAACAAAATAAACTTGTAGCTATTGCCTTCTCTCATCTCCCCCTTCTTCTCTACCTTTCCTTCATAAAATGTATTAAAATAAACATTCAGCGAGAACAAAAATCTGCGAGGGTAAGGACTGGCAACGGATCTCACATACTGTATGTGCAATTCAATGTACATGCATACAGCCCCTAACCTGCTAATGAACCCACGGGCTGACAATCTGACGACTTCATATAGTGAACAGTAAAAACAAATGAATCCACTCGTATGTTTGCATTCTAACTCAACAAGAGATTTTTAAGACTTTGCAATTTTGGCGGGAGTTTGTCGTCTCCCAGGCCAAGCATTTGAATGAAGCCGAAAGTGTTTTTCATGGCTTTTGGGTAGTCCAAATGTAAAGCATACGACAGTCCGAACAAGAGGCAAAGTGCTTCAGGAAGGTTCTGAAGATCATCCATCACAATACCTCCCTCAACAATGATGGCAGTAGATAATGGGTGAAGGTGGAGCTGATTTGGAATCAGTTGCACATCCTCCTGGACAACAGTCAGCACCCCAACAGATACCTGCTCCCAGGTCTCATCAGTGTCACAGTCCTGCGATGAAAGCAAACAAAATAATTTACTTACAACATTTTAACATTGACAATTGAACATTTAAATTGTCTATTCAAACCTGTCACCATTTCATCTACTGCCTTCCAGCCTCATACATTAACTGTACATGACCTGTAATTTCATCTCCACACATTCCTATTGTTCATAACCTGTTTATATTTCTAAATCTATTTTACTATTGTATTTTTGTTTTTGTTTTTTGTAAAGTAACTTTGGGTGCCCTGAAAGGCAATGCCAAATGAAATGTTTTATTATTATTCATTATTATTGTTAAAGGAATACTCAGGCTATTTTAGAGTTAAGCCTTTTTCTATAATTTTCATGGAGAAACATGTTAACTCTCATTTATGTCTGTACATGCAGTAGCTGGCTTTAAGCTCTTAACATCACACATTAACTGATCATTGGCAGTGGAACAAACAAAGTAGAGGTTGTAGTGCAGATGCTGATGACGAGACGATGATGATGCAAGTTTTCGTGAAGTTGTGTATGAAGATGATGAAACGGTTAGATGCACTTTTTCTTCTTTCTATATTTTAGTATTTAGGGTGTGTGTGTATTTTTGTATGTTTTGTGCATATGATGGCTCACTGCAAGATACATTTACCTTGATTGGTACAAAACAAAACAACAGTAATTAACTGAACTGGATAGCAGTTCTCTCATTCTCTCCCCATCCCGTTTTCTCTCGTCTCTTCTCTCCCCCCATCATCCCCTCCCCCTTTCTCTCATCTCCACATCCCCCTATCGTCTCTTCTCCCCCTCTTACCCTCTCTACCTCTCTCCCCTTCTCCTGTCTTTCTTCCATCTTGTGCTTTCCTCTCTCCCCCTCTGTACTGTACCCCCCCCCCGGTTTCTTTCTATTCTCCTCTGCCCCTTTCCGTCCCCTCTTCTTCCTCTTCTCTGCTGTTAACCCCATGAGCTCATTTAGTATGCTCCAGAACTTACAAAGCAGGTGTTGTAGAAGTCAGTGGGATCATCTCCAAGTAGAACAGGGAGGCCTCGGAGTACAATGGTGCGCAATGCCGTCACATCTGGATTCTAGAAGTGTATAATAAACAAATTAGGCTAAAGATAATGCATTCATTCATGCAACATGAAAAACTACAGGACAAAACAATTGTTGCAAACAGCTGTCATTATTTGAAGTGAGTTTACCATTAGAAAAAGACAAACTTTTCATAGACTTACTTCTGTATCAACTTGTTGCACCAGCGCTGTCAGGGTCTGCCCCACACTTCCTTTCTTGGCCTTGAAGATCTCGACAAAGCGTGGTGCGTGACGGTCTAGGGACTCAAAAAAGTCCACCTGCAGGTTCTTGGTGAAAACCCTATTGAACTCTGCATACACCTGGAAACACACCAGAAAGCAGGGTGGAAAAATATTCACAAATGTTAATATTTTAACTTTATTATAACAGTTTTTTTCCCTCTGAATTATGAGATTGAAGTCTAATTCAGAAGAGGAGGTGGAGTACTGCAACACAAGGTTAACAAAGAAGAAACGTATAATTTCAGTACTTACTTGTGTCTCGGTAAAAAAGAGCTGGCCACCGCTCCTTCAAAGTTTTCACTGGAGGTCCGGCCTCTACAATCTCCCTTCTCCGCAATGGGAAGGTCTTGTCCATCTTGGAGGCAATGACAGCTCCACTGGGATTTCGTTTTTTCATTTCTTCAACCAGGAGTTTTCTGTCAGCTTCCAGGCTATCTTCAGTCTGCCCCTCAGGAATGTCCGGTAGGTAATTAACCTCATACCTTTTGGGTCTTTTGAGGCCTTTCGAAGCCATTTGTGGTCTGCCTCCTTTGCCAGCATTTATTGCAACCTGTATACATCCTGCTCGTTTTAGTTTACCACGGTAATTTCCCATTTTAAATTTTAAGCTATGCTTCCAGCCGGAACACCCATCTGGTGAACCTGGCTCTCTCAAACAGGGATGTTTACTAATGAGTGCAAGTGCCACAGATTGGAGTCGCTCAACACTTGGGTAGGTATCAAATTTATAAATTGTTTCAGCAAGCTTTTCCAGAATGCTATGCTTCACGTCTTTTGGAGGATTCAAGTGTGTTCTGTCTCGTACATATGCAAGATTAGCCTGTCTCAGTCTAAATTCCACATCCACTGAGAAACTGGGAATGTCAAAGAACTCTGGCCATGGCTCTTCTCTCATTGATGAAGTTGAGCTTCGCAAGGACAGAACATCTGGATCATCGGAGGCACAGGAAACATCAGATGTGCTGGTGGTGGCAGTCACCATCAATGGAATCACCTTCACAGTAGCTCTTCCAGCTGGCAAGTCCCCTATGTCATTGAGGTTGCACAAGGCATTATCAAAGTCAGGGTCTTCATACATAACACTGAAGTCATACTGTAGCTTGCATTTTTCCTTGATTTTAGTCTTCAGGTCTTCAACTGTTTCTGGTTTTCCATCTAGGTACATTTTCTGTATGTCCTGTTCTGTTATGATGACTCTCAGCTTGTAGTGTTCCATGGTCCTAGACAAAGTAAATATATCTTAGGTTCATAATCCACATACAGTCATTTAACATGATATGTAACGCTTAAGTGTCACATACTCATTGCCTTTCACTCGATAGGAGGCCAAGGGAAAAGTGTCATTCAGCTCAGACAACTCTGTGAGAGTGAGTAAAGCTGCCCCACTGGAGCACAGCTCATAAGAACGTAAATGTTCAACAAACCATGCAGTCAAAAGCTTGCAGACAAACAGGATTTCCGTCTTGATGACAACAATGTGGGTTATTTTCCTGAACTCAGGAAGACCAGAACAACTGCCAACTGAAATGATCATATCTGTGCTGTATTTAACACCATGAACATGAGCAGAATATGCAATTAGCACTGTACTTTGCTTGGCATTTCGCTGATGTAGCAAACTCTGAACATTGTCAGGGAAAGATGCAACCAAAACTGACCTCACTTTATCAATTTCCAAAGTAGGCTTGAAGAATGTTGAGGAGTCTAAATGAAAGGCCATCATCTTTTGGTGTCTTACAGCCAAGGTATGTGCCACATTTTTGAAATTGCGAGTGTCATGCACCACTTTTTTGAAAAATGTATGCTTCCCCTCAAAACGCATTGTCCACACATCTACTAATGGCCCAAAGATTTTTATCATTTGAGGGTAGTGCTCAATGAAATGATGCTTTGGGCGAAGTTTGTAGTTTGGAAAGGCTTCCTGGAGCAACCCTCTGTGTTCTGATATTTTGCAATCCAAGACGTGGATTAACTCATCTGTAAAGTGTGATGACATAACCAACTCCAAGATATCTTTAAGAAGCATCAGAATCTCCCATGCTTGGTCCCCCTCTGGGATATCGTGGCCTATCATCAATGGTAGCAGCCTCAGAAGGGACCAAATATCATGGCCATTTCCTCCAATAGTTCCCTTGGAGGAGAAGGTCTTTGGAATGATCTGTGGTTGGTCAGTTTTATCACAAAATGTGTAAGGAAACTGTCTAATAGCCTTATTCAAAGAGTCTAAAGAAACATACTTCTTGGAAATGAAATCCTTTAGACACAGCGATAGTTCTGCTGGCATTATACCCTCCAAAAAATCATGCAGAATGTCAGGTGGGAAGCCATCGACCACATGGAAATGTCTTAGGTTCTCATTTAACGGGCACGCTCTTTTAACACCATGATGTCTGGTTGTAGTAGGGTCACGTATAACCTCTTGCACATGTGAATCATAGTTCTCTCTTGTCCTTGGCTGGTGTAGACCTGATCGGACCTCCTTATCCTGTATGTCTTCTCGCTTACACAAACAAAACCGACAAAACTGATCTGCTGCAAAACTCTCTGGAATCCTGCCAGAGAGTGAGCTCCCAAGTTGTCTGCTGCTACATACAACACAGTGCCTCTGACACTTTCGGCTAGTTGTTCTATATAAACACCATGTTCCTCAAGAGTTGCAAGATCTTGAAGGAGTGGACGTAGAACCTCTGCATGGCCATGTTTTGTCACAGTGTTAACTTTACATAAAAGTGCAAGCTGAATGGAGTGAAGAGCTGATCGATATTTAGAGTCAAGATTAGCAAGTACCCAATATACGGCACATAGTTTATGTTTTTTCTTTGAAGTTCCCAGGGGATTAGCCACTTCGAAGTCGTCGATGTATAGTCCAAGAGCAATCCTAAATTCTTCCACATTCAAAAGAACATTTTCTTTAAAATGAGAGCCGTCTCTAAATGAGTGATATCCTTCTGATGAATACACCTCTCCACACAAGACCTTGTCCAAAATATCCTTATTGTTTAACAAAGCTTGTATCATTTTCAATATCGGGACATATACAATGTATTGACAATCTCTGTCAAGAAGAAACTCAACTGGCATTACAACTGGAAATTCTCGCAGTATATAAGATGCTCTCCTGGCAGCTGTTGATAGGGATCCTCCTTTATTGGTGTACTTCAGCAGGACAATACTTTGTGAAACAGCACCTAAAATCTCCCTGACTATGGAATTATCCACATCGGCACAATGTTGACCGATAATCCTCTGGAATTCACTTTGTAGTAATGGCTGTGAAAGTAAATGAATCTGGTTGAGCTGAATTACTTCTTGTGTAGCACTTTCAGATATGTGCAAGATTGCTTGCATTTTCAAAAAAAGTGCAGCCATGTTACGTTCCAGTTGGACTTCCAAATCCTGTAGGTCATCTTCAGACTCAAACTCAATGTCAGTGTCATCCTGTATAGACTTCTCTTCTTCTACTTCAGTCGGCTGATCTGGACCCTCAATGTTTGACATTATTCCAGTTTTAAACAGTAATATAGCACTCCCACTGTGTACTCGGCTTTTATGTGCATTAAATGTTGCATATACACTGCTCTGAAAACAACAGCCTTCGTATGGACATGGAACTACTTGTTTAAGTTTTAAGTGGCTGCGTAAATGTTTGAAAAACTCATCCTCAGTGCAGGGCTCTGTGAATTGGCATAGTTGGCAATGAAAAGAAACTGTGGGTTTACTTGCTTGTCCAATGTTGGATTGAGAATGCCAAACGGATAAATGAACCTTAAATGCATTAAAAGATTTAAAAACGCACAAGCAATCCATATGAAGGCATGGTATTGGTTGTTGGCGAGTAAAGCCTCCATGTTTGAGGCGGCAGTGTTTTAACAACTTTCCTCTTTTGTCTGTGGAAAAGAGGCACGGCCTACAGTTCCAATGCATCTGAAAGAAATAGTTTCTAATGAGATGGTGAGTATGAATAGACTCTCAATCTAATCTAATTAAAGGTGCAGGATTTTGTAAATAAGGTTTCTATTACTGATGGTTTTAACTCCATAGAGATTTGTTCATCTTAAATGAAAATATTGACATCATCTACTTACCTTAGAAGTAAAATGTCAAGGTAACAAGATGGGAGGTTGCCGCTTGGAATGCTCTCCCTCTGGTCACATGACAGCTCCAGCATGTGTGAATGTACCTTACAGCTAACATACAGACTGATTTAGCATGTAAACATATATAAACTGTCATGTTTTGCACATAGATTTGCATGACGCTGGTTACAGACATAAAGATTATGGCTCACATTTTTTAAAACTGAAATGTCCAGAAGAATAGGCTACTGCCATCTCACCTCCACTGCACTGGGCCCACTTGACAAAGCACGTCTTCTGAAAGTCTTCTGAAAAAGAATAAGGATACTGCAGTTAAAGGAAATATATCATGCTTTTAAATCATTCCTTTTCATATGTAAATCATTCATTTATGGTTTGTATAAAGTAAGAAAACTAAAAACGGAGAAAACTAAACAGACAGAAAAATATGATCAAAAAAGAATAATAAGATATATACCAACACCGGAAGATAATACATTTTTCTGCACTCCTGAACGCTCGAAAAAGACAAAAACAAGTATTTAAGGGCTTAAAAAAGTGGAATTTGCATGATATGTTACCTTTAATATAAGCTCAACTGATATCGTTGTTTGTAGGTTTTTTAATGTTCTTGCCTCACGCATGCAACAAAAAATGTGTTTTTTTATAATAATGAAGGACAATTTAAGACTAATTCAACCTGGGGCCATGATATTGGTCAAAAAGAATGATCTGATTAACTTTTTTTCAACTGAATGGATATATTGTGTTTCCTTGATGTAATTACTGTACCCAGCAGCCTTGAATGTTTTTTAAGAGAGTCAGGTCAAAACTACACTGGCCACAGTGTTAAGAGACTTTTAATTAATCATCTTAATTAATTCGGAATTAACGTTAATTCCGCTTTAAACAGACCATGCAAACACTTAATTCCTAACGCAAATTTAATTCGGAATTAAACTTAAGTCTGAATAAAGTGGGTGGTTTATTCCTCTCATAATTCCGAATTAGTTAATTCCTCTCTGATTTTCTATCATGTAAACCTTAATTCCGCTTATAGTTAATTCCTGTCGTTCTGCGCATGCTCGTTCCCTTGTCCTCTCACCAGGAATTTAAACAGCGCTTCCGTCAGAAGCAAACGGGCTCAAAGAGAGTCGATTCAGGTGATGTAGCTTGCTAGCAGCTGCTTTGTAATTAGAATCTAAATCAAGTAAAAATGGCTCCTATTACGACGTTTTCTCATGTTGTTGGAAAGAAGCAAAGTGGTTTTTAACTTCCAGTAGACTTACTTAAGTACTTTACTTCACTCCCGCCATCCAACCTATCCCTGCCCCTAGCTTAAAAGAGGAAAACGTGTTGTCAATGTAAAGCCGAGGGAGAAGATTTTAATTCAGAATTTATTATTTTGGAATTATTAATTCTGAATAAAAAAAACAACACCATGTAACCTTGTCCACTAGTAGAAGCTTAAACATTAAAACAATAGATGAATAACATTTAAATATATTGCATAAACATATTAAACACTCTCATACACTGTGCAATTAGATTACATACAAATTCAATTAGAATTTAAGCAGATATCATGCCATCAACAGCATGCCTGCCGAGAATTGCATGCCCAAACAGTGGGCAGTCAACTTGAGCATTTCACCATGTATTGATGATTTAGCTTGTGGCAGTTAAGATGTTATGCTTTACTGCTAAGCGTCCAAATCAAATGATGCAGAAATTAATTTGTCACAGTCAAATATTTTGGGTGGTCTTCTTAAACAACTCAACGAAAAAATCAGGTCTGACTGCCCTCAGTTCTCCAGCCTGTGTCCTCTGTCCTGGGCTCGGTTGTTGCAAGGAGTGAACTGCCCAACTGAATTTGCGCTTCTTCCTCTTCTTCTTCTTCTTCTGCTTCTGCTTCTGCTTGTTCTTCTTCCAATGCGCAGTTAGTGAGACTGTCTTGTCTACTCTACTCATTGTTGTGAGTGAGCTTGACCCAAAATAAAGTAGAGTTTTGGCTACTTATTTTTGCAAGTTGTCTTAACTCTGAATTAAGTAATATTCACTCTGAACACTAAGTATTTTGTATTTTTCACCATGGAAGTGTGTTCTACTTAAGAAATACTAGTCATAAAAGCTAATTGATAATAACCTAGTAAAGGTAACTTATATATGCATGTCAGGACAGCTATTTCATTTTACAGTGCAGCCTGCCCCACCACCACCACTGTAAGGAAGAGGTGCTCATGATTAACAGTTGTAGCTTAGCTTTTGTGGGTTTTAATAAAAGCACGTATAAACATGGACATAAAGGCAGACATAAATGTAGACTTGTAATGTACACTCATACCAAACCCACGGCTCCACAAAAACCAAGAAGAAAAGGATTAGCTTAAGAGAGCAGAATTTAATGGAGAAAGTATCTTTACAGTGTGACCATATACTGATAGAAGATATTTTTATTGTCTCACTGGTCTCCCCCCAGTCTGAGAATCGCACTGCTTAGTAAACTAGTCAAGCATGTATGTTGAGAATCAAAGAGAAACACTTATAAAAAAAAAAAGATAATGTTTTGTGTTAAAAAATAAGATAAAACTAACTAATAATGCACACACT
>JBBBVT010000013.1:27098358-27110295 GCA_037177035.1 Craterocephalus eyresii
GAAAGAAAGAAAGAAAGAAAGAAAGAAAGAAAGAAAGAAAGAAAGAAAGAAAGAAAGAAAGAAAGAAAGAAAGAGAAGAATATAGTGGCCTAAAATGAATTCCGATCACAGGAAGACGACCTGCTGTACAGCTTGATGTGTATATTTTCAGTCTGTGACTAAACTTCAGATCCATTTTGAATTCTGTTCACACACTCAGGCCACAAGTGAGCTCATTTCAGAGGCAACCTGCCGTGCCAGAGGCCAGGCCGAGCTTCTTCTGTGACCGCTCCTCCACTTTTCTGCTTGTTCCTTCCATTCAGCAGGTGTGTTGTTCTCTTGCTGCATGGCACACTGCTGCGAGCTCAAACTGCTCATCACATGCTCAGACACATCCTTTCACCGTTGCTCTGTCAGCGTACTGAAGGTTTTCTACTCTCTCATGATAAATTTTGGGTTTCATCTTAACATGAATTCATGTGGAGAGGCACCACTGTTTCTTTTCTTTTGGCTGATTGGAGGTGAGACTGATGCAGAAAGTTTGAGGCGACCGCACCAACAGGCTGCTGTTTTCTGGTCAAATTGCATTTGCTACGAAGACGTGATCCGTGAGAGATGAGATGTACTGACCTTTGGGGATGATTAGAAAATATCATTACATCCCAGCGGTGGGACACTAACTGTTTATGACTGCTGTTGATTTGTTCCGTCACCATGCCGAAACCTATCTCTGTATCATCTTCTCTGTGGCCACAGAACACGGTGTCATCCACATGGAAAAATCTGCTTTGCCAATTTACCAGCCCCACATTTCAACTTCAGTTTTGATCAAGAAGCTGAGCTGCTGATAGGAGCAAAGAGCTGCAGCCCCAGCCTCGGCCCAGGCGCGTGCTGGAATGTCTGTCAGACAGCAAAATGATTTGTTATGCAAACCATTATTCATATCTGACAACATGCCGAGTGGCTACTTTGGTATTAATGGCCCCTGGAATTGGAAGAGTCTTATTGATGTTGACAGCCACACCTTCGGAATAGCGTGCTCATCACGCTAGCCGCTGACGTGACTAATGAACGGAAGATTGATGGGGATGTGATGTGTGTACGCATTTATTTTTGAGCTCGCTACATGTGTGAAAGACTTCACCCTTGAAGTACCTGGCTGTTTTCAAACCTCTGTGATTATCCAGGAATTCAGACTAATTTCACAGCGGCCTTCTGTCAGTTCGTGTGGTTCACTGTCAGACTTAGCTACTTAACCTGATTATTGGAGACAACAGAAAAAAGCTTTAATCTTATGTTGTTAAACAGACCGACCAGACAGCTTCATTCTGAGGTTAGGAGAAAGGAAAGTCCGTTTACAGATGGGCCGTCATAGATTCTGTTCTGGTCCACGTTTCATTTTTCCCACAGATCTTATTTTGAGTAAAGCCCAAAGTGTCTTCAAAATGCTCGTTTGTAACTGCAGTCCTCACACACTGTGTGGGCAGTACAGACCATTGAGCTCGCTGTAAGTGCTTAATGCACTTCAGATTCATTTTTCTCTCATAAAATGCTCTCTGGCTCATGTTGGGTGATGATGAGGTCATGAATTCTTGTTACACATTGGCAGAGACATAACCAGCCGCTCTGACTAGTCATAGCTTTCAAACTTTAATGATGTCTTCCAGATGAAGGTGCCAGGACCTGACCTCTGCAGGAGCAATGCCTGGAACAGTTTGCACAAATGCACAGGCTTAAAGGCTTAAATTAAGAATATAAAAAAAGCTTGCATGTTTTCTTTGTATTGTGCTTTACAACAACCTGTTATGCTTTTGTTTATGCCTCCATTAGCTGAGACCTGCTGTGACAGGACATGATCACCTGTTGGTCCCATGCCTCCAGGGTCAGGTGGACAGTCCACACTTTGATGCCACCATTAATCCTCAACTACAAAGACTCCAACAACTCAAACTGGCTCTCTCCCTTAAATACTTTTTAAAAATCTGATGCAGAATTAAAAGCCTTTGAAAACTATTTTGGGTGGGAATGAATCCACCTGGCAACCCTTTTTATATCGTTATCATCTTACTGGAATTACAAATAGCCTACCAGCTATTGTTGTTTTCACCTCATGTTGTTTTCAGATGTTTGTAATTATGATGTTTAATGGAGATCTATTAGTTAGAGCAGATCTATGCACGCACACACGCCAGCAAGAAGAGACGTACGGTGCAGGCTACTTGCTGGGAGCAGGTTGGTTCTCATATTGATATTAGACACCAAGCTTGTGATAAGCCGCTGCCCCATGCAGAGTTTTTGGATAATTTTCTGTCTCATTTCATTTCTCTGTTTTGTAAATAAAGCTTCTTTGGTATCTTTTGCCGGTGATAGGACAGATACAGAAGACGTTAAATAAAACCTGTCTTTGCTTCCTCTTAGTTCTCCTTGCTCTTTAGAGATGAATCTCTGTGTCATCATTATGTCTCTCGTCAGTCCTTTTATACAGTGTTGCCAAATAAAACCAAGGATTCAAGTCCACAAAAGTAAAAAAAACCCAACAAAAGTAGTGAGCTTCGTGTCCAAACCGCCATCAGAATGAGTCCCAATGAAGCGTGCTATGTATAGCAGCCCTATGGAAAGCATGAGGGGTTAGGGCACAGGGTGCACTTTCAGACACAGCCCCAGTCAGTCCAGCTGATGTTTATCTTCCTGTTAATAAATATTCAACCACACGTTGCTGTTCAGAATGTTGTAAAATGTGTAAGTAGTGTGTAACTTGATGCCCTAAGTGTGTGATGCACTGTAAGCGATTGCCCACTTACCCAAAATAAAGTCCGAATTAGAACCACCCATTGGATCCCATCTGATCTGGCAATGCTGCCTGTGTACGCAGCTTGTGCTCATGTGACAGGCAGCTGCTTTGCATTGTCTTCAGCTCAGTTCTGATATATTTTGGGTCATTTGTGCTTCTCCGTGATGCAGTGTGTCAGTCATTGCTCCAAGCAGAGACTGATACAGGGGCCCGTTTAGCAGTGGGGTGTACTCCGTCAGCCCCCCGGCCGTCCTCTCATGGATGGAGAGGACAGGAAAGACATGCTGCTGCATCTCATCTGACAGCGCCGTAGACCACTTCTTCTTTCATTTAAATTCCACCTTGCTATTTTTAAGTGGCTGCTTTGCCTCCTCTCCTCTTCTATTTCTTGTGACAGCACATTCTCTATTAAGTCTTTATAGAATGATGGAAATGTCATAAGGGCAATGAATTGGCCATACATCACCTTATTCACTGCCTTCTGCTGAGCTTTCATTTTCCTTTCCTTTCCTCTCCCATTCTGTCACAGAGCAGAAGAATATCAATGTGTGCCGCGAAGCTCCACTTTACCCCGCCGCATTTATCAAGCCTCCCCCATCCAAGCCACATTGATGCCTACATGTTCTCATAAGAAGCTGCCATAATCTATATCTGTCACTTAAACCCAGCTGCTACAGATCTGCATGCAAGAGAGGGATATCCACTGCGACACACCTGGACTCTCCTCACAGATCCAGATGCCTTGAGAATGATCCTGGCTGCTGTAGGTGTATTAGTCCGACTCCTCATGCACATCAGCCACAGGGATTTACAGGAGATCTGCTTATTCCGATTGATTTTTATAGGCAGGGAGAATAAGCTATTTTCCCATTTCCTCTAACTGCAGTGTAGTCACCTTGGAGCCTGGTGAGGTGCAGGTGTAACCGGGAGAGGAACGGTGTCAGATGATGAAATGAGCGTGCATCAGCCGAGCTGAGGACCTGCTGCTTCCCTGTTCTCCATCCTGTCCCCCTTATCATATTACAGCTTAGATAGATGGTACCTGAACGCCAGAGGTAAGGGATTAATTTGTTTAAAGCTCTGCAGACTGCTTTCCCTGACCTTGGTTAGCAGAGGAAAGGAGAAAAAGGGATTTTTTCTCTCCTGTTTTTGCCCTGCTCCCTTGCCTGGAGGCAGAGGGAAAAGATTAAGAGAAAAAGAGAAGTCATATCTTTTCTTTCATAAGCTAAAATCATAAAGTGCTGCAGCCTCTGGGCTGTTTCACACAATATCCTTTTTCTACAGATGAAGCATTATAATTATAAGTCCCCCCCACCCCCCTCTGGAATAAGGATATAACCATACCCAAAAGTTTTATCATGTCAGTGTTAATGTGAAAGTCTGCATGCATTTACCAAACCATTGTGACAGAGGTTGCACCGTAAACCCTGGCTGATCTAGGAATTTAAACTTGGCAACATGTAAAAAACTAATTTTATTCATCATTATTTGACGAAAGAAAAAAATTTCTTCCAGTGCACTTGTGCCTGGAGAGATTTTGTCTCATAATCCATCCATCCCAGGTTTTACTCGTCTGACATTCTTCTCCATTCTAGCACACTTCACACTTCTTGCTGTTGCTGCTCATCAGCTGTATGAAAAACATGAAGCACAGCAGCTTGAGACGTCAGCAGCCACTGATGGATGGTACACAGCTTGAAGGAGCGTCGCTCCTGCTCAGTCGTGTCTGCTTAGTCTGCCACAATCCCTCACAGCTTCCTCATTCTGACGCTTTTCCCCTGTAATTTCATAAAGATCAGCATGAAGCGGAAGGGCCTGAACTCTTGTGGACAATTTACAGACTGAGAAGCAGCATACGTGTGTTCATGTGAGTTTGAGAAGAGTGGCGAGATGTGAAATGAAATTCACTTCAAGCTGCAGCAGATGGAACGATTCATCTTTCAGGGTTTGAAGTGACAAAATCAAAACTAATGAGGAAACCAGATCTGCATGTACAAATCGACTCAAAAGAATTTCACAGCGAGCACAAATGAAGGAGAAGCTGTTTCTCTTTTTAGCTGTCACACACTGCTTTGTTTACTAAATGTCTGATATGTGTGTACCTCCTAGCCTTCCTAGTCCACACGCGCAGATTTGCACCTATGTTGGTTGTTTGCCCTTGTCTGTACATGCAGTCATGTGCTGACACGTCTCTGAACATCACACCATCTCGGGCCCAAGAAGTGATAATGAGCACACGGGGACTCCGAAATGGAGACGTTGCTGATGTTGGAGGAGCGACATATTGAACATAAAGAGGTATGGGATATTCAGGGTTTCGCAGCCATAAAACAGACTGCGGAAGCCATCATTCTCCTCTCCACAGTCTCACTTGGCATAAATCTCTTGCCTCCAGGGTTTGGAAGAGATGTCACCTGGAAAAATGCAATGTCAAAACAATGTCACCTCAGCGCTTCCTGTGAAGCTTCCATCTATATAAACCAGGGAAGATGCAAAGAGTGAGCAATGCTGAGCGCACTGCCACATTTCACCTTCACATCTCACTGATTAATCTACCAAAAAATCCACTTTCCTTCTATAAAAATTAAGCTAAATATTCCTATTTGATAAGTTATTTATCAGTTGATTATCTCATATGTTTCATTTATGGATCACAGTCCAACTACCGTCTAATTTACTGTGCGAGTGTTTTTTGCAAAGTGTTAATCATATCAGATAGATTCAGAAATCTGTGAACATCTCAGCCATATAATCCTTCTCTGAAGCTGAGAAATCTTGGCGTGTGAAAGCCATGACAGCATTTCACAGCATTCTAATTAATGTCAGAAAATGTAAGGAATTAAAAGCTTCCACAGTTCATTTGGGAAATAACAATTTATTTCCTTCAAGTTAATGTTCCTGGGACGTTCCAGTTCATCTGTTTCTCGGGCTTCAGACAGTCTTCCTTCCTGTTTGTAGGGTTAAATGTATTTAACATGGAGGATCCTGGAGGGATTTTAATTCAATTCAGCTTTATTTGCTGAGCACCAACTCACAACAGTCATCTCCAGGCATTTTTACAGACATAATCAATTCAGATCCATTTCATTACAATCCAAGTAAAACAAATCCACTGTAGTCCAATTTATAAGAACTGTGTTCACAAGACAAATCATGGAATAATTACCCAGCTAAGGAAATCTATGGATTACATCAAATCTTGTTTTCAATTTGAAACCTCATTCATGAGCCGGTGGGGGTGTAGAGGGGGGGTGGGAGGGGCGGGGGGCTCAGCAGTCTTAGCCATGGGAGCAGAACTAAGGGTTGGTTTTAAGCTTTGCCTGAAAAGGAGATGGCTGCCTCCTGATTGGTTCAACAGAGAGGGATCCAATAAATCAGTCACTCAGCCTGTTTACCTTGAGGACCCCTTTAGATGCAGGGTCATCCGTGCCTTGATAAGTTGTTGCTCTACTGAAAAAAAGGCTAAACTACAGCAGCCATGGTCTTACACATCAACATACTCAGATACTCAGGTTGTAACTGAAAATGTGGTTAAACTCATGCTGTGATCTTCACGTAGCACCACTGGTCCCAAATAATCCACACAGTAATTACCTTTCCCCACAAGCTTATTATGCAAAACATCTGGTGCTAGCCGATACAAGGGACTCTTTTCAGAGACAGAGATGTTTAATTGCCTCAAAATATAACTTGTGAAAGGGGGAAATTCAAAGAGGCCTCCACAATACAGATGACAAAACTCAATTAATTCAGCTGATTTTCATGTCTCACTTTTTAATTATCACTGCATCAGCAATGATAGAAAATACATGACAGGCTCACTGTGCAGGTGTGACCTCAGCCTGTCTTGTCTTTGTTTAATTACCACCGCCATACGAAGAGCTGGGACTGCTCATCTATTCCTGCACTCCCTCATCACCACTCTTCTTCGCTGGTTTTGGCAAGAACTCTACTGAAAACTGCAGGGGGAAGTGCCAAGGGGTGAAAGTGGGGCAGATGCGCGTTTCAACACAAATAGCAAACGGACATGCTGAATCCACACAAAGAAGCCATAATTACTCCGCTGTGAACTTCCTGCACATCTGTTGAGTGGAGGTAGAGTGATGCAAACACTGATGCTGCCGTCTGATTGCATCCCTGCAGGAAACAAGAGAGTCTCTCTGTGGTCGTCAGGTTTATTATTTTTTAGGGGATGCAAGAATTTAGTGAACTAAGCTGTGCATCAAAACCAGCGGATATTAAAAGTAGGGATACACGATATTGGAATTTTGGCCGATATCCGATATGCTGATATTTTAAAACTCATTTGGCCGATAACCAATATCGATACTGATATTCAAGCTGAAAAATAAATGATGCAATATTCATTCCTTGTGCTAAATTAGAAAAATACTCCAACTAGTGTTATGTATAACAAGTGGGGTTGTCAACGTTTACATTTTTTCCTACACTTGTACACGGGACTACAAACCGACATGTACCCGGTAACATGTCAGTGATGTCACATATGTAAAGCCATTCCAGTCGTTACCAGACAAAACGTTTATTCAGTAGACCGAAGGTACCTTTTTTCACCATTTTAAGTCTAAGCCCGACCTTTTTGTATTGTTAAATGAATATGTTTTTTTCTTTTTTTTTTCAGTTATCTTTTTTAACTCAGAGTGCAAACTGCATCCCTCTGAGAGCTGCAGCCATTAGGCTGCATCTCAGAGTAAATATGGAATTGGCGAGAAGGCAACTCAGAAAGAAACCAAAGTAAGCTTAGATGAGAGGAGAAAAACCTTCCCTTTTAGGAAAACATGGGGGGACTCATAATCATTCACTAACGTTGGCGGGAAAAAATGTACTTTTTTCTTCCGTTCTCTGGGCTTGATACATGGAGCGGACAAACGGCGTCAGGAACCACGTGGGACGCGATAAACTGAAGCGGCAGCGTCGGACGTTGCCCTACGTATCCAGGATATGTGATCAAGGTGGAAAAAGCCGACAGAACATGAACAAACAATATAACATACAACATCACGCAGCAATGCGGGTTAAAATAAGTAATTTACATGTTTAGTTTTCAGCAGGACGACATGCGCTCTCCTTAAGTCCTCCCCCGCAGTTGTCTTACCTTTATGTGTTCCTGCTGGTCCGAAAATACATGAACATTTTAACTAATGGCCAAGAATGACAGTTTAGCGCCGCTGTGCCGCACAGCACTCCACTTGTTCGCTGTCATCGCGTCCACGAGCCAACTTAAAGTGGTGCGGCACCAGCTGCGGCTTTTTTTTAAGTTTAAAGGGACTCTGTGTAATCTTAAGTTTTTTGAACTAGCGACTGCCATCTGTGGCTCTTAGCGGCACTGCAGCCTCCACAGTACGCTCGTGCATGACAACATGAACTCCTTCATTTCACCAATGTTTTGTTCTGAATCGCTGGTCCGATCCCTTTGTGAGCTCCATGCGGCTCTGAGTTGCTTTTTGTGGCGATCCGACAATATTTACAACCATTACAGGCGCTGTGATTCGTCCTGGAAGTGACATCATCGTAGCTACCGCTTCAAGTTAATGGCTATAAATAACAACGGATCGCCACAAAAAGCAACTCCAAGTCGCATGGAGCTCACAGAGTGATCGGACCAGCGATTAGGAACAAAACATTGGTGAAATGAAGGAGTTTTCTGGTAGAAATTGCCTTATTTATAGGCAGAGCGTGACCGTTTCACATGAACGTGCTAAACGTCACTTCCACAGAAACAGTGCAGGAACTTCCGACCCGAGGCAGGGTCAGGAACATAAGATACAGGCTAATAGATGCACCGACACTGAACTGCTGAGATGTCAGTCAGCTCATCAAACCATGTTTTAATTATAAAGGATCAAATAAAAAGGCTATTGTGAAGATATTTTTCAACAAAATCTCACATTTAAACAAGATGCACCCCATGCATCTGTTTGTAGAGGATAATTGAACTGGTTGGAAGTGTTTAGTTACTTAATGTTATCATCTGACCCTCTCTGGCAGCATCATCACCCTAATAATACGGCATGTAAGCTACTGGTTAAGGAACGAATGAGTTGGAGGAAGAAAAAAAGCACACGTGTAGCTGTTGACAACCCTAATAACAAGTCAAATTTAAATACAATTGTTCAAACAAAACTTTTTGGATATGTGCACTCTCTCCTGGAATAACAACAGGACATATTTGGTTATTTACCTCTTTACATGCGGTCTTATTACGTTTCAATGCCAGCGGGGGAAAGAAAAAGAAAACGGGGGGGGGGGATAATATTATGCATCCCAAATTAAAAATGATCATAGACTGGGACGTAATGTTGCAGATAGTTCTATAACAACTGATATGTTGATAAAATAATTTTGTAAATTTTGTAAAGTAGAAATAGTGGCTATGAAATTCAGAAATAAAAATAATTTTTTTTTTTTTTTTTTTACAGTTTATCAAAAAAACATCACATTACCACAAAACCAATATTAAGAAGTAGGGGTGTAGTTACACTTTAAGACCACCATCTCCCTTTGAAAATTAAATTAGTTTTTAATTCAGCCTTGAAAGTATTTATGGAGGTTAGATGGGAAAATGGTTCCAAAGCTTCAGAGCTGCCACAGTTAGAGAACCATCACCGTTTCTTTAGATGAGGGAACAGCAGATCTAAGACATCTGGTGGTTTAATAGGAGCTTTTAACATTGTAAAGGCATGCAATAATAGACAGGATCCAGAAAATGGATGGATAGTACTGCTAGATTCAAACTAGCCAATAAGAAGTGGAACCAGACAGGCAGAGAAGAAATTGAACATCTTGTTTTTCTTTGTTCTGTGGCTCTAAATGTACTGGAGAGTCAGAAGAACCACATGGACATCACAGCTGTCATTTTCTACCCCTGCCTTTGTCTAGATTTTGTTGTAAAACCAACACTTGACTGAGAATGGTTGCTATTTTTAGTCACCTTTTCATCCCACTTACAGAGCTTACACTGAGATAGATTCACATGTTCCTCCTGCTGGGTTTCTCTTTGTAGCATCTTCTAACTTCGTTTATTTCTGTTGCGCTATTAGCCCTTTCAACATGAGTCATTTATTTTATTCATCGTTAAGTTAATTAAATTTTTCAGTATTTCGGATATTCTTCAGAGGATCTGGCTTGTTGTTTTGTTTTCCCCTCTTATCTTACTTTTGAATACAATCATCTACTGGGGCATTTGGCGGGAATCTGTTTTAGGAGATAGTCACAGTCCTGTTCTGTTCTGCCACTGTGGCAGAGGCAGATATGATGTTTTTGTTAAAAAATGAGAGTTTTAGGATTATTGAGCTTTTTGATGGTGAAATGTTTAAAAAAAAAATTCTTTTCCCAAACTAGTAGGACTGCGAATGTCCAAAAAGGGTTAGAACGTACTGAATCTGTCAGTCATTAACACACAATGATGTGATCATTTTATCCAGCTGGAATCTCTGATCAGACTGATTTTAGTCTGATAGATGAAATATTTGTTCATGTAAACGCAGCTATTGACACAAGCTGAACGATGTTACTGACAGCATAACGTTCTCCATGGCTTCTCCAGACCCTTTTACACGTGTAAAGGGTGAACCTTCCATTTCTGGTGTTTTATGGCAAATAACAACTGAGCTCCACTGTGCCGGGAAGTGAACCAGCAACCAACTGGAGGATGTCGGCCCTCAGGCTACCCTCATCAAGTCTGTTCTTGATTTTTTTGCCAGAAATATTCTCATCAGTGATGTGCTGGAGGTCATTTTGTGAGGCCCTGACAGTGCACATCCTGGTCCCGCTGATGGGTTTAGGACCTCCTACAACCCTGTTCAGTGCTCCCAGGTAACTTCCTGTCTCCTGGAATCCCCCATGCCACTGTGATGCAAAACTTATGGCAATGGGACATATTCAGTTCTATTCAATTCAGCTTTATTCTTACTAGTTCACAGCAAAGTAACATCAAGACACTTAACAGACATAATCGGTTCAAAGTATAACTCTGTCCATATGAAACAGTTCATCAAAACAACAACCTCGCTAAGGAAACCAACAGGGAACCAGTGGAGAAAAGAAAACCTCAATCAGGACCAGAACCAGAAAGGAAACCCTCCATCAGGACAACTGTCTGAGCAGTCTGAACATACACATGAACCTGAAATACTCAACAGTCATATTATTAAGACATTGAATTTAGATCACAGTTCAACTAATGGGTCATTTTGAAGCAATGTGTGTAAACTTGACAGTGTATGACAATGATTACTGCTGGCTGTGAAGGTTGCTGATTCCAGTTGTTAGTGCTTGATTCATGAGGTGGTGGCCCTTAAAAAATGTTATTCAGGCACAATTTAAATAGATGTTGAGAATTGTTCTTTGACTAAATAAATAAATACTTTTAGCACCAGCAGCCATAGTCCGTGACCCAAGAATTCTCATCTGACACACTCAAAGCGTGAAAGTGAGTCAGTTTCTTCCCCCAGATCCACTTTACAGTTCATTAACGCAGCCTTCTCATACTCAACATTTATTCTCATTTTTTTGGCAGATTTTTTCTTCCATTGTTTTGGCTTACAATAAGCTGCTAGCAGCAGTTGCTACTGGCAACCACTTACATAGTAATTTTACCTGCTAAAGAATAAAGGTTGAGGCGTAGATGTGATGTCATAGCCCTGGTCAAATGCAATCAGGTTAATGCGAATGCTCCCACACTGTCGGAACTGATTACGTCAAAGTTTCAGTTGCATGAATAAAGTTTATGAGTTCCACAAAACTTAAATGGTATACCTTCAA
Source organism: Craterocephalus eyresii (assembly GCA_037177035.1). Taxonomy (NCBI): domain Eukaryota; kingdom Metazoa; phylum Chordata; class Actinopteri; order Atheriniformes; family Atherinidae; genus Craterocephalus; species Craterocephalus eyresii. The sequence goes on from JBBBVT010000013.1 coordinate 27,109,913, forward strand.
GTAGGGCTGGGCGATATGCCAAAAATATTATGACGATATATTTTTTCTATATTGAACGATATCGACATATATATCACGATAGAGTTTAATAATGATGCCAGTTTGAAAAGTAACTTGCCCCCATCAGGCCGCTAACTGAGAGGTTGACAACGAGCTTCTCCCTCAAGCCATCTGCCTGCCTATGGCTGGACACAGTATAGAAAAATAATGGAAATATTGAAAAATACAGATAATATATTGATGAAAAAAAGACTCATGTTGATTTATATTAATATTTACTTATTTTATTTATTATTTCACTTTATCTCGTCGTCCTCTTCCGCTTATCCGGGGTCGGGTCGCGGGGGCAGCAGCCTAAGCAGGGAAACCCAGACTTCCCTCTC
>JBBBVT010000013.1:27177428-27190223 GCA_037177035.1 Craterocephalus eyresii
CATATTGTTCTCTATTATTGAGATAATTGTGAAACCAAACAAGTACAGAGTCGTTCACTCCATAACTATTAAGCTTGGAGATTAGAATATCATGAGAAACTGTGTCAAAAGCTTTACTTAAATCTGAAAAAACACCAAGGGCAAATTTTCTGTTGTCAAGGGCATTAGATATGTAATTTACAAGCTGAATCAATGCATGTTCTCTGGAATGTTTTTTACGGAAACCATATTGATGTTTAAATAGGATATTGTTTGAGAGTAGATGTTCATTTAATCTATTATAAACTAGTTTTTCGAGTACTTTAGAGATACAGGGCAAAATGGATATGGGACGATAATTCCCGAACTCCTTCGTATCACCTGATTTAAAAATAGGAATAACTTTAGCAATTTTAAGGTCGTGAGGAGTAATTCCAGACTGAAGTGATAAAGAAAGAATTTGGGTGAGGGGTTGAATTAAATAATAATAGTTTCCTTAATGAGAATACTCTTGATTCCATCATGTCCAGGTGCGGAGTTCTTTAACGATAGAATTATATCGCGGACCTCCTGTGGTGTAGGAGTGTCAGAATTTTTAAGTGTGGAACAGTGTCCATTGATTTGATTACACGGATTTATATCTGTATCCTTGATACCATTAAACAAATCAGATCCAATATTGGTAAAAAAATTGTTAAAGCCATCTGCTATATCTTAGGGTCTGAGAGGTACTCGTTATTAACTTTCATTTCTCTAGGTATGAGATTTGCCTTCTTATTACGAGCAAGAATTTGATTAATGATATTCCAGGTTGATTTAATGTCATTAGCTGCTCGGTTAAATTGATTCGCATAAAACCTTTTTTTTGTCCTTTTAATTTCCCCGCTTGCCTTAACAGCGCAACTTTGTGTTTGCGAATCACAAAGCGCACTAAGATGGCAGGAGGCCCCAGGAACTTGGAATCTTGCTTCTTTGGCAGCAGGTGACATGCAGAAAAGTGTCCACCGTGAACTTCGATATTTTTGCTCTCCAGGAAGGCAAAGACCTGTTGTTCCAAAGATTGTATCTCTCCCTCCGAGGCGTTCTCATTAAGCACAGCTGCTTCTGGATTTGCCACCCTCGCATAGGAACGATGTGTTGTTTCTATTCCGGTGATAATAAGATCATCCATTCGCGTGTACTGTTCGAGATCCTCAATTCTTTTCTCCAATACGGCGATTTTCGCGTCTTTCTTGATGAGTAACTCCTTAAGCGACGGGATGTCAGCTGAAAGTTTCTCATTCAACGCCGTCAGATTTTCCTGTTTAGTTACGTTTCTCAGTAGTGCATTAATCTGTTCCAATTTTTCCTCCACTCTCTTCATCTGAGCCATCGTGGGCCCCCCTATAGCAATAAAATTTATGGAAAACTAATTTACAACCAGAAAGTGAATTAGGTTCAAATCGAGAGAAATCCCACAGATCCACAGATCTCAGAGCTCCCCTCCGACTCCGCTGCGGCTGGGGTGCGTGCCACCATCATCACAGGTGTAGAAATATACGTGTAGAAACCAAACTTTGTAATGAATTGGCGCTATACCTTTGGGAAAGGTGGTGTGTGATGGACTTGGATAAGAAGTGGGGGACCCAAAATCAAACTCTGCTTCATGGTCCCATAAAACTTTAAGGCAGGTCTGTCTCAGTATCAGTGTTTGACTCCATGTGGACAGGTAAAGGACGGCAGCTGTTTTCTGAGCATGCTCTGTCATGACAGGGTGAAAGAGGTCTCAGGAAAAACTGGACTACGCTGAATGAGACAGTTGGAGGTCAGGCATCATAAGATTTCAGACTTCTTATTAGGAAAAATAGGTGTAAAAGTTGAGGCTGCCAGGAGCTGAAGACAGGACACATCTGGAGAAATTAATGAGGTCAGCCACTTTGATCATTTAACAATATTAATTCACAGTAGGTGGGCGAGGCTGCCGCTGGTGACAAATCAGACTCTGAAGACTTGCTGAAGAAGTTGGTTGCTGGAGCCGGTGTTAAAGCCATCATTAGAGGAAAGGCTGTTGGCTAGTTTCCTCCTCAGCCTGTCACATTATAAAAGTTTTTTTCCTTTAAACCTCTCCCTGCTATGTTAGCAGAGGATCTTATGGCAGAACATCTGACATCTTTCAGGAGTAGAGCATCAGAAGATTACCAAGCTGCAGTGTTTCCACACTGAGGTGTGCAGATCGGGTTGTCATTTCCACCAGCCATGAGTTCTCCAGGCAAAGTTTCTGCGTTGCATGTGCAGGCTGCGACTTGTTTAAGAGAGTTTGCAGATCAAAATGTGGAGAAATGAAAAGTGTCGTTGACATGTTAAGAAATTCAAATACTGCCCTGAAGACAATTTTCCCCTTTCTGTGAAAATAAAGGAACAATTTTTCAGCTGCCACTCTTTCAGAAAAAGGAGAAGAAAAAAATAAAGCAGCTTTTTATATCCCACTTCAAACATGTTGACAAGCTGCTCCAGAGGCAGAAGCTACATCCTGCTAAACCCCGGCTAACACTGCTCAACTCCAAGTCAAATCACAGAATCAGAACTTTACAAAGTCGAAAAATACAAACTATTGTTTCATGTCAATTTCAAAATGCCTCAACTGACTCAGACGTTCAGCAAGGTGTGCAGCCATTTTCTTAAATTTCTGAATCAGAATCAGAAAACTTTATTTATCTCCAAAGGGGCAATTCTGTTCACAGCCTAGTTCACAGCATCGCACACGTACACAGAATAAGAAATTCATTAGAATATGAAAAACAAGACCACATGAATACCTAACATAGCTCACACATTGGAGAAGAAAAAAAACAAAAACACACAAACCAACAAAAAAGCTATTTATTGTTGTTCGAAAGTTTAATGCTTGCGGGAATAAACGAATTATTATATCTATTTGTTTTCCTCTTGGGACCCAGATAGCGCCTCCCAGAGGGCATCAGGACAAACTTGTCCTTAAGGACATGGTGGGGTTGGGCAATAAGGCCTCTGGCTTTCAAAAAACAATTCGCCTCAAAAATGAGAAACAAATCAGCTTTTCTTGCTAGCATGTGCATTTCCTGGGATTACCCCTGACAATGGATTAAACCCTGAGTTCATTTGTTCTTAAATAACACCGGATGTTTAGGAAGCCATGTGACAATGCTCCGTCCTTCCTTCATTAATTGGTTCAGTGAAAGAACAGATCACCTTCCTCTCCTCCACCCATTATGTCCCTCTGCCAGGTCCTGGCTTATCTGACAGGCCCCAGCTTCTTAAAGCTGATTGGAGTGGCAGACCTGCACTCCTCAGCAGTGGAGATGGCTCCTTTACTGGCCATAAATGACAAGCAGACTGACAGGCTTGAATTTAACCCTAATTACACCTGGGTAACTAGAGCCAAAACATCGCATTTATAATGAAAGTCCTTCTGCCAGCAGAGCCTCACGGTTCCTTTCAGCTCTCTGAGTAGCTTCTGTCGTCCTTTTATGGGATAGTAAAAAATAAAACTTTGTGCGTGTTATTAAAATTCAAGAAGCTGGTTTATGGGGGCAAAACAAACACAAACCCTGCAGAATCTGTGACTGCTCAGGAACCAGATGCCCAGCTAACCCTGGGTTATTCTTATTGGTTCTCTGAAGGCCAGAGCTGGGAATATACTGTAGCCAAAAATTAAAGTCAAGTAATGAAAGCGCTTCTTGCTACTCTTCCAAATCGTAGTGTAAGCATAAAAAGGCATTTGGTGAAAAATCTGCTCAAGTCCTGAGGAACTAATTGATTAACATCTTATTTATTTTTTCATAAATGATATAAATAGGTAAAAAATGTAATGTGTGAATTCTGGTATTTCCAAAAAATGATAATGTTTTTGTTACAACACATCAGTTCTGTTCACTTTTTCATTTTGTTTATAGGTATCCGTCTATGAGGTAATTGGCAATTAACCCATTATGATACATTATCACACATCCAGCTCCATCTGCTAAAATAAATTCAAGTCTGATTTATGATGATTAATAGTTTCAGTCTGAGCCCAGAGACAAACCGTTGTGTTCATCAGAGAATACCGATTCAGCAGAATACATTTCAGAAACTTCTGTGCTAACAATCAAATAAATCAAACATCAAATAAATCAGCTAAATATTGATATGATAATGTTTTCCGAGAGTCCATCATTCTAGGAGTATTGAATAAATGATGAAAAACAGCGGCTGAGTGTTTCAGAACGTAGTAGAATTTAGTAAGAGTAAAAGGTATGGTGCAGTAAAACACTAAGATGTTTTTTTTTTATTTAGAAAGTTACTCAAGAAACGGTAACTGGATATCAACCACCTCTACATTCTTCAGTTATCATTTATAGACATGAGAGTAAATTTGTTTCTACATGTTGTTTCTCTGACTGTCAGATATCTCTGTTTTTTTTTCTCTCGTGTGAGCCTCCTCTTCCTCTTCATCCATGTTATCACAGCCTTTCCCCCTTTCTTTTCCCCACCTTACGCTTCCCTTCCTCCCTCTCTGGCCATCGCTGAGGGCAATCTCAGCCTGGCAGAGCCTGGTGGCTTTATTGAACGGCGTCCACTCATCCTTCTTGTTATTGAGCGGCCCAGCCATCAGCACCGCCTGCCAGCCTGCACCTATTGCACCCCATTTGTCTTCATGTCCAGGGAGCTATCCTCCGCTGCTTTCTGATTGGACAACAGTGTTTCATGCCGATACAAACCAACAAGGACACAGTGTGCATGTGTAGAGACATACCGACAGTCTGGAACACATACAACATTACATCCTGACACTTAGGACATCCTGGGGAAATTTTGATTTCCAACTCAGCTGTTTGAATCCAATATAGGTGAATTTCCTTTTTAAAATAATCTTTGTAATTTAGTTTCAGTTCCTTGAATTAACCTCACATTGCAAATCTACACCAAAACTTGCACATGCGAACTTAAGTACAAAAAATGTTCCACTTAAAATTATAGTTAGTGACATTTTATGATGCCACACAAACTTGAAATGATCATTTTATCTGATCTGTATATTTCAGGCTAATGCGGCTCTATAAGACTGACTCGTTTAAAGTGAAAAAAAAGATGACTGTTATACAATAATATTTTCAAAGCTGTTGTCACCTTGAAAGAGCATAGCACATAATGTAGCTTTGTTCCAAACGTCTGCCCCCTCTGGCGACAAGTGTTCAATGTTGTGTAGGCGCAGGCGCCGATTCGACTTCGACCACGTTAGTCTTTGCTTACCTGCAATGCACTCAGTCCGAGCCCGGAGTTGAATGCACAATAAATAATCAAATATTCTTACTACTGTTTTTGAAAGGGTGGCTTATTTGCCTTCAGGATCAAATGTGTAAGTTTATTCAAGGATGTCTAAAGGGTGAAAGGAAAAGGAAGATATCTGAATGTGTCTGCATATATTTGTTGAAACTGACCAGGTCTTTATCAGTGGGTTTATCTTCAAACTCAAATTCTAAAGTCTCTCACATTATGTTAAAGTATTCAGAACTGCACTGATGCAAAAGAAAATCCTCTATTGCGCTACATACAATGTGTACAAAAAATACACAATGCACAGGAAATAAATACAAGTAGTTCACACTGCAATAAACATGCCGACTCCCGGAGAGAGGCTCGTGTTAAATCCCCTGCAAAGTTATGAATGATGCCGTAATGGTAAAGTAAATTGTCCGAGGAGAAAAATCAATTTAGGAAATTGCTTGAATTCTTGCAGGACTGTTTCATCGTCATTAAGAGATCACACAGAAGGAGGGGATGAGATGAATATCTCCCTGTACTTTAGGGGCAAGTGCATAGCTTTTACAGCAGCCCCTGAGGACCAATTCATTTTGTCTCTGTTTCAGCATCTTCTACTGGGTCTTTTATTTGTCTTTTAAATGTTCTGGCCAACAATGACCAAAGGGGAATGTGGATAATCGATCAGGAACTCTCAAGAGAAATTCCTTCGTTCTTTCATGTCAATTTTCTCAAAGCTAATGAATTCTGTCTTTTTCGTGATGTAGGCTCTTTTCCACTAAATAACGGCCTTACAGCTGCTACGACGGTTGACAGAAAACCTCGCCAGCCTCAAACAAGTCTTTGGCATTCAGCACTGGCACATGAATGCAGTAAGTCATGATTGTAAGGAAGTGAACAGATGTTGTCATTATCTTCACTCAACATGTGCAAAACCCATGAATTTATGTCACAGTCACCCCCACCCCCCACCCACCTTGTTTTCTAAAGGCTTTTGTTACCCAACAGCTTAAATTAGATCACCGTCCAGTGTTTTGCTCTGATGATTAGTTCAGAAGCTATTGCAGGCATCCATGTTCACTGAGGCATGAGTAGAACAAGATACAGAAGAGAGAGTGACTAGCTGCCATGCACAAGTCCTCCGATAGCCATCTGTTCCTGCGTGTAAAATCACTCTGTGTGAGAGCCTACAACATATCCCATGGGCACCACATATTCACCCATGGAAGAAACAAAATGTTTTCCAACTGCTTATTTAGGGCATATAGTGTAAAGCCATGGCTCAGATCTACATGAAAAAACAACCAAATGGCATTTAAGCAAGTCAAGTGTATGTCCACATCGTCTGTGTCCTGGAAAGGAAAATACATTCAAATAAATTGCATTTGACCTATCATTTAGTAATCATTTAATTTTTTGTGACATTTCAACCAAATCTGCCATTTCAAAACCCTGTGGACTTCAATCCTGCAAGCACAAGTCTCATCCAATAACTTTCTGCTCTCCCAGAGCAACAGAGCAATGCTGCTGCAGATGACATGAGGCACTTTCATTCATCAACACTGCAGGAGCGTTGTCATGTCTTTCAGGAGGAAGTCTGGACAATTTGTTTCCCTTTTTTCTCCACAGCTGTTGGTGATGGGGAACGTCGCGGTGTAGGTACTAAGGATGGGACTTTTTGTCGACAAAACGACCGACAATCGACATAACCGCCGCTCAACAAAAAAATATCGACATGTCGAGGAAAAAAAATATTTTGATTTTGATTGTCCACTTGACCCTTATTCAATTTCACACATGACGGTGGATAGTCTCTCACATCTGAATGAGACCTGAAAATACCGGCACCGCCCACAAGGCAGCCTTCGTTTCATCCTTTTGGATCCACGTCACAAGCACGATGAGGTTAAGGTGGCTGTGCACGGAAAGGTTAGAGATCTGCTGTCCGGTATCCACGCAGTCTCAGGTGACGGTGCGCGTTTATGACGAGTCCTGCAAAAAGAGTGAAACAGGTGCCAATGGTTTCAATCTTCGGAAAGGACTATTTCACGGAGTACACTCCCCCATCTGAAGTTGCAAGAAGCGCGAGCTGTTTGTTTACAATGATGTTGAATAAACATTTGAAATCGCTCTTAATCTCGTTTTAATTAGCATTGTTTTAATGGTCATATTGGACATTACAGCCATGTGTTGAAACCAAAATGAACTAGTAGGCTACAATAGTGTTTATTTTCCACCCGAGGCATTGGCTCTGCTTTTTAAAAAAAAAAAGAAAAAAAGGCTGAAAATTCAACAAAAAGTCGACGTTAGGGTCTCGACAATCGACCGTCCAAATACTGTGTCGTTCCCATCCCTAGTAGGTGCCAGATCTGCTCGGGGCCCTGAGCCTGTCGATGACGTCTGCTATATGACTGGCTCGATGTGATTCCTCTCACATATGATTGGCTGGACGTGCTTCGGATAAATATCGCAGGATTGTACCTTTATACGAAGACTTCACGATCAAGCAAACAAATCTCGTTCTAGAGACCCCGAGGAGTTAATAAACCCGTAAAACATATAATCATACCTACACCTGTAGATACCAGATGCTCGTGTTGCTGACATCCAGATCTGCTCGGATCTTTTACAACCAGAATTTCTAAGTGTTCCTTATTGGGGGTGCCCCTAAATTCTTGTTTGGCATTAAATATCTTTGTCAGCCCCTTATTAATAATGACTACACTCGATACCTGATCTCCATCATTCAAAATAGAGATCCAAACTTAGATTTTTGGACCATTTCTCTTTCAGAAAGAAAAATCATACATTAAAACTCTTCAGAATCATGGTGTGGATTTATTTTAACATACTATTTTCAGTAACTGGGATGTTCTGTCTTTCTGGCACTATGAAACTTTATCATAATTTGTTTAGTTGGCAGACTGTGGTCATGAAGAATCGTAGGTGTAAACTTATTAATGGAGAAACCCAGTGATGAAAACCATGCACATTTTTTGTGAAGACATGGTTGCCAACAGTATAACCCTTCACCCTCAGTCTCAAAGCCAGATCCTTCTAAAAACAATCATTATCCAGTCAAAATAGCTCTGAATTTCTGGAGGATCAGATGACATTCAACAATCTGTTTTTCAGTCTGTTTCACTTTAAGACATACAGAGTACAGAGCTAAGGACACAAGCTTGTCGACTTCTAAAAGTGTACAGCCAGCTTTCCACATGAAGTTCAGAGGCCTGACGTTGACATTTGTGTTCTCAGATGTCACTGCTTTGGAACAGGACTCTGTGTGAATACAGCCGTGCTGGGGTGTAACATCATCTTTCAAGTGAGGGGGACAAATCTTTCCTAGGTCTACTGAGTGATTTATCGTCCTCTCACATTCAAGTGCACCTCACCTTAACAGCCACAGTTCAACCCCACGGGACTGATTTTAGTTGTGATTTTAGTACAATACTGCTGGAAAGTTACCATTAAATCTGATGGGTAAATGATCCCAAACTTTTGGGTAATACTATATTTATATATGAAAAAAATCTAAAGCTGCTACACGCTGAGTTTACCCTATGACTCCTGAACATCGACAGGGTAAGTAGCCAATTCGTTAAGAGCCAAATGGCAATAGTGAACGACAAAACGTTCAATAAAACACCTGCTGAAAAGTATTACTTAGCACACAAAATGGAATTGAAGTGACAAGGTACAAGGTACTGAAATGCCATGTAATTCAGTCTAAAGGCAAACACAGAAAAACACTAAATACATCAACATTTTTGTCAAATGTGACAGTGCAGATGTGTCAAGATTAAGAAAAATTACATAACCTTAAAATATTTGGAAATTAATCTTAAAAATGTCCTATATGTAAAAGACTTCTTTAGACTGTCATGTAAGTATTTGCTTTCTAACTAAGGGAACCAATCATGTGTTGACCACTCTATAACAAAATATTATCAGTTCTACTTTATATTTCTTTTGTACCTAAAGAAACAATAATGTGATCAAAGTAAAATAAATTATATCAAAAAAAATAAAGTTTCTTCATTGTCAACCCTTTTCTGTTAAATAACTGTGATGTTCACATTTATGTGGGGGCAATACCTGATGAAATATGCATCTGTGATAGGCCAATATCACCACATAATCTTCCATTATAGGAATAAAAGAGCCTCCCACAACGTAAATGTAGTGGTAGCGACATTTATGTCACCCGAACAAGCTCTGCTCGGAAATGAAAGAGGACTGGATCTATTCCTGACATAAACAAACTAGCTGGGGATGCTACTTGGGCAACAAATTCTTGTTAACGAACTTAACGTGATATCTTGACATGTATTAACTAGTCATTATTTAACCAGTATTACCTGGATGCAACAGCAGTTCTCTACTTACACGGTTTGTTAGGAAAAACTGCAAAGTTTTTTGCTTGTCGCTGGTTTACTGAACATGATTGTGGATTATTAGGGGTTAATATATCCTGAAGCAGAATACAATGCTGCTTACCAGCCGGTTTTAGTTACTTTCCATTTGAATAATAGTTCAATAAAAATAGTTTTTTTTCTTCAAGTCCCCAGAATACAGTCCTGCTGCCATTCACTATGATCTACTTGTTCATCACCTCTGCAGCTTTTGCAAATCCTCACACTCAGAACCAAAGCTATCCATAAACCTTAGTGTATTTTAGTAAAGTTTTAGCGGAAGAGATTTTACAAACTGTCACTGGCTGTCACAGTACTCAAAGCTGAAACCCCAACAATGGCTGAATATGGCAAATGGAGGAGAACTGCAGGTGGAAAAAACCCGAAAATGATTAAATAAATAAAAACTTTATGAACTGCGACATATTAAAACAGCATGGCCATGTATTAATCCACAATCATCTGGAAAGGCCTCACTTATGAATGTGATTTGAAGGTGCTGACTCAAGAACTGCAGTCCCTTTCAAACAGAATAAGGCAATCATACTAAATGTGGACATGACATAAAGACCATCTGAATGAGTAAAATATTTCTAGAGACTCTCTTTATCAGTTCTTGTAATATTGGTTCTAGTTCATCCAGTCTTGGAGACATATATGCAGATTGTTTGCTAAATATATCTTACCTGTGTAAATAAAAGAATATTGAAGTGATTTTACCTGCAAACACCTGAATGAGTGAGGGTTGGTACATTGGTACAATGCTGTATCACAGCACAGTAACAGCAAATATGAATGCTTCATTAGAGTTTAGACCACGGTGGCATCACTTCATTTCCTTCCGTCTGAGGTGTCAATAAAGTGCATCTATTCAGAAAAAGGATTATTGGCACAGCAAAAATGTAAATCAGCCAGCTAAAGCCTAAAGCCTTTTATGTTCAGTAGTGCTGATGTGCCAGAGTGGACATTAATGTGTAGTCATGTTAAAAGTATAGACGTGAGACAGTGACCCTTGAGTTTCAGGGTTAATAACGATGAATTATCCGTCTGTTCCGTTGATTCTTTAACGTGTTCCCGGTATCAAGATGTTGAGTTTGGTTTCTTAGTGGTTGTAGAAAGCATCATAATAACACAGCCTACAGCAGAGTAGAAACTAAATCATGATGTTGGGGTGACCCTGAAAGTTTCAGTACAGGAACCTTGCAAATCAAACCATGCTATTTATTTTACTAATAAACACGAGGGAGCTGTAGGGGTTGGTTGTATGGCTGCTGGATTATGTTTCTGATTTAAACCAATGGTTTTAGGAAATGTATTTAATGAGTAGGTCAGACAATATTGTGGAACTATGTCAGCTGGACTGTGGCACAAAGTGACTGTGGGCAGTATGGAAGCTATATATAATCTGGATGAATACTAAGCAGCAGATTTAGATCATCTGCAGTGAAACTCTTTAAGATGCCAGTATAAAGATGGTTCCTCTTCTTACCATCTGTTTGATGGCTTCCCACCAGACTCTGTGATGTCTCTGCTCACTGAGTGCCAGCTACTGAGGACAAAGATAATTACAAACACGCTGCTTTAGCCAGCATCCTGGCAAAAGTCAGTTTATTATTTTGATGTTTATTATTTTATATATAAAATCTGCTTTTCATTGCTAACAATAGTGCTACCTTTTGTACTTTATGGACCAGAAACTTGTCAGTTACTTGTTTAATACTACTAAATCTTAAACATAATAGCCATAGAAACTGGTCGCTAAGGGCAGCCAAGTGTTTTTTCTTAGTTCCTGGTGTCCTGTGGAGGCTGGCTGTGATCCTGACCGTCATCGTTCTTACCTGTGGCTCCTCTGAGCAGCTTTATAACTCCATCACATCCCCTACTTTCTTTCATCATGTTGCAGATTACATGTTAAATAGGCACATTGTGAAAATAAACTAACGCTCCAGTCTTCCTGGATTCATCCTATGACCGGACTTTGACCTCCGAAGCTCCACGCCCCCAGTCCCAAGACTTAAATGGTTAACTTCCAGTTTCACGGTCATAACATCTGATTGGCAATGTTACTAGACATGCACTGTACAGTTTATTCACAGAAAGTCCAAAATCTCAGATGAAATGATCACCAAACACTGTTAAGACAATAAACTAGGGACGGGCATTCAATTAAAACTGCCTTAATTGATTATCAGAAGATCATTAACATTTCTATATTAAAATTCTATACTTATAGCCTTTACTTAAATGAAGTGGAAGTAGAAAAACCTAGTGTGTTTACTTATTTAGAAATTATAATAGTTATCAAAATCCTCACATTTCAAACTTTACCACCGGAGGAAGCATTTTGGGTGGAATGAACAGCCTCCGGACTACGGAGACCTCGTCTCTGCTTTTGTACGTGTGTTGGATGGCTGTAGCGTGGTTGTCACACACAGAACAAGGAGGGCTTGTGATGAGGAGCTGGGTCATGAACTGTCTGAAGCTGCATGGAACAAAAGTTTGGCCACGGTATAATCCTGCTCAGTTAACAGCAGACATCATTTAATTCAGTCCAGGGTTGTCCACCACCTTTATTATCCTAGACTCAGATTGATCCTTCGGTTTGGCCAATGTGTGACAGATGTCTGCTTTTGGAGGCCACTCTCATGCTTTTTGGTTCTGTACATCACTGACGGGGTTCTGGAACAAGTTATTGGACTGGTTCTAAAACATCTGTACAACCAGATGCTGATCTTGTCATCCTTGGCTGCTCACACGCCACAGCAAGCCCACCTACCGCGATGTGGCAGTCTGATGTAAGTAAGTAAGTAAGTAAAGTTTATTTCTATAACACCTTTCACAGACAAAGGAACATCACAAGGTGCATTACACAAAAGTAAAAGTCATTCAAATACAATAAAATAATAAAATGAAATAAAATACAATAAAATCTAAAAGACTAACATAAACCCAATGAAAAACCAACATGATACTCATAAAACAGCCCTCACACTTCAGTTGTTAAAATGCCTGGAGAAAACGGTGGGTTTTAAGTTTACTCTTAAAAGCATCAATAGAGTCAAGGAAACGCAGAGACGGCGGGAGATCATTCCAGAGCCTCGGCGCAATGGCCTGAAAAGAGCGGTCACCCCGTGTCTTAAAA
>JBBBVT010000013.1:27278889-27290826 GCA_037177035.1 Craterocephalus eyresii
GGAGTAGGATACAGTTTGAACAGGTGGACTGCTGGTCATCCATGTAGTTATGTCAAGTGCTAAGATCGTGCTAAGTGTTTTTTTTGTGTGCGTGTGTGTGTGTTAGTGCCGTATGTGCGCGTGTGTAAGAACAAGAGTCCAAGATGTCCTATGCAAAAACCACATAAAAATGCAAAATTGTGGCACTTTAAACTTTTCTGTTTGGTTTAGCTTCCTGTAGTTTTACATCAGGTTTCAGGTACTGATTGGTGAGCACCTGTTTTGTGTTAGTTACAACATCCTTCCATATTCTTCCTAGTTTCCTTTCTGTGTCTCATCAATTGTTTCAGTTGAGACTGCTCTGTACTCTGGATGTAAGGTCGGTCACACTTTTATTTTGCTGATTTTTGTGGGCTTTTGTTCCTTTTGAAGAAGCTGCCCTATAGTACTTTGAGTTTAGTTTTGTTTGTGAGTTATTAAAGTGTTTTTGGTTTTCACCCAGCTGCCTCTAGAATTCTGTCTGCAATGTGGTCCTCTGTACTGCCATTCATCATAACAGAATTATCTCGCCAGACCTGGATCCAGCAGACCTTGATGTGTTCTGCAAGAATTTTGAGAAGGTACACTTATATTGATTGAGTCTCAGATCACTGCAGACTTGGGAAAAAATAGACTTTTGTGCCCACAGTAATGACCTTATAGAAAAGGCCAGGTAATGCATGTGTTAATGTATTTAGTTCATTATCTTTCTGCATTTAAGCATTTTGTTATTGTGACAATGCAATTTGATCAACACCTATAAAAGGTTGGCAAATGTAAGGAGAATTATTTCCATATTTAACAGTACATAATAAGATGATAATAAGATGATAACTTAAAACTCAGATTCTGATGTCTTCCTTTTGCTTCTGAGCTATTTTACATTGCAAAAAACACTGACAGAGACAAACATAGTGGCACTGAAACTGATTATGTGAAATAAATTGTTTAGAATAAAGAAAACTAAGAAAATAATATGAGTTGCTTTATTATTATTATTAATGACCTGGAAAATCCAGTTCTTCGTGCAAAACATTGTAGGGTCTATGTATAAAATGTATTTTCCTCGAACTGTAGCGTTTTGTAAAAGAACTCTTCATATATAGTATATTCTGCAAATATTTTTTATACTGCCATTAAAGTTCTCCAACAAACCTAAGGAGAGGCTGGTAAACAGTTATTTTGAGGCAGGAGAGTCAACAGAAACTCACAGTATGCAATCACATCAGTTTTTACAGGTTACAGCAGACACAAAATCAATAGCATTAACCTGTTTGCAGTAAAAATCAACTGTGAGTGTAATAAGGGTCAATTTCCTGTTTGGAGCCAGATTTAGAAAAAGGACTACATCTTCCCTCAGAGGGCCTTTTGTGCCTGTTTGCTCAATGGACACAGCAGAAACACCAAACAAGGTGGATGCAAATGGATAGATTGACCCAAGGTCAGTCAATCAGACTTCAGCTGCAGGAGCCTGGCCCTTCAGGGCCCACACTGCACCATTATATCAATCTCGCTGTCTTCAAAAGCAATTCCAGAACATCAATAGCGTTCTATTGTGTTGAGCAGACGTGGCCACAAGGGCCAATCGATGCTCATATAATCCTTCTGTAGATACTCTCTTTGTTTCTTGCAAGGATTGAGGGGAATACTTACCATGTGTTGGCTTTTCTCTGAGAGCAAGTCTAATTTATTGGTAAAGCAGGGATGGGGACACAGCTGAGTATGGAATATTGCAAACACAAAGAATGAAAGATGGGGAAAAAAGGATGCACTATTCAGAAACAGCATAAGAAATAAGCACAGGCTCCAGTGCTCTTTGGTGACCTGAATGCTCTAAAAATCTTTTTGAAGAACCCTGATAAAAGGTTATTGGGTGATTTGTCTATAAACTTGCACAAGGAATTCATTGTTGCTAATTTTAACCTCAGCTCACAATCGCAGCTATGTTAATTAGGAGATTAATAAAATAAGCTCCTGAGCAGAGGTAGCTGTAACTCATGGCGGACAGTGGTACCGCACCACAATAAGTTCTGAACGCTCTCTCACAGTCAGTCAGACAGACAGACAGACAGACAGACTTATCCTGAAGGAAATTATAAACACACCGGCTGCTCCTGCATCCATAAAACTTTCACGCTTCATACCTAATTCAGATAAAAAATAAATAAAAGTGATGATTACTAAGAACAATTAATAAAAGACTTAGACATCAAAAATGAAATTAAACCTAGTAAAGCTAATCCTCATCAGTCCGCTCTAATATCTTTCAGCCAGGGAAGCTCCATCACCACTGCTTCTCTGACTGATGATCTAAGGTCCTCTTCTCCGCTGCCCTCCTCCCTCTCCACCCCCTCCAGAGAATATGAAGCCTGATAGCTGAAGGAATGAAGGACTTCCTCAGTCTGTCTGTCGAACATCTGACAGATATCATCCTGTTGTTGTACAGAGGGTGTGTGTTGTTGGCCACGACGGAGCGCTACTTCGCTCCATCATCACCTCCACAGACTTAAGTTTCAGTCCTACACCTTTTTGATTCGCTTATTCAGCCGGTTTAGGCTCCTCCTGCTGGTACAGGTTCCCCAGCAGACCACGGCATAACAGAGCACGCTCGCAATAAATGGCCACGGTTACATGGTGTTTTAAATTCGGAATTGACAATTCAGACTTAATTAATTTGGAATTAAAATTCTCCTTCAGGTTTACATGGAAATGTTAATTCCGAATGAAGGTTTACATGGAACACACGTTTTCTTAATTCCACTTTAATGCCAGGGGTTGGGAAGGGTTCCAATTGGTTGAAAATGAGAGAGGAATCAACAAATTAAGAGAGGAATAAACCAGGCCCTTTATTCAGAATTAAGTTTAATTCCGAATTAAATTTGCATAAGGAATTAAGTGTTTACATGGACTGTTTAAAGCGGAATTAACGTTCATTGCAAATTAAAGAGGAATTAAAAGTCTTATGTACACGTGGCCATTGACTGGTAAAACATGTGTAGCAGCGTGCTCCAGATGTTAAAAGGTGCCAGCCTCCTCAGGAAGTAGAGCTTATTTGCCCCTTCCTGTAGAAGGGGCAAACAAACAGACAACCTGTCTGTTCCAATACAGCCAGGTTGTGGAGAAGGCTGCTGTTTTCGGAGGTCCAGGACCAACTCTTTAGTTTGACCAACTCTAAGTGTTGAGGTTTAGTCGATTCCTCCATCACCAGTCTCCATTACTCCCCTTCCTTATTTCCTCTGATACACGCAATAGCCGAGTCTTCTGTGTACTTCTGCATGTGACAAAGATCCGAGTTGTGGTGGAAGTTGGCAGCGTACAGAGTGAAGTGAGATTGGGACAACACAGTCCCCTGCAGGGCTCCTGTGCGGCTGATCAGTTGCTGGATGTGATGTCACCTCTTCTAACAAACTGGGGTCCTTTTGTCAGGTAGCTGGTTATCCAGAAGACAAGGTACGGCTCCACTTCCATGCTAGTTAGTTTATCCTGCAGTAAGAGAGGCTGAATGGTATTAAATGCACTGGAAAAATAAAACAAAAGTTAAAAATGTTGAAAGACGTTAAAAGGCCTTTTCTCCCTGCATCCGACAGAAACCCTCCAACGTTCTGTCGGACCGGAGCTCTGAACGGTTTCTCCAATTGCAATTGCAACCTCTGTTTATATTATTTACTTGTTCTCTTTTAATAAACCTTCTTAAATCTTTTTCCAACTCATTCAGACTCCTCATCCTCGAATCACCTTTTTTTCCACGACACTGACCGGGATGTGATCCACACCTACTGGTTAAAGAAGCTAATTCCTCTCATTGAGCCCCGTGCAGCACAGATGAACTACTGTAACTGCTGAGGAACAGGACCCACCCGGAATGGCTTACGAAAGGACAAACAGTCCTTATGCTGGAAGATTGGCAGATGGGAACAACTACCAGCCAATACCACGTCTCTCCTCAACATGGAGGCTCCTGTCGGGCATCATAGTGATAGGGTGAGCACATGGATTGATGGGCACATGGATCAAGACATGTCAGAGGGACAGAAAGGCATTGGGAAAAGCACCAGATATATCCAGAGGGCACTGCACTCAAAGGGCAGAATAACAGATGTTGAGGAAAGCTACAAGCAGTGTTGTGCAGGTTCATGCTTCTCATGAACTAGTTGAAAGGTCAGTTCATTTCAATGTTTTACGTTAATCTACATACATCTTCTGATGTACCTGAACACACCATCATAGATGTAAGCTGGTGTTTTGGGTCTCTCAACATCATAGACCCTTTACCAGCTGACCCCACCATGGCTGGTCAGACAGCAGTGTGTTCAGGAGGCATTGGCTTGTCCCCATGGATCTCCTCTCCTGATCCAGGGTCCATCTTAAAATTTTCTTTGCTACTTTGGTGATCTCGTTGATGGCTCTGCTCCTCCTGTGATGCCCATGGGTGCATGGAATGTACCACTGACAGACAGCTGAAGTGTTGGCTATCCTACCAATGCTAGAAGGCTTGGACTGAAGGACAGAACAGTGGCGCTGTTCATAGCAGCACAGGAGAAAGCCTGTGCTGGTAAGATAGGTCTACCAGTGAGGTAAGATAGGTCTGACAATGAGGTGAGATATGCCTCCAATGAAATAAGATAGGTCTACCAATGAGGTAAGATAGGTCTACCAGTGAGGTAAGATAGGTCTACCAGTGAGGTAAGATAGGTCTACCAGTGAGGTAAGATAGGTCTACCACATGAGGTTGGGTAGGTCTACCACACGAGTTTGAATAAGTTGATAACAGTGGCTACAATGTCACACTTTAGATCCCAACTTATTTTTCTAACTAATCAACGAGAATAGCGAGATCAGCAATAAGAAATACTCCAGGCCAATCTAAACGAAGTACAATGTAAATGTCACCAGAATATGACCCTGAAAACCCACCCCACACGGAAGCAGCCGATCACTCGAATTATATTCTTCAGAAAGGTCACACAAGGGGTGCCGGGCAGTGGTTTCTGAAGCGCCCCAGAAGCACAGCCGTTTCATTCACAATGAAACAGGTCTTGTTGTCATCTGTGTTTTTGCATCTCTCATATCTGAATGATGTCACCAGCTGCGGATTAGCTAGCAGAGTGGAATACGAAAAAAAAAATCTGACAGAAGTCAGCATGTAGTGAGGTGATTAAAGTAACAAATATTGGCAGGGGGAACTCCGGGGGAAGCTAAAAACATGCGGTACTCTGAGTGATTTAATAATTCTCGTGTGATGAGTCCTAGCTGACTCCGAGTTACAGCAAAGTCGCTGCGCTGGTGGTAGGAGAGGGTGCCTGGCACAAGGCGCCGTATGACTGCTCCTTGGAGATTGCTTCGTCAGTGTATCATGAATAAAAAGAAAAAATTCTAAAAACTGTCAAAGAGCTGCATTTCTGCTGAAAACTTGATAGAAACATGTCAAATACGTATTTATTTTCTTTTACTTGCTGACACACTGTTGACACACCATAAACACAGCACAGTAGTTGTAGAGCTATCAAACAATCTCATTTACTAATGAAGCCATGAGTAAAGGAGCAGAAAGTTATCGTAAAAAGAGAGGTTAAAAGATGAAAACAGGAGGGTGAAAAGCTCAGTTGCAGCTTCTCCCGATTCTTTTTCTTTCACCCTGGGAATTTAAACATGTTGATATAGCAACTAGTCTGCTGCATCTTTCAGTCAACTTGTCAACTTAAACTATTTCTTTGAGGAAATATTTCAGCTGGATGGGCTTTGGTAGAATAGATGAAGAATTATGAGGAGCCATAAGACGTAGATCATGCTTTATAATTATTAGCACTATTCTTTACCCATTTTTAGTCTTCTTACTTGTTTAGGTGGACAGCTCTACAGTGGTAAAAAAATAAACTTAGAAGGCACAGCATTGTCTCCACACTTGGTTGATCTCAGAATTGGTTCTTTTATCTGTACTCATTCTATCTGCGAAGACCTCTCACAGACATCATTCCATTCTCCATTACCCCACTAATACAGTACAGCAGCACTGAAGGTTGCCCTGTTCTGACTTCCTGACTCAAATTGCTGCTCTTTTCATGCCCTGCTGTGCCATGTTTATAAGATAATAACAATGCCTTGCAAATGTTTGACTGTCATTCAAAGTTTTGTGTAACTTAAGACCTTTACCATGTAAACACAAGGAATGTAATGTCATAAGTCAGTCTTGAAATAATATTATTCATCAAAATCTCTGAATCCATGTCATGTTGACCTTCCGTTCTCCAACTGTTGTAACAGAAATCTAAGCATTGTGCATTGTTTGTCTTAATGCAACACTGGGCTGGCAAAGGTGCTGCAGCATCAACTTGCAACTGACATACCGTTGGTGCTTTCAAATGTATTTTACTCCCTGACGTTCTCCAAAAATAAATTAATTTATAAAAAACCCAGAAATCCCAACACAATGAAGAAGACCAACCGGTCTTTGAGTTAAATCTTTTGTTGATGTTTATTTTACCAGGAAGTTTTTCCGAGAGCAAACATGTCTTTTACATGGGTGATAATGTAAGAATAGATTTCTTTTCTCATAGTAGCTCCCACAGACTGCAGCAACAGCCATGTGGACAGTCGGCCACTTAATCTGCCACTAAATAGAAAGGAAGAAAATGATTCAGCTCAGCAGCTAATCCAATCAGCTTTAACTAGTAGCCAAAGCAGTGCATGATATAATAGCTGGTCAGCCAAGGCAGGATGGTTGCCTGCCAAAAAATGCTAAGCTTCTCTGTATGAAGGAGATTCTAATCCGTTGGGTGACCAGCTTAGAGATGCTTGTTAGCCACACCATGCTAGTGCACTGCCAAGCTAATAGGTGATCCAATGAATAGCTGTGTTAGATGCATCACCTGTCCTCCTGTCATTCACACCGCCAGCGGCTCAGTCACCATTACCGGATTGGCCTTGTATTGATCGGTTCCTGCCCTGAGAGATACAGCCTCCTTCAATGTGTACAGTGCTAATTAAAAGCAAACAGCAACAACAAAATAGAATACAACCATTTTCTAATCTCCTCAGCAATTATTTCAGTAACAAATAAAAAAAAAGAGAGAGAATGTCCTGAGGACCTCAGGAGACCAGGTACTCAGAGGAATGTTTCCCTTTCTGGTCTGACAGAGGATTCTAGCTGCTCTATGGTGCTCTGTTGTCTTTTATGTCTCAACTTGGCTGAAATGTTTATAGTTGTACAAGTTATGGGCTGGAGACCAGTTCAGTACCTGGGCTCTTGTACTAGAAAACCATTGTGTGTAAATAAAGCCCCTTACATATTTACAGGTAATAGTGCTGACTTTGTCTTTTTTACCGTATGCATTCAGAGAAAGGTTCAGCTCTTTTATTTCGGAGCTGTAGCGGGCGTTTGCCGGCTAGCCCACATGTTATAAGAGCGGAGCTGCTACAGCACATTGTTTTGACTGAATGCATTATAAATGTTCCGGATAAGGCTATCATATCATTTACAACACATTAACAACGTCATATCCTGTTTCAACAACGTACCTATCTGGAACATTTTCCGATATCTGAACGTAGCCGGGACGTAAGAAATCCACAAGGAAGCATTATGTTTGAAAAGGCAGCTCTGGTTAAAGAGCATACGGACTTTAATGCAAATATTCCACAAAGCAAGTCTGATGCTTTGTGGAATCAGCATGTCCTACATGGTTTAGCAATATCTTGTTAAAAGGCTTTGCTTGTTTATTGTTACTTCTGGTAAGCTGTACTGCACACAGAGTGACTGATGGAAGACCAGTGAAAGCCTTTTTTGATTGTTTACTTTCCAGCATGGACTGAGTGGAGTGTGTGTCACTGCTTTGTGAGTTGTTTTGTTTTTGTTTCTGTTTCTGTCCGCGAATCAGTGCATGATATTGCATGATGCCAGCAGCTCCGCCCAAACTGTACCGTTCCATTTTCGATGGACCCACAACTGAAGGGGGCCCATAAATAGTCCGGAACGGGTCGGTTTAATGGGACGTTTCCACCATCCCGAACCATACCGCTCAGTGTAAACGAGGCATTAGAGACCGGTGATAAAATTCCTTTGCATACTAGACGTGTGAAGCTGTGTGTTACTGAGGGACCTCTGCAGGACTGCTGGTTTTCTGGACCACCTTAACGGGGTCCAAAGGGGAACCCGGTGAAGAGCTGTACTGAACTGGATTTCCCTCAATGAGGTCATCTGCTGCAGCCAAGCCAGCAGCAGATGCCAGTTGAATACATCAGGAGGAGCATCCATCACTGATCAATGCAATCTGACATTGGCTGGAATTGTGATGTATCTGATAATTAGGTTGTGTTTTACCAATCACTTGCTCACAGAATTACACATACACATGCCATGACTTGTAGCCCCTCCCCCCACCCCATCTGTCTCATTGACCAATGAAATGAGGTCTAACTCGTTATCTTTTCTGACTGGCTGTTTCTAAGAAACTGCTACACAAGCTTTGTGAAGCAGCAGGCATGCACCACTTCAATGGCTCTCAGGCTTTGTCAGCCACGACACCAAGACTGGTTGTCACATTGAGAAGCACAGCTTAAATGTTTAATGCACGTCCTTTACCAACCGCTCAGGCTATGAAACTCACATCAGAACCCCAACATGTACGTGCACTTCCTGCTCTGATACGTGACTCTTCTGCTTAATGCTGTTATTTAAAACTTTACACAAACCACTCACTTTGTTTGCTCCATGTACTGAGATTAAAGGGACAGCATGGAACTTTAACCCAGATATCAGCCTGATGTGAGTAATAATGGATGATTCCTGGAATCAGTATTGATGATTGAGCTTTTTATGTCACTTTCTGCCCTTTCAGAAACCAGACTGTCTAACTTTGCAGGAGCGGATCCGTCTCTCGTCGATCATGTATCCTGCAGCGATCTCCTCTATAAACACAGAGGCTCTGCTTTCTGCTACTTTTCCATCGCCTTTCATCAAAAGTTTGTCATTGCTGAACAAAATAAGAGGGTGAAAACAATGCTTAAGGAGGCCAGAAAGAGAAAGCAGGAAAGGAATTGTGTGGCCTTCGGGAACCTCTAGGTTTAGCGCCCCTAGTGGCCAAAAATTACACGGCATTCCTTTAAATATGTGGTTACCACAAGAAAACCATCTTCGTAACTCAAGATAATGAGAAAATTAACTGGTTAACTTGAGAGAATGATTCAATAAAAGTTCAGGTCAAGTACAGCCACTTTTAGCTTCCGTAGATAACATCGAGGGAAGAAGCTTCCAACCCTAGTTCCACCTCATCAGAGGCTTTTTCAGTTCTAACCAGTTAGTCTTTTTAGTACATCTAATGGGCAACTGCAGTGCTTTCTGTATCCACTGCGGCACGTTGCCTTTATTCACTTAATCTGGAAGATGAATGACAGACAAGTGCAAATTCACAGACCATTTGTTACTGGGTGACAGCACGCGCCTCTGTGCCTCTGACAGAACAGTAATGGCAGCATAAATTTGAACTGCCCAGTGAAATTCGGAGCCATTCTGTCCTCATGCCAGTTGTGCTCATGCTGTCTCGTCCTCCTTTCTCCTTCAGGGCTGTGTCTGTCCAAGCAAACTAAATAACTATGACTTACAATGCTACCAGGCTGACAGGCCTTGAAAAGGTGCTGTCTGCTCCCATGACACATTGCTCCTTTGAAGACCCGCACAGCACCACTCTTCATAAAAAATGAACTTTTCAAAATTGCTTTTGTCTTCCTCTTGAGCTAACACACACACGCACACACACATACACTTTCTCACTCTCTCTCTCTCTTTATTCTGTCCATTCTCTATATGCTTGGTTGCATTTTTGCAGCTTATTTCCAATTCTGTCCAGAGGGATTTTGTTAATCTCTCTTCATTTGGCGTCACAACGACATCTGACACAATTTAGTAATCAACGGAAACGATTCCCTCTCAGCCGGTGAGGGTATCATGGGGAGGGGAAGCAGGTGTCGTCAGAAAATGATTGGCTGCTTTTCTGCATCTGAACTCCATGCGCTCCTATATTCAGAATATTTTGTCATCAGACTGCCAGCAACACATCTTAAAAAGCAAAGTGCTTTTATCCCCATCATACCTGAGAAGACTTCACCATTTCTTATGTAAGAACTGAAACTAGATTGAGTTGTAAGTGAAACAGAAGACACGTGACAGAGCAAATGCATTAGCAGCTGGACTGTATCTCACACCTGAGGCTTTCCTCTGGTTGTTGACAGTCTTTTTCTCTGTATGACTTATTTATTTTACATGGTGGCAGAAAATGATTGGAATGGAAAATACGCTTTTCTGTTCCAATAATATCCACTTGTGAGGGAGGACATTCAGGATCACTAATGCAGCTATTCATAGGACAATATCCTCTTGAACACAAACATCCTCAGGCACAAATACATCTTCCAGATTAAACTACCACATTTGTTGTCTGTTCAAGCCCTTAAATGTGAACCGTAACATTGTCCTGTAATGCACTATACCTAAAAAGGCCGAGAGGGAAATGTGACTCATGACATTTTCCACATCAGAGCTGACGTCACAAAATCCTCATAAGCCAGTGGGATGTATGGTTGAGGCTACAGTAATTTCTTCAATCGTTGATAACTAATATCACAACTTTTTTTAACTTTTTGTTTTCTGTCTCCTTCACACATATTTGTTTGCAGGTGGTCCTGATTAAATGTAAACGTTACTCCCTTCCTAGTTGAATTTTGCCCACAATTAGGGATCAGAAATTAAATCTAGCTGGTTGGGATTGAAAAAAGAATCATGGTATGTTTTGAAATACATCTTATAAGAGCCCAGTCTCACTCAAAAACGTGTAATACCTACGTTGGTCCGCAGTGTAAAAACATAACCATTTCACAAAAACACCTCTGAAATTGTAGTATTGCTACGTTTATTTTTCTCATTCATTTCTATGGACATACTTTAGATAACGTGACTGATAACGTAAAACATGGCGGACATTCCTTCCCATTTCGGGGAATATTGCAATATTTTAATATAGATTGTGCCTTTACCTTTGTTTTGATGACTTTTCTAGCGATAAATATACACTTTATTTTCACAGTATCCATTCAGTTTATCTAGAAAATTGGTAGTTTCTTTGTTTCGACATGCATTCTTTCAGATTTCTCAATGAAATGTGGGAATACTACGTTCTATGTTGTTGCGATGCGCGTTGCTATGGACGCTATTAAAGGACTGGTATCTCGTCAGGGATCAAACTGGCTGCATTTGGCCACATATTCATGTCTCTGTACGCGATTATTACTCCTGTTGCATTTTTCAAACAAGAGTACATTAGAAATTAAAACCCTAATCGAAGCATTTGATAGAAGGAATGTCCATCATGTTTTACGTTTAAGCGCTGGGGAAAAAAAAAAATCTGTAGTCACGTGATCTGAGGTATGCCCATATAAATGACTGAGAAAAGTAGTCGAGATATGCTACAATTTCAGAGGCCTTTTTGTGAAACAGCTGTTTTGTACTGTGGACCAACGTATGTATTACACATTTTGTTGCCGCACAGTTACCTACGTTGGTCAACAGTGCAAAACGTAATTATTTCACAAAAAGGCCTCTGAAATTGCATGAGGATTACTTTTTATTTTAACATTCATTTCTATGGACATACTTTAGGACACATGACTGCTGGGTTCTCCCGACGGAAAGAAAAATCATGGCAGATATTCCCTCAATTTTCTGTGGAAATTATTATATTTCAATTAAGACTATAAGCTTTACTTCATTTTCTAGCAACAAGTGTACTTTTTTATTGTGGTTCCGTTTTACACTGTGGACCAACGTAGGTACACTGTAAATAGCAACCTATAGAATTTACCCAATAAATCTGAGGTAACAATTTGCATCCACTTTTTTTGGGTAAATTTAATTCCCTATTGTAAGTATAA
>JBBBVT010000013.1:27352009-27364394 GCA_037177035.1 Craterocephalus eyresii
TCGTCCACGTCTCTGTTTTCCTCTTCCACAGACGGTAGCCACTCGCTGCTACCTGCCGCTGCAGACAGGCTGCTGCTCTAAGAAGCTGCAGCAAAATAAAAATGGCTTGCTTTAAAATTTTTAGGTTATGGATCATAAGGATGAATAATTAGAATAAGCTGCAGTTCTATGCTGAGCTCATGAGTTACACAAGCAGAACCCATCATGAACTAGTCATATTTTCATGAATTTTATAAAAAACAAGGGGAATTATATCATGTTATAGGCCTACATACGTTTAAACATGCTCCCTGTTTGAAATTAAATAAAGTAAAACTGTGTGAGGTGAAGAGGAGTTTTTCCTTTTTTTAAGAGGGGCGTGGTTTTTGGGTTGGGGAGAGTAGAGAGAGGCACGGATTGTCACAGGCTTTGTTTTGGTTTCAGAGAGCTCTGCAGTGCGCCACCTAGTGGCGAAAAAAATCGTTTGTAGCTCCTTTAAACTTTCTCATGTTTTCCATATATTTCCATATTCGACACATTTTAAACTATTCTAGTTTAAAATGCCACGACGCTGGTTCAATGATAATAAAGTTTAACTGACTGACTGATTGATGACAGAGAGGGTGAAGGCTAACTTCACCAGCCATGTGACCGGAGGGGTCTGTTGCATACAGAACAAAAAGCTGACTAAGTTTTTCGCTGAGGTGCTCAAACTCTCATTGATCCGATTGGCTGATGTTTCTCACTCTGCATTTGATAAAATGAGCTGCTGTCAGACTGACACAGAGGTATATTAGTACAACAAATTTACACCATCAAAATGCCGGTAGGTGATTTTAAAAAAGAAAAAAAGTTGTTTCTTTATGCCCAGACCTTAGAAAAATACATAAATCAGACTGAACTTTTTATGTAAACACAGGCAGTGAGAAAGCAACACATTCATGGTCCTGTAATGATTAACGGACAGGCCCGGACGTCTCATCCGTCTTCCTCACTCTCTCTCCCGTGCACGGCTCATCTGTGTCCTCTTCCTGACTCCGTCTCCCCTTGACCCCGGCTCAAGACCCTGTCTTCATGTCTTTTCACAGTCTGTCGTCGTCGAGCCACAATGATCTATCTTTCTCTGTGTGTATGTGCCGCTGTGTTTCACAGCCAAGAAGTGTGTCTGGGACCAACTTGAGTCGAGCTGAAGTGTCTCTCAAAGTACCAGCATGAGGCTAACAAGAGCAAAGACGCCGAAAATAAAGTCTCGGCTGGTGCTGCAGTGCAGTGGACTGATTGAGTCATTTCAGGTAAGAGCCACTTTGTCTCCCGTTAGACTGCTTGTTGTTCAGAGTCCTTATTGAGTGACACATTTATGTTTACTGCCTCACAGAAGAGCAACTGTGGGCCCTCGGCTGACAACATGGCTGCAATCTATGCAGTCAGGAAGTCTGTTTCTCCCTTTTTCAAGAAATCTGCTATGAAAAATAAAGCAGCAGCCCCCTTGTTGGATGCTGCGTGTTAGCAACGACATGATGTTTTTACAGAGCAGCGGCGCTCGCTGTGGGGGTGAGGGGAGCTGTGGGGAATGCGGAAAGGTGTCCGTTCTGTGCTGGGCGGGGAAGATGTAACCAGGAAGTGGCTGCTTTCCCGCCTGCAGACTCCCAGCTTTCAGAGAGAAGCCGTGGTGTTTCTGACGAGGAGAGGGAGATAAATCACGTCCTCAGGGCAACATAGCGGGTCAGGAAGATTGGGCTCATACAGGAGCTGCTCCTCACCACGACCAGCACCAGCAGCCGGTAAACAGCGCATGATCATCTGCCTCAGGTGGGCGAGTTCAACGCCCGTCCACCAGGAGCTGGACGCTCAGCTTGGTGCAGCACAGGGAACATTTGGTGCTCAGACCACAGCAGCTCCGTATGAGGCAAAGCTGCAGGACCAGCCCTGCTTTGCTGTCAGCTGCTGCTGGTAGACTGCATCCTGGGCCGGCTAGCTCCCATGCTCCTGACACCGGGTCTGGGGTCTGTTTCCGCCTGATCTGGACCCGTCCTCTGTGCTAAAAAGTCAGAAATATCTCTCTTCATCCTGATATCTTCCTCGACTGAATCAGACTTTTTCCAGGATCTATTTCTCCTCATTTTCATGCTGTAGCAACTTTAAAACCAGCTAGCATTCTGCTAGCCTCCTAAATGGAACAGGATCAAGCGAATCCTCTGCATCAGGTTTTAGAGCACCCTGGGTTTCCCCTCTGAGTCAGGAAGAAGTCAGACGTGGAGAGAAGCCACACAGAAAGGCCCCGCTGAGGTCCCAACCAGGAACTTTCATCCACTTTCTTTACCAGGTTGTTCCAATGCAGGGTCACACATTTTAAAGGGTTAAATGTTTGACAAACTGTCACATCAAGTTAAATCCCTTTATTTGTTATTTTTATTCCCCAGAAGTCTGTTTAAATTCAATCTCTTTTCCTGAATGCAGGAAAAGTTTCATGAAGATGAGAATTTGATGTAAAACTGGCTTTTTTGCATAAATGAAACAACAGCAGCATCTCCTCACCCTGAGCCTTGCGTGGCACAACTGTGCAGAAATCTCATTACTGACTTGATTTCCAGGGATGCTCTGCATCTAATTGTTCTTTAGAAAAATGCTTTTTTTATATATTCTTACTGGCAAGCTTCAGAAACAAAAGTAAAACTGTGAGTTAATTAAATCTGTGAGATGTCAGATTTTAATCGTAGACTTTAGATGTAGCAGAAAGAGGGAGAAGCTGTGCTGTGATGTGGCGCCCATGCCCATCTGAGCAGAATAAGACAAATGCATGTATGTCATTTACAACAAAGATCTTTCTCCAGGAGGTTCAAAGTAAGTGCTAAGGCATTTTAAATCAGACATGGGCCCTGTGCTGCAGGGCCTTATCAGTAATTACATTACTCATCTCTAAATCACAATGTCATCATGCTTAATCGAGCAAAAATTGGACACATAAGAAAAATAATTAAGGTGCCCTTTTCTATCAAAGAACTTTATTAATAAATAGATAGAGACATGTTCCTGGGTCTTTCTCTTCGCAACCACAATGCTGAGCGCCCATCATTCAAGCAATTTTAAGCTTTTTTCCTTCAAGGACACTAATTATGTGCAAGACTCAACTTTTTAAGAGGGTTTAATTTTTTTTAGCCCACTTCCATGAATTCAATGATAAATGCAAAAGTCATTTTGAACTAACCTTTTAATTTCTTTATATATGGTCATGAGTTCACATTCCAGGCATAAAGTCTGTTTAAGGCAAGAACAACACAATATCATTAAGTTCATTTATTTTTTACTGTGGATGCAACATGGGGGGCACCTTGGACACAGATGCTAACTGATGGCTACGCTAACAGGAAGTGTCCCTCTGTAACTGGTTGAGGCCGTCAGTCAGAAAAAAGCATAAATAAATAAAAGACACCTTCATTTTCACGAGAGAAGTTTTCAGACTCACACAGGTCTTTTTGCTTTTATTCTAAACAAAATTGATCTTAATGTTAAGGAAACAGTTTTAGAACAACAAACAGCTGTTTCATCCAGTAGGAATCAGTTCACAATCCCACTTAGAAACATATTAACCATTTGCTTTAAATGAGTCTTACATCCAGATGCAAACACCCGCAGTATAAAACCCGGGAAGAAAACGCTCACTTTTGAGTCAGAGGTTAAATGAAAGTGGCTGAAGGACTCCAGTACAAAGCATTTCAGTGAACCTGCCTGCAGTTTTTCACCAAATTTATCCAAACTTTAGTCCTCACAGTTAAATATTCAGTAAGTGGGAATGACCAGGTTAGATCAGGAATCAGCTCCTTATTTTGCAGTGTGACAGGTGGTGGTGGTGCAACCCGTATAGGCTGGACCTGGGTCAGAAACGGGCGGTTCAGGAGCTGGAAGACAAAGACAGAATCAATGTTTTGTAAATTCAATCCATGATGAGCTCAGAGGCGCTTTGTGGGAAACACTCATCTAACAGGGAATCCAGTGATTACATTTGGTTCCTATTCAGCATGAAAAAGAATTCTCTGCATCCGTTGTACTCCACATTTACATGGGCACAGACATACAAACTGAAGGAAATAAAAACGATTTTTCTAAACTGTGCAAACAGTTGCTGAGGTCAATGTTTAAAGCACCAACAGGAATGAATCAAAGTTTACTGTATTCTACTTTCAGAATTATGAATCTGTGTCAAAGCTAGAAAGGCGTTTATGATTTCACTTCACCCTATAAGCCTTTGATTTCTAAGTTTTCCCAGGAAGTCCCTTTTTGGTTCATTATAGGAATATAAGGGATGGTTTTGCATCTGTAGCATCCACGGAGCCCAGGAGATAGAGCTGACTAGTCTCTGTAGATTGCTGTCAACCACAGAGTCAATCCCCTGAAACTGCAGGGGGATTCAGTGTGTTTAAGGTTTCCTGTCTGTAAATAAACCAGGGAACAGGAGAGCAAAAGCTGTTTCCATGCCAACCAGTACCACGCTAGAGTCAGAGGAGCAACGTTTGGAGCAGACTTCCTGAGCAGAGAGACAATTACAGTAGCTGTCGGAGCATCAAAGGCTGTTTTAAACCATCTCCAGCAGCTTCATGCAGATGCAGAGCCGTGTGGAAACTCCAGTCGTCTGCCTTTAACAAAAGCTGGACGACACAACTTATCAGCTCTGAGCCAACCTAATAATTACTCTTCTTCTTACAGCAGCATTAGTGTCTTTCATCTTTTGAACAAAACTTTAATACAAGTTTTTCTTTATTTTTATAATCACCCTTTCTTTGTTTTACTATTAATTAGCAGAAATTCATCCTCACACTGCGGCTGAGGGGCACCGAAGTCTATTAATTCAACCCTGGCTTTAATTCTCCCACCACATCCACTTCATTATTCTCTGGTCTCTTTGAGAAGCAGCAGGGCTGCAGCTTTGCTCCAAAGCCAGCCGCACATGTAAAGTCCTTCATCCAAAAACCCCAAACCGTCACCAGTCCAGAAGTACCGCAGTTTAACCAAAAAAATTAAGTGCCTTACAATAAACTGGATGCCGGCATCATTAACCTCTTCTGTCTGAAATGTAGGGATGGGTACAGAAACCCGGTATCAAAACGGCCCCGGGGTGGGGCTGGCCTGGGAGCGCCTCAGGATCCCCCCGGATGAGCTGCTGATGTGACCGGGGAGAGGGAAGTCTGGGCTCCGGCTCATGCTGCTGAACCCCGCGACCCGAACCCGAATAAGCAGAAGAGGACGACGGTAGATTAAGATTTACCGTAAATTTACCTGGAACACAGTACAACATGTAAATGTGTTCTCCTTAAAAGTCAAGTAATCTTAGGAATGAGTAAAGAGTTCCTAGAAATGAATAAAATAAATTAGGAAAGTGATCATAGGAATGAGCAAAGTAATCTTAGGAACGAGGAGAGTAATCCTAGAATTGAGTAAAGTAATCCTATGAGGAAAGTAATTGTGGGAATGAGGAAAGTAGTCCTAGTGTGAAACAGACATGTTGTCTCTGCTGTGACTGGTTTGGTCTAAACGGGGACTGAGCCGGAGCTCTGTGGTGGACGCTGAGCTTCTCCCGGTGTGCTGATCTGCCTTAGGGTTGAACTGTTTTCAGTCTGGATGCCAGCGCACTAAATAAAGTGTATCATTATCATTTCATTATGTCTGCCTCCTCTTCCATGCACCTCTGTAAGTTTGTCATGAAATGTGACTTCTACTGAAGATGCAGCACAGATGTCAAACATCAGGGAGGAAATCTCTTCATCCCCATCAACAACAACAAATTCATACAGGAAAATTCCTGGAAGGACATTTTCAAACATTTCCCGACTCATCTGGAAATGGTTTTAATTCAGTCCAGCTCATTATCCTCTAATCCCCTGAAGTCTAATTTGTCACATTTCATTCATATAACACAGCTTCATGAAAATCTGCCATTTTCTGTGTTAAACCTTCAGCTGGATTCATCCGGAGCCTGTTGTCAGAAACATGCGAAATGGATAAAACTGATCTCTGCAGGCCTTCACAGATACAAGAAACGACCTCATCTGCTTTCCTCGGGTGTTGATGGCGACAGCCGCTTCTCATCCATAATGATGAAAAGCAACCATCGAAAGATGGTGAGTGAAGGAGTCGGAGATGGCAACGAGGTCTCGAGCCAGATTCTGACTCACACCTCGCCTCCTGCTCCTCCTCCGCTGGGAACTCAGTGCCTCTGAAGGCCCCAGATCCCTGGTGCTGACGGATGTCCAGGTGCCTGACCGAGACCGAGAGGAGGAAGGGCTCATTAGCAGATGGATGGGGGACCTGGAGCTGACAGGGTTAGTATAGGACGCAGCACAGCTGAGGGGGCCAGCAGGGACTGTCATCAACACCATCAGCCCAAAATGGAGCTGCATCCTCCTGCTGATGAGACTGAACCCGTCCAGGCAAAGAGAGGTGATCCGGTCTCATGTCTTTTACTATTTACTCCAACATTTATCCACAGACGGAAAAAGGGCGGTAAAATACGGGCGAGTACTAGCCGTCTTTCAGCGGTTCCTGCAACACAAGCTCATTTTTCTCCCAGAAGCGTTTATAGAAACCATTTATTGGCTCTCATGCTTCATTGTGAAATGCTCTTCGTTTATTGTGAGGCACTATTATGGGATTTTTAAGAGATAGAAAGAATTGATGGCCTCCATCGTTCACCCTAACAATACCATTCAAGACCCATGTGACTTTTTTAATAGCCTCATATGAGGATGCATTAAACGTTCCCGGCGTTCAGCAGTAACACTCGCAGTCTGGACTGGATGTATAAACATGTCTGACAGCAGAGAAATTACACCAGCAGCATGAAACATCCCGCAAAGCTCCTCTATCCCTCCATGGGGACCATTGTCCAATCATCCGCTGCTCTCTGCAGCCCTGGCCTGACAGTCGGAGGGCTTCCTGGGATAATGACCCTCAGCATGGCTGCACCTGCATCTTTACTGAACTGAAGCCTTGCTTTGACATCGCTGACTGTAGCACACTGCAGACCTGCAGGGACGGCAGGGACATGTCTCTTGTCTCGGCCATGCTCTGTCAGCAAGACCGCTCCTAAACTTAGGACCTTTTTCAGCTGCTCTGATCAGCTCCTCTCTTTCAGTTGTTGCTGACATGTTTGGCTGTTCCTGCTGTCACTCACCATGTTGAAAGAGCTAGCACGCCTGGCTATTGCGAACTAGTGCCAGAGATCCATTCTGACCTCTTCTGTTTGGTTCAGGTGGCTGAAAATAATTATTTTAAAATAAAGATGAGAAAAGCAGTGATGTAGAAATGAGCATTTCCTTTAATACCACACATCCTATTTAAGTGTAATGAGTGGCGGGCCGGGCGCCCCGGGTGCCACAGGCCCCCTGACCTACTTGTAGACAGACTGCTGCAATCACAGCAAAACTATAATAAGAAATTTTAAAAAATTATAAGGTTTACAGCAAGTAATTTCTCTCAAAGTGCTCTGCAGTAGATAAAAGCTTTAGAAGCCGTTTGCTGCTTGTCGGCTGCAGGCGTAGCTGGAGTGGAGCGCTCAGATCTGCTGATAACGTCTCACTAAGGCAACAGCCGGTGTTCTTTAACAACCTGATCTGCACGGGTCTCTAAACCTTGTTTCCACAGCGAGATCTGTTTTCCTGATCTGGAGGTTCTCATGTAAAACTACAATCCCACAAATGTGTCCGAACCACATCCAGGTAGTTGTATGGCAGACGTCGTTGTTAAGTGCAGGCCCACCAGCAGGTCGGACCGACCGAACACCTCTGGTACCTGCACCGGTTTAGTTTAAGTTAACACGCCTCAGCACCTCTTTAACAACGTGAAAGATGACATTTGTGGCATCTTGTGTTGCATTCACAAACTTTTTAAACTCAGCATCTGGTCAACTGATCCCTTAAACGTTACGACACAGAATGTTGCTAACGTTATCTGATGACCATGATGACAGTGGGCGATCTGACATGAACCAGAACGAGTGCTCTTACGGTGAGGAAAGTGATGGAAAGGACAGGAAGATGGAAAGGACCGTTAGAGGGGTGAAAGTGCAGATGAAGATGATGTTGCTGCTGCTGGTGCTGGTGCCAGCCAAGCAAGTCAAGGCGTTGGCAGGGAAAGTTATGGAAGGAAGGAAAGCTGACAGGTAGCCACCGGGGAGTCTTCTTTCTTTCTACAATCTGTTCCTCACTTTGATGGAAGTGGAGCTGAAGTTGTGAAGACATCATTAGTGAGTTACCTTGTTGGCTTGAAGTTATCAGGAGTCTGTCTGTAATTAATGAGCCACTAATGTAGGCTGTGTAAGAACTGGTTGCTGTGTGGTGATGATGAAGTTCATATCACAGGTTTTATAGGCATAGGTTATGAAATAATCTCTTGGTGCTGACCATGGTCCTGAAACAGGCCTGGCAGGTGGATCCACAATGCAGCCGGATTGTGTTTCGCCTCGTGGCCGTATGATGCTTCACCTGTCAGCAAATATTCGTAAAAACGATGATGCTGAAACAAACTGCTGTGAAAACTGTAGTTATTATTTGGTAAAGTATCAGCAGTTCACTCTTCAGCGATAATTAATTCATCCTGGTACCCATTAGTGTTTCGCACTCCTCACAATATTATACTACTACTACTACTACTACTACTAATAATAATAATAATAATAATAATAATAAAATATTATTATTATTATTATTATTTAGAATACATTTGTAGACGTTTTTTTTCCAAATAGGCCCTGTACAGGGTCCAACCCCCCCCCCTGCATGAAATGGTCAAAATGATAACATATAACAGTTGATCACTGAGTTTATGATTATTTCTGTTAATGCAATATTTTAGTTCATGGATTCACTAAGTGGATTTCTTCTTCTGTATTTTTGAGGTATTGAAGGCTACAAAAAAAAAAAACTACTTTAATATCTGGACAGCACTGATGTGAAGCAAATATACCAACAGATTTAATCAGAATTACAGAAGTAATTAAGTAAAATAATTCTATATTCACTTTAATTTAAGACTAAAACAAAAACAAGCTTAATTTTGATCCTTAAATATAATATTTTGCTTTGTAAACTTAAGTTTGCTCAGAGAAAGCAAAATTCTAGTGTTCCAGGGACACTTTCATGTTGCTACAAATGTCCAAACCCAAGACTAAACGTGACCAGAGGAACCAGTGCTCTGACTACCATGTCCCAGTCTCCATGTCCCACTCTAAACCATGAACATAACATCATTTTATTGTTTGTAGTTTGGTCTTTTGTCACATAAAGCAGGTGTTACTTGTCTCCATTACAGACATTTACTTGCATGAAGTCTTTCCTATATAAAGTATCTGATTCCATATTTTACAAGCAGCTCAGACAGTTCCAGTAAAGCATTCCCAGTTATTTCCCGTTAAGCCCTGAATTATGTTCACAAAGTCAGGAGAGGCTTTATGGGACGTAGTCAGCATCTTAATTTTAGATGTCTGTTGTTGAGATTATGCTGCATGTCTTTACGACATAATCTTCCCTCAGAAATATCCCTTGAGGCTGGTTGCCATGGGAATAAGATTAGCTTATTTTCTATTTGTGTCATCACAAAGGAGAACAAACAGTAAACGGGACATGATCAGATATGGCTGCTCAGCCCTGAGTGGGTTTCATAATCACCCGGTTACTCAACAATAGCTCTAAGAATCCAGACTTCCCTCAGTTGAAAAAAAAAGACTAAAAGCTGGCAAACAAACCAGTGCAGACAGTGAACCAAAGTGCATTTGGTTTTGCTTCTAATTACACTAATGGAAGTTCCTTTGTAGGCCCCAGTGCTTCCAAATTGTGGAGCGAGGAGGGTAGGCACTCTGCTAAAGGTCCCACTGTGCTGGGTAAGCCGCTGGCTTTGACAGAGCGGGAGACGGGACCAGCTGTAATTAGTTTGGCTCCCTTGCTGCTTCACATCTTGCCAGCAGAGGACTACGCCCAGTAAAAGGTGTCTCCACAGGGCTCCGTGGTCCAAACGAAGGGAGATCATTTACTAAAGGTCCTGTGAAGGAAGAGGGGATCCCTAACCTCTAATCTGACATGCTGTGACTAAATTGGACGAGGGGGAGTCGGTCAGGATTGGTGATTCGATGAGAAAAGGGACCTAATAATGAGGGTAGTAATGGAGGAAGCTGAGCATTCATGCTGTTGCTGAGACCTACTTGTGCGTTTTCTTTCAGAAAAAGGTCAAGGATCTATTAAAAAGAAACCTGGCTGTACTCTCTACTCGGGCTTTTGGTAATTGAAAAGAATGCTGAGCATAATGAGCGCATATGAATGGAGTTAGTTACATCAGGACAATTGTCACAAAAGCTTTCAATCAAAGGCGGAGCAGAGGATCAACAGAATCAACTTTAAAAGCTTCAAGGTTATTTTCCGAGCCTTGTGTCAAACGTTTGATCACTCTGCCGAGGAAATGTAAACCTTGTGGAGCTGCATGAAGCATAACACGTTGGTGATGACACAGCACGGTGCCGGCTGCCGTCCCACAGACCAGGCTAAAAGTTTCCACTGTTTGTCTCGACCTTGCTTACAAAAGTTGTTTTCCATTTTCATTTTCATTCTTTTTCTTTCCCACTGCTGGTGTTGTCTTTGAGAGGCGGGTTGTTCACACCTCAGTGAGCAGTCTCAATGGTTTTCACCCTAAAGTCGGCCATTTTTCCCAGCCCTTTGCCCTGTGTGAATGGATATCCTCTCCCCTCATTTACTTTCACCATGAAAGAAAAGGCCTTTAATAATCCCCCTTTGCTCTAATCAGCCGAGCTCAGAGAGATTTCACACAACCAAGCCGCTCTTGCCTTTGTGCTGGCCTTCACTGTCTTGATACCGTTGGCATTTTCTGGCAAGGTCTGCCACCCGGGGGCTATTTAATTTGCTCTCTATTGACTCGGTGTTAATTGGGTTGGGATAGAAATGCATCCAGATTTCAACCCCAAGTTCAATCATCTTAAACCTTCATTGTGTTTTTTCACACACTTAACAAAAGATGCACAGCCTGCTGTGACATGAGCTCAGCGTTGGGGTGGGGTCGTGGTGGGGGGTGCGATGCAGGAGTTGGTTGGAAAAACTGCGTTCTGGATTCCTGCAGCCTGAAACAGCTGCTTTGTTTTCACATTTAACAGGATAAAAAACCTAGAAAGAAAACCTGGATTGTGCTACATGTAGCTGCCTCCATCTGTCATGTCCTTCATCTTCATCTTGACTCTTTTCAGACATCAGTTATGTAACACTGCTTCTGGCCTCCTGTCCAGGTGTAGTATGACGTGCTACAGTGCACACAAAACGTCTGCAGACCCCAGGAAGCAGCCATGCAAACATCTAACATTGCAACATGCTAATATGTAGCAACATGACGGGGAAAAACTCAGCTAAAAGACTCCCCCATGCATCTGCAGCAGGCCAGAGTTCCCAACTTGGCAGAAGATAGTTGACCATCACATCTGTGATTCAAGCAAGATGAAACATGAAACTAAGGCATTTTCATCATACAATAATCCTGATGGAGTCATAAGTTTGTGTCATGTGATTGTGATGATGAGTCTCAGCGGCAGAGGAAGCAGTGGTCGTGTAAAACATGGACAGAACGGATGAAAGCAGCAGGAAATTTAAAGAAAATCTAACCCCCGCAGCCAGAGACTGACTTCCGCCTCAGAGAAACTTAAAAGCTTGCGCTGAAGTGGGCGTGCCGGGAGGACCGAGTGGCACGAGCGGGAGGGGGCTGGTGGGCTGTGATTGACAGCTGGCTTTGGTGCTGACACTGACGGCTAACGTGCGTAATGGCGAGCTTCAGCGAGTCAAGTTTTGCTACAGAAAGATCGTTTGAGATGGAAGATTTTTCTGCTTATCGACTGGAGCCGCTAGCTCCAGCGATGCCTGAGGCGGCCTGAGGTCTAAGGCGGAGCCGTTTTTATACATTGCAGCGGCAGAACTGCCAACGCAACAAAATCTTGCTGATGTCACTACGAACCTCAGAGCCAATCATCAAATTGGTGACGAAATTTAAACGCAGTACACTGTTTAACCTGAGGATGGAGCCACGGTTTTTGGCTTAAAGTTAAGGTTTCAACAAATATGCACTAAAATGTCAAAATAATGACTGGGACATGTAGTTAAGACTACTAGACACCGGTTTACACAGTTTATGAGGGAAAAAAAGTTGATTTAGGGGTTAGTTATATAAAGTATAAAGTATCTGATTCCATATTAGTTACTCTTTAATTTATCTACATGTTTACCCTGACAGCGAATTAGATCTTGCCGACGTCGGGGCAACGTGTTCCTGTCCGACATATCTACGCCTATGAAACGTCTCATGGAGATCGGTAGCTAATTGGGAAGATGTCGCGCAGACGTCGGGGGTCAGACAGATGGCCGAGCATGCG